>CM076582.1:918875782-919260872 GCA_034641835.2 Pinus albicaulis
TTGAGGTCCTTGCCAAGGTCTTCTAGAGACAAAATTGAGAGATTCTGTGGAACTTGTAGGAATTTCTTCTTGAAAGACAGCTTTAAGACCAAGAAGTGAAGGAAAACTCTTGGTCTCATGTTTTTCTAAACAAATGACATAGGTCTCTACAATTTTTTCATCCAAAGGACATTCTCTCAGGGCATGCTTCCTTCTACATCTAGGACAAAAGATTGCTAAGGCATCAGATTCAGCTTTTTGCTTTTTTTGTAACTTAAGGGTGTCTATTTGTTCACTAAGACTCCCTAGGATGTTGGATTTGAATTCATCAAGCATATGCCCTATCTCTTCCCTACTTACTCTCCCAAAAGCAGACTTGCTTACCCTTGCAAGAGCAGGGTATCTTGGACCTTTTACAGTTTTAGATTTCCCTCTTGAAATGTTGATACATAACTCAGCTATTTCAGGTAATGTGAGCTGAGATATATCCCCTTTTCCCATCATGTTAAGGATATCCAACCATTCATACCTAATTTTTTTCAACAAGAGAGCTTTTAAGGTGTCTTGATCTAAGTTTTCCATTTTTGCTCTTTTGATGTTGTAATGAAATCTCTCCAAAAAATCTTCCAAGTTTTCATCTTCTATTTGTAACATCTTAAACACTTCCTCCTTATGGTTGACTAGCATAAAATAATCCAAATACCTCTCTAGAAATGCTTGTTTCATGTCTTCCCATGTCCTAATAGAATTGTTGATCAAACTCATAAACCACTTCAATGCTGCTCCTTTCAATGTTTAAGGAAATAATTTAAGTTTATGAGCATCTTGTAAGTAGTCATAAGTTCTACATAGAACTTCAAATTCAAATAGGAAGGTTCTAGGATCTTCAGTTTTAAGTCCATAGAAGTTTGGAAGGACAGAGGGTGAAATGTTTTTCATGGTTGTATTGGTTTCTTCGTCTACTATAGGAAACCCAAAAGAGCTTCCCATTTCTCTTCTACCTCTTCCTCTACCTCCTTCTCCTTCTGCACCTCTACCTCCTTCTCCTATACCTCTACCTATACCCCCTCCAAATAATGTGTGTTCTCCATTAAAGACTCCTCCTCCCCCTTCTTCTGCCATAGTTGATTCTTT
Source organism: Pinus albicaulis (assembly GCA_034641835.2). Classification (NCBI taxonomy): domain Eukaryota; kingdom Viridiplantae; phylum Streptophyta; class Pinopsida; order Pinales; family Pinaceae; genus Pinus; species Pinus albicaulis. The sequence goes on from CM076582.1 coordinate 918,876,896, forward strand.
TGTGGAAGTGGAAAAGTTTGTGTCTCTAGAAAGGGTCCTTGAATCTTCTTCTAAGGCAGGTTCAATGGATAAAGTGGAAGGTCTTTCTAATGGAATATCTGATCTTAAGTCCCCTGGGAGTCTAGGATCAGTAAAGGATGGATTTTGGGTCTGAGTTGGAGGTGTACTGGCTCTTGGTCTAGGTGAAACAAGTGGTGTTCTAGGAATCAGGCTTCTGCTTCTACTTCTTATGAATCTACCCCTTGAGTCTCTCTCTCTATGCATATAATTGTTTTTGGGAGTTTAAGAAACAAGGCTACCTAGTTACACTTCCCCGGCAACGGCGCCAAAATGTTTGTGCTCAACCTAGTCTCCTAAATTGAGTTCATTAATTGTCAACCAGGGTTGGTAAACTGCTGAAGTGTGGTGCACTATATGTGCCTAGGTATTTGTTTCGCACTACGTTGTGTCTAGTGTTTTATGATGTTTTTGGTTTTTTTTTCTTTTTATTGTTCTATGTTCACAAGGGAAAGAACTAAATTATGGTGAAAAGAAGCTACTGGTTAAAAACAGAGTGAAGCCTAAATTATGGATGGCAAATGACAAATGTAAACACTGAAACAAAACAAAGCCTAAACTATGGCTAGAAAAATACAAAGCTTGATAATGACTTCAAGGAAATAAATCACAATATGAGCTTAAACTTGTCCAATTCATTCATTAAATATGTTTTGGAAGAGCTTGAGAAATGGGCAAGTTAAGTGTAAATGAAGTTCTCCTAACTAAACAATCAAACAATCAACTTACAATGTTACAACATCTCATTCATGTTTAAAGATCTATTGGAATATATTTGGAAAAGAAAATTTGTAGCATCATAAGATTTCTATTCTAAACTGGCTTCTAATTCTGTTCTGCAACTCAATTTAACACCACTAGGCCTCACTCAGAAGTTATAGATTTCCTTTTTTAGAATGGTCTTTTGAGAAAAGGCTTGTTTGTGAAATGGTAAAAAGGTTGCAAAATACTCTAGGTCTTAGACTGATACCAACTCCTGTCCAAATGATTATGTATTAATATGAGGTTGGAACAAAAGAAGTTTTGTAAATAATGAAGACCGTGGTATTTAAATTTAACAACTAATATGATTTAAAATGCAATGGATGGAAACTAAACTGGACTGCTAATACAGCGAGCTAAAACTAAACTAGAGGGCCACTAGTCTATTTGAAGTACAGTGAACAATGTTAGACTAAAAAGCCATTATCAAACTAGAAATGAAATGACAGAGCTGAATCACATGCATTCTACCTCCAGAGTGTTATAACTAAGTTAACAGGAAACTAACCTAAGGAATTCTACAGCCCATCTCGTTCAGTATGAATGATGTTTTGGAAGAGTTTGTGAGAACAAGTATGGCTGTATTATTCAAAGCAATTGAACATAAACACAATACTGAAAGAAAATGCAACTAAAATCTAAGACACCACAGCTACTTCTTACTCATTTTTATGATTATTTTGAAGAGCTTTGTAAGAGTAAGATTGGCTATGCCACTTAGTGTAAACTAGCAACTAAAACCTACAATACCACAGTTATGCCTTATTCATCATAATGATATTTTGGAAGAGCTTATTAGAGTAAGTCGAACTGTGATAATTAACGAAAGAAAATACAATAAAAACCTACAATACCATAGCTATGCCTTATTAATCATAATGATATTTTGGAAGAGCTTATTAGAGTAAGTCCAATTGTGATAATTAACGAAAACAAGTATGAACATAAGCTTCAGAAACTTGCCTAAACTAGAAATAAAAACAAGACTAAAATACTTATCTACTGTATAAACAAGGCCGCTCAGGAGGCAGGGGCCCTCTACCACCAGAGTAGCATGAAATCTAGTTCAAGATCGACTCAACGCGTTCAAGGAAATGCTGCTTCTTTCATTAAAGAGGAATCACTTCAAAAAAGAGTATTCTCAGACTTCAAAGATCTAGCAATCAACCATAAAATCTAACAAAAATCTAACCTTGTCCCTTGGTTTCCCGAGCTACATTTATAGCAAATTTACATAACATAACTTGAGATAATATAGGGATTACTGTATTTCCATATTAAAATCGAACTAGAACTCTAAAGGTGGCATCGTAATATGACAAAGGACATCTGGACTGTCCTTGTCCTATTAGGAGTCTATCTCCTTGTTTGAGTTCTCACGTGCATAACCACGTACAAAATTCCGTTCAATCTTCATGGAGAGCAACAAATGCTAAAGGTGTGATGTGGAATATGACCATGTGTGCTTTTCTCTTAGAGGACATCTGGAACCTGCTTAAACATGAAGACGGCTGCAGAATTGGCAACTAGCTACAGAATGTCTGCATTCTGTAGCTAGTCCTAGTTCATAAAGCACTATAATGACAAAATCATAAAAACATAGCAAGTTAGTCATAATATTCATTCTTAAAGCAATTTTAACTAATTTCATTGATCATTTGAGCCTGGGATTAATAATGGACAAAAGAAATGGAGTGGAATGTGGTGGAAGAAAGAACATTCTTGGAGCTCAACAGTTCGCTTCGGTTTGGAAACAGATCGGATCCCCTGAACTGGCCCCTTCCACCATCACCCTTCGTGCTTGGGATGGCCATGCCTCCCAGCCCATTGGCCTATTTCGTAACTGTCCTATCACCCTTGCCGGCAAGACTGCTTATGTCGACGTTGAAGTTATCGACGCCCATCTTGACTACAACATCCTTTTGGGGCGTGGTTACACTTATGCCATGTCAGTCGTCCCGTCCGCCATCCATCGCAAGATGTTTTTCCCTCATAATGGAAAGATTTTCACCATTGACCAGTTGACTTACCATGCACCAACATCTCAGACCTCCCCTGAGTCCACCATCTCTACTGTCACCAACAAGCAAACTGTTGATTCTTTGACCAGTGTTTCCCCCGGCATCTACAAAGACTCCTCCTTGCTTGGCACCTTTCTTGACTCCCCTCCCATCTCTTATCCTAACTTGGTGACCTTTCACCTAATGAAATCATCTTGGGATAACCTTACAAAGCCCACTTTGGCTAGTCAGCAACCTCAACCAGCTCCTAGCCCTTCGCCCCCGTTAACCACCCTTCTTCCTTCCGAATCTTCTTCTACCGCCACTCCTCATGGGTCGATTCCACCTAAAATCAACCCCCTTGTCACCATTCTTCTTGGCCATTTCCATGCTGGTCAGATCCCTTTTCTTGCTCCCCCTCCTGGAGCTTATTCGATCCCTACCTTGGCCACCCTATCCCTCCCCAACTTGACCTTGGGTATACCCGTCTGGTATCTTGACCCTCCAGCCACCACTCTGCCCTGTCAACCTAAACCATATATTACTTTGACCCCAGTTCAACCAATCCCTACGACTTCTCTTGGTCCGCTGGTACCTCAGTCCCCTCAACTAGCACTAGCTCCTATTACAACCACTTCGAGCAAAAATGGCAAAGCTCGCAGGGGGGCATCAAAAGACAAACCTACCCCACCCAATCTTGCCCCTCCTCGGCCTCCCAACCATCCCATCTAGTGTGCTCTGTGTGATTTTGTTGGTCACGCCACTCATACCTGACCTGAATTACCACCTCTCAAGACCATGGTTAATAAAACGTATCCCGAATCAGACATCCCAGCAGTCCATGTCACCATACCGGATTCTACCCCTAAACTTATGACTTTTCGTACCAATCACCCTTGTACTTTGTGTAATTTCCATGGCCACTATACCCACCTTTGCCCCTGCCTTGATGAGTATCATGCCTCGTTAGCCATATACCGCCAATTCGAAACTGCCCTCGCCCGTAATCCTTCTTCCCTCACACAGGACCACCTGTCTACCATGATTACCATTCCTCCTCCTGATACCGAAATGACCGAGACTTCAGCTACCATTTCCTACCTTTCCTCATCCCCACGTTTCTCGGATACCATCCCCTTAGTATCTTCCCCCAATTCTTCGCCTGATCATTCAACTGCTCACTCTGTCACCTCACATAACTTCGTATCGGTGAGCCCCTCCCATCACAATCAAGAGTCTCATCCCTCTACCTCCTCAGGTAAACCTCTTCCATCCTCTCTTCCCATTTTCCAGTCCGATGAAGCCATCATGGAAGCCATGACCAGCCTTGATTTTCCATGGGACGATATACACCATCGTGCATATTTCCTCCCACATCAATCCCATGACCAATATGCCCTCGAATCCAAAGACTTCATTCCTGATAAAGTCGATTGGTTCAAAAACCCCATCCCTGCACCTGATGCTTTAGAAGAAGGTAATATGGCTAATATCTCTCCCACCATCAAAATCAACATTTCTGCCAAGCCAGGTATTGAAGAACATATCACCATGGACGCCCAATGCACTCCGGAAGAAATTGAATCCTACACGAAACTCTTCAAATAATTCCATGATGTTTTCACCTGGTCATACTCAGAAATGCCCAGACTTGATCCTGCCATTGTCGAACATCACATCGACACATGGCCTGATGCCATTCCAGTTCGTAAAAAGTTGAGACCCATCCATCCTTCTAGACGTGACACCATCAAAGCTGAAATCGACAAGTTCCGGCAGGCTTGTTTCATTTACCCCATTGAATATACCACTTGGGTGTCTAACCCAGCTCCCGTCCTCAAAAAGCAAGGCACCATTCGTGTTTGCACCGACTTTCGCGATCTGAACAAAGCTTGTCCCAAAGACAACTTCCCCACACCATTTATTGACCAAATCATCGATGAGTGTGTGGGGCACGAGATTCTCTCCTTTATGTATGGATTCTCCAGATACAACCAAATTGTTATCCATCGTGCTGATCAACTTAAAACCGCGTTCATTAGTCCGTGGGGCACTTTCGCATACCGAGTCATGCCATTTGGCCTTAAAAACACCGGCGCCACCTTTCAACAAGCCATGTCTTATTGCTTCCATGACTTAGCCCATATCATCCTTGCCTATTTCGACGACATTACCACACGTTCTAAACATCGGGCGCAACACCTTCATGACCTGTGTACCATTTTTCTCCGATGTTGCAAGTATAACATTCGCCTTAACCCTTTGAAATGTGTCTTATGTGTTCCCGCTGGTCGTCTCCTCAGCTTCATCATGTCTAAAGATGGGATAACTCTCGACCCTTTGAAGGTTCAAGCCATTCTTGAACTTCCTCTACCTCGTACCTTACGCCAGCTACAAAGTCTCCAAGGCATAGCTAATTTTCTTCGTTGATTCGTTCCTGACTACGCCACTACCGCACACGGCTTCCTTAGACTTCTTCGATCTCACACCCCTTTTGTCTAGGATACATACGCTCAAGAGTATTTTGATGCCCTCAAGCATGCTCTCACATCCGCCCCCTTGATCCGTCCCCCTGACTTTGGTCGAGATTTCACCCTATACATCTCCACTTCCACATATTCGGTTGCAGGTGTCCTTATCCAGGAGGATGATAATGGTGTCGAGCATGTGATCTATTATGTCAGTAAGAACCTTGCCGGTCCACCTGTGTCCTACTCACATGAAGAAAAATTAGTGCTAGCTGTCATGTTCTCGGTCCAAAAATTGCGTCATTATATCCTAATGCGTTCCACCAAGGTTGTGACTGATTCCAACCCCATGGCTTTCCTATTGAGTCACCGCATCCTCAATGGGAAGTATGCCCATTGGGTCATTATTCTCCAAGAATTTGACCTTGAATTTGTCACCCCAAAAAGTAAAAAAGGTTTAGTCCTAGCTGAACTCATTTCTGATTTACCTACTCGGACACAAGATACTCTAATTAATGACGCTCTTCCCGATGAACATTTGTTTGCCATCACCACCGACGATCCTTGGTACGGTGACATCCTTACTTACTTGCAAACCCAAAAGTTCGCCCTTCACCTTGATCGTGATGCTCGACAATGTATCTGACACCAAGCCTCTCACTACCTTCTAATCGGCGATGACCTTTATCGTCATGGCGTAGATACTCTCCTTCGTCATTGCCTCACCCACGCTGAAGCCGAGCAAGTCCTAAATGCCTGTCATAGTGGCACTTGTGGTGGCCACCTCTCCGACCTTTCCCTCGCCCAAAAAATCATGCGTGATGGGTATTTTTGGCCCTCTCTCTTCAGTGATTACATTGAAGCAGTCAAACACTATTCTAATTGCCAACATTTCGCCCCCAAGGCGCGAGCTCCTCCCTCTCCTCTCCATCCTGTCATCACAGCTGGTCCTTTTTGTAAATGGGCCATCGACTTTATGGAATGTCAACGTCCATCTGCTGGTAACCACAAATATATCATCGTGGCGGTTGAATACTTCACTAAATGGGCTGAAGCTATGCCTACGTTCAACAATACGGCAGCCACCGCAACCCTCTTTTTCTTTAACCATGTCATTGCTCGATTCGGAGTTCCAAAACAGTTAGTCTCAGACCATGGCTGACATTTCGAAGATCAGATTTGGCATGAGCTCTCCTCCTTATTGGGTTTTGAACACCAATATTCATCTTCCTATTACCCCCAAGGTAATGGCCAAGTTGAAGCGGTCAAAAAAATTCTTAAAACCATGCTTCAACGAACGGTGAATAAACACAAAACCAATTTGCATCTTATGCTCTTCCCTGCTTTGTGGGCTTATCGTACTTCTGTTAAAACCACCACCGGTTTTACTCCTTTCCACCTTGTCTTTGGCGAGGAGGTAGTCTTACCAATCGAATGTGAAATCCCTTCCCTTCATTTGGTCGTCGAACTTCTCCCTGATACCCAACCTCTAGAACAATGACTTATCATGCTTGAGCGCACTTCTGAAGATCGTCGTGTTGCATTACAAACTCTTGAAGTGACCAAAATGCGCACTAAAGCTCAGTATGACCAAAAAGTGCATCCTCTCACCTTTCATGAAGGTGACCTTGTTCTAGTATATGACCAGGCCCACGATACCCTCGGTCATGGGAAGTTCGACTCATTATGTCTAGGTCCTTACATCATCAGTAAAGATCTTGGGAAGGGGGCATATCTTTTAGAGGAATTTGAAGGCCACCCCCTCCCTAATCCTCGCAATGCACTCTATCTCAAGAGGTATTACCCTTAGCATTTCCCACTTGAAATGCATGTTTTACTTTCTTGTAGATAGCCAGCATATGTTTGTTTTCATCAATCACTACTTCACCAAGACACATGTTGTCCACGAAGTCTTCCTTTCCTCCTTTTTCAAATCGTATTTCCTCACTTACAACACTTTTCCTTGGGGCACCACTTAGCCTCCATATTTATTCTTGTCTGTGTCGATTTCCGTCATGAGATACCATTTCATACTCATGTTTTTCGAGTCCCCTTTGGACCTTTCATCATTTCAACATCATCATTAGTCTTCGTCTGGGTACCTTGGATCCAGCTCCTTTTCCATATGTTCGCGATACGTATAGTCGATGGTCCAGTAATGTTGCAGCAGTTATCGGTGATTCCCGGGCATGTGTGAGATTTCTCAACCCTCATGAGGGGGTGGCCCTACAGGTAGCCCCCCACATGCCCAGATGACTTCATTCCCGCCCTTGATGCAGCTCCTGCCATTTGATGATATCGACTTCAACCGCTTGCAGTGCCATTTTTGATTCACATGTCTCTGTCAGATTTTGAGAGCCCTTCCCCATGTGTAGGGGGCATTTGGGTATATTTTTATCTCATGTACTACCATATTACTGTATAAGTCCTAAAGATTCTTCCAGGCATCACATGTATGTGGGATTCATCCTATGATTTATCTGGCTCATGTTTTGGCCAGCATGTGCTTCATCATTGCGTTTCATGGTTTTTCGGGCTCCTTACTCTTTGTAATTATTGCGTTCCGTGGTGTTTCGGGCGCCTTATTCTTTGTACTTTGTCTCGACGGGCATAGGTATGCCTCCCCCGCCGCCTTTAGCATAGGTACCACTTCATCAACTAGAGACTTGTTGCACCTGTAAGTCTCATCTCCTTAGGGTCTAGTCCTTTAGCACATCAGCCAACCTTACATTTCTCTCTCTCACTTCCCTCTCGATATCTAGTGATTGAGTTCTTACAACGTACTTCGGTCATACGATTTGCTCCTAACACTTGTACGTTGGGGGGGAATCTGTTACACCATTTTTTTGGTCATCTAACCTATTATTATTAGATGAACCCATGTACACCATGTAAGACCAATTTTACCCCAAGTAAAATTGCTTTCACCATATAAAATAACTCATTTGTTTATATTTCCTGGTCATATTTAACCCAAAATAAGGAACTTAATTAAATAAATCCTTATTTATTTAATTATTCCCTAAGAATAAGTTATTTAAATCATTATTTAAATAATATTCTTAGTTAAATTTGACTAAATCATCCATAAATAGTTAAATAAACCATTATTTATTTAACTATATTCCAATCACTTCCCTAAAAATATAAATAAACCATTTATTTATTTATTATTTATAAATAAAGGAATTGACCCAAGTCAAGAACCCTTTTCCCTCCAACAAATATAATAAAATATTCCTAAAAGGTGCTTCTAGAATTCGATTAATAATATTTTATTTGTGCACCGAGTTCTAGACCGCCCCAATATTTTGTTATAAATAGGGGGGTTTTCCCCATTCATTAGTCACCTTCATTGCATTAGATGACTCTGGATCTACTCTTCGTCACCATTTTCCATTTTGTTTTATGAACTCCCATTGAGTTACATGTTTGCTTTTCTACATCCATAGGAGAGAGAAATGTTAGATCTGAAACACTGAGGACTTCGAAGAACCCATCCCACTGAGGAGAATTAGAAAACACCTTTCTTGTTTTCCTCTCAGGTGCCCCCATTCTTTAATATAATATAAAACATTCTTTTAAACATTTTGTTCTTGTCTTGTTCATTGGATGCATGGAGCCATGTTATATTTTATCTTCTTAATGGCTTTTTGTGCTTAGATCTGAATTTGTGTAGCAAAATTAAAGATATTTTTCAGCCATAATCGATGTTAGGGCTATTTGTTATGCGTAGCTAAAAGTGATCTTTTACGACGAAAGATTCATACTAACATTGCCAATTGAGGGCAACATGATGGCAACCCAAGATCATCAAATCCTTTACACTTGTCTTAAGTGGAGAGGAAAGTAGCGAGGGGTAGGATACTATGTCTACTATGATCAGAATTTCATCCCACCTATTTTTTTGGAGCATCAGGTCAAGGATGACTTGCATGAGTTACCATTTTGGAGGGTGACTCATTTTGTTTGGCCGATATCGTGGGGAGGAGAGATTCAAATGGGGATGATAAGTCCCAATCTATACCAGCCCTCATGCTTCAAGAGGATCTTCAAACAACCCATTGTTGCTTCTATGGATGTTATATTGTCACATAATGACAACTATTTAGATAGCTTACACACGTGGGAGAGGCAACTTGGAGATACATTGATGATGCAACACCTTGATCCTTGGAGGATTTTATCTTATGAGGTTTCTATAGGGAAGGAGAGGATGCTCTTCAGTCTTATCCTTGTAGTTGCTTGAGGACGAGCAACATCTGGGAGGGGAGGACTGTAATATTTCAAAATTTGCACACAGTGATTTGGAATATTAGATTTTTCTACTTTCACCTAGGAGAGGAATAAATGGGTAAGGAGGCCCATGAAAAATAAAATTACAAATAAATTCCACCTTAGTAAGGAAGGAGATCACCTTAGGAGCTATTTTTACACTTCCATGTGTGAACAAGGGAAAATTAGATGGAGACATAGTCAAGTTTGACTAATTCAACATCCATTATTGAGGAGGAAGAAACACTCAAGTAAACTAGCTCAATGTGAACAAGGATCAGCCTAGACACACATATGAGAACTAGATTGAAGATCCCTTGGTGTGAACAGAGGCATTGCAGGTGGATTGGTTATAGTTGACCAAGTCAACAACGATGTCACAAAGGGGAGGGAAGCTAGCTAGGGCAGCACAGTTTTGAAGGAGGAAGCTTCATGAAGAAGTCACCTCAACATTGTGTGGGGTCCGGGGCGAGGAGGCTCACCAAAGATAAAAGGAAGGCATATGATCAAGGGGAATTCATTCATGTATTCATCTATTTTGGTCTTGAGACCACTTGCATGCTTCAGCTGTTTAGCCGGAGTTGCTGCACTGCTTAGTGCAACGAATTCCTGTGCGGGAATTCCATCCTCTCTTTAGAATAGCTTTCTTAAGGGATCAAAGGAGAGTTATTTGAACTTCATTTCAGAATTTTTCTTGTTTCCATCCATCCACATTCATCCACAGTGCACTCTCCTTCAGAAAACTGTGTCTTTTATGCAGGGGCAGCAGCAGTAGGGTTGCACCCTTTGATTTTATGCTAGTATTTGAGGAGGAGGTGTTGATTTCCCTCCAGAGTGCTAATAAGAGGCCCAGGGCCATTTATTTGTATTATTATGTAATATCATGTCACATTCATCCATTTATAATACAAATATGTAGTAACTGCGTTATTTCTGCAGTATTGTTTGTTATTCATGCATTTTGCTGGAAACCTTTGCCGAGTGTCTTGTCTGTACTGTATAAGTGATTAAACCTCTATTTATTTGTTGTATTATTAATGTAAACTCCATATAAGACTTATTTCATCATTTACTGTAGAAACCCTAATTATAATCACGCATTCCTTGCTTCATTAGTTGCTGCATGAGTTAGGCTATGGGGTTTTCGCTTATTTTAGCTGCATAGACTTGGAAGATTTGTTTATATGAGCTACAATGATTTTTTTCACCTCAAATTATGCATGTGAGTTTTACATCATGTCTACTAAGGGATCCAAGTCCCATTTCTCACTTTTATAGCGCTATTTTATGAAGACAACTATTTTATGCTCTAAATTGCTACATTTTCCCACCCGGGAAGGAGAATATAGATCATATTGTTGCTGGGGTTCTTTCATCTACTAGTGTGATTTTATTCTACATCTATTGAGCTACTCTACATTTCCAATCTCATTATTTGTCGAAGCTCCACATTGGTAATAACTCAGATTATTCCCAATAGTGTAGCTATTCCCAATTTATGATATTACAGGTTGCTATAATGTCAGATATAATGGATCCATGGGTTGAATTTTCTGTTAATACTTATATTTAAGAAAAAATGCATTTTCTGTGCATGTTTTTCTGAATTTTTCCATTTGATAATATTAAAGTGGTATCAGAGCATCAATCTTGGCTCAGCCTGTGTTCTACAACTATGATGGAGTCTTATCATGAGAAGGAGAGGATCTGCAAAAGGGATCAAGGAAAACCCTTATTTTTAGGAGGGAATAAGTTCTCAAAACTTCTTCTACACACTTTTCATGGCATCAGAAAGGACATCAAATAAATAAGGAGGGAAAAACATGGAGATCCCTCAACAATATCTACAAGATCTATACATGAGGAAAGCTCTAATTCCTCATATTATGGGTGTGATTATTTAGCTACACCATCCAATTTAAAATGCCCTACCAGCCATATGTTCATGACAAATGAGATGGATAAATAAAATGTGCCAAATAAGGAGAATCTTGGAGATTATTTGCAAGAGTATGAAGCTCAGTCCAAAGGGTTCAAAGACCATTTGAACTTCCAAGCGTTTTGAAAGATCAAGGAGGAAAGAATCACAAGGAGCAAGAAGCATGGTGTGGTTATATTCTTTGTTTCTACTATTGATGGATCACCTAAATGTGCAGTGAGGGTTTGGGTGAGGGAGCTAGACACCTATCTGCAACAACATCAAGTTTCAGAAAATGAATCCATCAAAGTAGCAGCACTGCATCTTGAGGGTAAGGCTTACTCTTGGTGGTTGTTTGAATATTTTTCCTTAAAGAACGAAAATGTGCATTTTCTGGGGAAACCATTGGAGGATCTATAAATCCAACTCCATTTCAGGAAACCATTGAAGTGGATGAACACTTGTTTATCTTGCCAAAGGAAAATTTCCCATTGCATGATGAGCTTTCTTCTCAAGAGAAAGACATGGAGACTCCTCCTTGAAGAGAAGACCAAGATCTAAGGTCTCACATTGTGATGAGGAATTTCCAACTATTGATGAGGAGGAAGAGAAGGCTAGAGATAATAGCACAGTCATATCAAGAGCAGATCTAGTACCTTATGAAGAGGAAGATGGAGCACTTGCTCCAAGGAGAGAAACTCTTGCACTCTTGCAAGGATTTCCAAATAATATCATATATGAAGATCATGGCACAATCCATGTGCAGCATGTGCCATCATTAGAAAATGGTGAGATATTTAAGTTAGAAGGAGATAAAGATGAGGACAAGCATCATATGGTGAGAAGCACACACCCTTCTCTATTTCAAAAGTTTGATGCACAAAGGAGGTAGGAAGATTTATGCAATGAAGGCAAGTACAAATCTATCCACACACATGTACATCCTGCTCTATGCCTTGATGTTTCTTTGCATGGAGCCATTCCACCAGGGAGACCCCCTGATTGGAAGAAGAATAAACTGTTCTCTCAAAAATGGGCATCATTTACATATTTGGCTAAGGAGGGAGCCTTGGGAGAAGCTAGCACAACGCAAAGAATCTTTGATGAGATCAAAGGAGAGGTAAGCAATTTTCTGAAATGGAAATTTCTATCTCCCACTCAACTATTTGCACTGGAAAAGGAGGATTCATAAATCTGTAATGACATGAATATGATGTCAAAATTTCACTCCATATATTTTGGGCATCCAATGATATTCTCACACAAAAAGAAGATTTATGAACATGACAAGAGGATATCAACACTCTTGCATGCATGGGACAAATTAAGGAAGTTTTGGAAGGAAAAATTTTTTCAAGGAGAAGTTGACTTCCATCTGCTTCAATCTTGTCTTGAGCAATATCAGTTGCAAGAAAGGCAGGAAAATAAAGTTGATATTAATCCAGAATGTGACTTTGGAATCAAGGATGTCAAAGAGGAGATCCATGTTATGACAGGGGCTACATTTTAGATTTCTACAGTGCTGTCATTGTTAGGGAGTCTAGATCCTTATTGGGAGTCCCAACTCTTGATGGAATATTTCAAGAACCTCTTCACATGTAAGGTTCTTGATGGGTAAGTGATGAATAGGAGTTATAAGGTGGTTGATGGATTCATTTACTCTCATGATCATATTTATTTTACTAGAGACTCCAAGCTCAAGGAAATACTACTTAATGCAGCCTATGAGATCTTGCTTTCTAAACCCATTGGTTTCATTAAAACATGCCATACTATCTTAGATGGATTCATGTGTGTAAAATTCAAAGAAGAGATGCACTCTCATATGAGGAAGTGCATAGATCAGTTTCTGGTTGAGGAAGAACATAGATCTTGGGAAGAGTTATCATCACTACCTCCTTATTCACTGGGTGTGAGAGGAAGCTCATCCATGAGCTACTTTACTAATTTGAATCAAGTGTATGGTAAGAATTTTATTTATGAACATCATTATGTATCTACTATATGCTTGTATTTTCTTAACACTCATGTACAGGGCTTTGATCCAAAAGGAGGCACTTTTTCTTATGGGAATCATGGGCTACTTGGAGCCATGAGCAATGGAGATGTTGATCATCCCATAAATTTTGGGAAGATGTTGTATTATTCATGGTGTGCTTCATTAGCTCCAACTATCATACACCTTCTCCAAGCATACAAGAAGGATGGGACGTCAAACAAGTGTAACGAGTAAAATTGCGTTGGTTTGACATGAGGAACCATTTTCCTTCTCCTTTACTTCATATGGCAGCCATCATGACTTCGATTATGATTCCATATGCTGAATATGTTCTTATCTTTGTTGAGAACATGATTGAGGAGAGACACATTGGTTGAATGTGTCCTTGGGGGAAGAGATTGCCCACCCTTTTTGCAATGCATGTTTCAAGGGGAGCATGGGAGACTATATGGACACTATAGTAGATCACATGTTTCTCTATGAGGTGGGTCATATGATTGTTTGGAGCACTTGGGACATGCCTCTCATGACCGTTTGGGAGGAGATTTTTTATGAATTACCAAGATGGGAGGTGATTCATTTCATTTGGATGATAGCATGGAGATGGGAGCTTTTCATTGGTGATGAAGTTCCCCATGATTGTCATCACTTTTATCTTTAGGAGGTCATTTATCAGCAATAATTTTTTCATATAGACCTTCCGTTCTTTTATGATGAGAGCCATTTGGTTGATCTACCAAAGGCCAACTTACACGCTTAAGAGGACCCATTGGGAGACAGAATTGTTGCAGAATATCTGAGGAAATGGTGGAGACTAGTTGATGTGGAGGCCCAAAGAAGAGGAGGAGAGATTTTGCAGCACCCTTGTAGTTTCTTGAGGACAAGCAACATTTGGGAGGGGAATACTGTAATATTCCTAAACTAGCATGCAACTAATAGGAATATTAATTTTTCTTTTAATATATAGTTAGATGAATAAATGGGCAAGGAGGCTCATACGTTGCTTACGTAGGCATAAAATCCCTCATAATGTTAAAAGGGATCATGTTAGTAAATATATCAAACATCCTCATGTGTGAACATGGTCTAAAATGTGTGGACAAAGTCATGTTTGACCAAGTCAACAACATTATTATATGAGGAGTGGATCATAAATAAAGACAACTCAGTGTGAATGAAGATCAATCTAGCTAATCAAAATGAAGACACTTGAGGTGTGAAAAGAGACAATGCATGAAGATCAATTCAAGGTTGACTAAATCAAACAACGCTATAAAAATATGAGTGGGACTAATGGAGACAACAGAATTTTTGTGGAGGAGCCTTTGCATGGAAGCAACCTCATAATTGGGTGGGACCCTTGGTGAGGAAGCTCATCAACTATATAATGGAGGGAATGGAAACCATGAGGGGAGGATTGAAGATTATATTTTTTATGTGGTCTATTTAGACTTTTTTGCATCATTTAGTTTTTTAGCTAAGTTTGCTGCATTGTTTAGTGCAAGGGTTTTCTCATGCGGGAATTCCCCACCCTTGCTTGGAGATCTTGTTTAAGAAATTTGAGGAGAGCATTTTGTGCTATTTTTTCCACTACCTAGTGTTAGGCCAAGTATTCACCTTCAGCAGCAACACAGTCCCTTTCAGGAATTGTGTTATTTCTTAAGGTATTGTAGTGGAGGGATTTAATCCCTTGTATTTTGAGTTAGTTCCCCTGAAGGAGGTTCATTATTCTTCCAGGAAGGCTAGTAGGAGGAGTTACAGCCATTTATTTGCATGATCAACCATTTTTATATAGAGCTTCAGCTATAAAATGTGATTCAGCCATAGAACTACAACAGATGCTTCTTGTACTTCATGTTTAGCAAGAAACCCTTGCCGGGTCATCTTGGATTTCTGTAAAAGTGTCTAGATCTCTATTTTTGGGCCCCATTTATTAATACATAAGAAGATATATTTTATCTCTCATATTTCTAAGTATAAACCTCAATAAACTGCGCTATCACTTTCTGCAGTAATTTTATGTGTGCAGTAGTCTTGGGGTTTTAGTCTTTTTGCGTTTTTTTGAGCATGGGAGGCTTGTTTAACTAGGCTATAATGATTTTTTCTGATTTCCTTCTAGATATAGTTGCTATAATGTCAAGTCTAATGGATCCATGAGACGAATTTTTCTGTTAATATTTATATTTTGAAAAAATGTGTTTTCTGTGCATGTATTGCTTAGTTTTCCCATTTGGGAATATTATACTATCCAACCCAGACTAACACAACTTTCCAAAAATCAGATCACATAAGATAGTTCATTACAATATAAGATATGAGATGATTTGATATCTCTACTCGACCCCAAAAGTTGACCCTAGGGGACCCTAACCTAACAGTAGTCTCAGATGTGGTAAAAATGCAACTATAAACCACTATTTGTGTTGTTCATTGGGGATATGGAAGTTGATTTGGCTTAGAAGCATCTTGAATATTTGATCTACCTCTCACATAGATTCAGTTACCAATTTATTTATTTATTTTATCTATGTAATACATTGGTACTGCGACTTAGGACTTTTAAACTCAACATTCATCGTTGCCTTTGTGTGATCCAATGTAGCATTTTGATGTGTCGCAGAGTACTTCTTATACCTTGAAAATTCTCTTTCTTTCAGTGTTGTAACAAGCCGTGATTTCTTCATATATTAATTAGTGACTTGTTGCGATCTCCATAATTATTTTGTAACAAACCAAAATTACTCGGGATCCTCTGATCACTGACCCTTAAAAACATGCATATTTTCTATCTGAGCCATATTAAATGGGGGAGGTAGAGTTAGAGGTGGAGGGAAAATATGGAGATGGGGATGAGGTGTGACAGGAGTTTCAGGCTGGGGAATCCCATAGGTGCCTTGATTATCTCCAAAGTCTAACCGCGACACACTTCTAGGGGTTGAAAGGTTTCTTTCTTCTTCTTCGTTTTCAGATCCAAACAAGGGACTGTACTAAGTATCAATATAGTTGTCATGATCTACCCTGAATCTCTTAGAACTTCACATAGCTCTAGATTTACATCCCCCAAACATTAATGTGATTGCATACGTAGTACACCCTTCTCACATAACAACATCTTAATCCACAACTTTAAAGAGTTTAATTACTTACCTCGCGGACCCTTGAAAAGTTGCACTCGGCTTCATTGTAAGACATGTATGTATCAATTATGAACTCAGTAATAAAGCATGCAAGAATACTATCAATCCAATAATAAAAAACCCTTGAGATCTTGTTTTTTGTCTCCTTGAGTCGCTTAATCAGCTCTAGGTTCCATTGAGTAGGCTCGTCATGCTTAAAACAGTTCTTAGTCTCAGCTAGTCTTGATAAGCACTCGTGCAGCTCGTTAGTGAATGATGAGAAAAATATATCATGTTGATCTATGAAAATATATATCTACAACCACTTCTCAGTTGACAGGCGCAAATTTCTGTTTTTTTATACAAAAAAATCTCGCTTTTTCAGAGATACCCAATATTGAATTTCTTTTCTGTTCAGATGACACATTCACATATATCTTAGTCTTCGGATCCCGATCCTAGAAACACAAACATTTTTTGGCATGATGGGGCCTAGACCCAAGTTCATACATGGTTTCATGAACCAAAAAAACCATCTATTACTGGCCCTTTTGTCAATGATCTGCTGCGCAGATCAAAGTCTTACCCGAGGCAATATTGGGGGATGCTAGAACGAGGTTTATGCATCTAGAGGGACTATGGAGTGTGGCCTTAGGGATTATCTTCACTTAAGACTTATTCAAATCTTCAAAGAACCAATATTATTAATATACAGACGTTGTTCGACAATTCTACATAATTGTATTGCACATTGCGCGATTGTACTTTATCATGCATTAATCACTAAATTAAAACATATTCATGACTTCGTGATGCAAATATATGTAAGAACCTTGATATAGCATAGATAAGATTAAAAAAATAGATAAAAAAACCATATAATTAAAGAATGCATACTTGTCCTCAAAGTCTTCTATTACTAGTTCATATATTCTCACTACAATAATTTTTGCCATGCGCACACAGTTGGAGTGGTCGATGCACTCAACTGTAGACTTTCAAAGGTCTCTTCACACATAGTTGTCAGAGCCCTCCCTTTCGCACAAAGCAACATAATACAACATCTTAATTATCCTTATGCATTCTACATCCATTATTAATATCCTAGACTCCTTATATAGTCTTTCCTTTTACAATACCATGGTCCAAAAATGATGGGCAGAGCTCAACATATACAAAATATTCCCTTCCCTTAACAAAATAAGGGGCTTTCACAACCCCAAAGCCTCTAACACTCTAAAACATCTTTGTGCTCCACTCCTAAAAATGTAGACTCTTTATAAAATCTTCAAACTAGGGGTAGCCTATCCAGTGCTCAACGTGCTATATGATTTGGACCCCACCTACCATGTTTGGCCACTCTTCGTATCCATCACCTCCTTTTCCATATAACTGATTGGTAAAAGGGTGATAACTATAGTTAATTGTCACTAGTGTCTAAGACCATTGACCCATCCTTAGCTTTTGAAACCTTTCTCTCATGCGTTCATAACATTTTTAAACTAAGATGTGATTGAAAGGAAGTGTTAGGAATGTGCATACATGATCCTACCTGATGATGCTCATGTTGATGTGTTGTGGCTGATGTTTTTACTACCTTTTGATGCTTGCATGAGTTTTCTCAACATGGATGAAACGAGTTGAATTTCCTTTGAGGTGCAATGTGTTGTATTCATTTATTCTTGTACTGTATTGAATTTTTTTGAGTGTCTTTTACTGATTGAATATTTATAATGCAAATCCTCTAGAACTCAAGTGTTATTTTGGATCAAATGTTGTTGTTGTTTTTCGAACAAGGATATTGTAGCAATCTGCAGAGGACCCTCTAGCTATCCAAAACTAGTGTTGGAGTCCTCTAATGCTTCATGATGCATATATTTCTAGATTTGGTGCATTGAATTTGGTCTTGTAGGGTATGTGCAGGTTTCTATAGGGCTATGTGTATTTCTGTAGTAGTCACACAAAATTTTCTAAGACCAAAATTTTCTCAAGTGGTTCTTTAGAAAAAATTGATAATTCATAAGGAAGTTGTAGATGAGTGTCAGAGAGTACTGTGGTGATGAAAAGAGGTGGAAAAAGGGATGAGGGACAATTATTTTGATGGACAGATATGGGAATTAGGGTGGGAAAAGTTTCAAATGGAGTGATGGATGGATGATAGGGTTGTTTTGGGCCCCCTCCTATTAATTTGGTAGCTTAGTGACAACTTCTAACCATGATACAATATTCCTCTTTCTAAGAGGAGCAATTTTGACTATTGAAGTGCTCAATTTCGATACGAGAAAGTGCATTTTTGAATTAAAATCCCACATATGTATATTTGATCAGGTCGCCCCTAAACCAAATTGGAAACCCTTGGAAGGCTATAAATACAAGTGACCTCAACCTCATTTAGACATCATCATGAGACATTCTTCTATTCTCTTATTTGGTTTGGATGACATAGTTCTAAGGAAATTTCGTAGAGATTGGTTGGCACAAATCCGAGATTATAGGGTCTAAAGCTTGTGGATTTTTTCTAGGATTTTGGGTCATAATTGCGTGTTTGTCAAAGGAAATTTTCGACTATAGTTGCAAGATTTCAGGCTCAACGTAGTAGCTGGAAGCTCTCAGTCACAAACATGCCTCTTTGTCCATGCGATTGGAATCTAAAGCTTGATTTTTCTGTTGACCAAAGTTTTCGCACATTGACCCCAGAGTTTGAAAGCTGAATACATACAATGAAAGTTGATTATAGGTTTATGAATTAGTTTTTTTGGATTATTAGCATGATTGGGTTCATTTCATGGATATTTTCTAGTTGATTTTATTGGATAGGTTTATGGTTGAAGATATGAATCATTGTACTCTCTCTTTGTCGAATCATTCAATGAAAATATAAGAAGAAGAATAATTTTAAAGGTTTTTCCCCATAGTGGGGTTTTTCTTGGTATCCGACCAATCCTGATATCTTTATGTGTGAACGATTTTTTTCTATGTTTCCTTTATGTTCCACTGCGTTGATGATGATATTGTTCACTCTATATAGTTTCATATGTTGTTGAATAATGGTGTAAATATGAATAACGCTATGATGTTGTGGGGTGAATTTAATATAGAGATAATGAAATGAAATTATCAAAGGAAAGAGAAATATAGGACTAAGAAAAATCAACACCTCCGATATTCTTGAGGGAAAAAAATCCAAACTGCTCCTTATTTTTATACCAATTAGAATCCTGTAGAAATTCTGGGGCAATCCTATAACACTTTATGTCAATCCTGTAGCACCCTTGTTTAACCCATATCTCTCAAATGATAGATTGTATTGACCTGAAATATTGTGATCATGTTTCCATCATCCTTATGCATCTCCCCATGAAACAAATCAACAATGCATAGTTTTTGTATATGGTCAAAAAAAAATTCTGCCTTGTTTATTTTGGCAATCTTGTAGCAATACAAAAATTTCTTATAGCGCTTCAGGACAATGAGGAAAATGAATGGTATTTTCTTGGGAATAATGGGTGGATGTTGGAAATGGATGAGGATGATGGATTGACATGGCATCGACAAAGGATGTGAAATCTTAATTTTGTCTTCCCTTGAATTTATGATCAACTTTTTCTTATGGTGGTAACTTGTTGTTGCTGCTTGTAGAGGTTGGAGAGAACTTGTATCCATCAGAGAGATATACTTGGAGTAAATAATTATTTATCCTTTTAATTTTTAAATTTTTTTTCCTAGGCCTACTAGCTACCTCAATGAGCTTTTCAACCAATATATTTACGTATGTGCCTCGAAAGAGGTTTTCACCTAGGATATTATTTCTTTTATAATTTTTCCAACCCACTGACTGCCTCATGAAGGTTTTCAATTTGTGAGCCAATCTCGGGCACCTCAAAGGAGGTTTTCACCTAAGATTTTATTTTTTTTCCTCTTATATTTTTATATTTTTCCTCTCTTTTTTATATTTATTTATATATCCAACTCTGCTTGAAAAAAAGAAATACTCTTTCAAGTATAGGAATACTTCCAATGGAGCCATGTGTATAAGAAAATGATAGATACAATCATGTGTAGCCTGAAAACATCTACTTTGAAATGTACCTGAATATGATATACCATCTACTTTGAATTTGATGATCTTAAACACCGTTGAAGAGAGTGGTGGTTCTGCTAAGTGATTGTCAAGAACCAAAGTTCAATATAGTTGTGATGCACTTGGTTCAATTTCTCAGCTGGATCATTCTATATGCCTTATTCTTCCATGAAATTCAAATATTATACTATTTTTTGATTAGTTCCTTGAACATATAAAGGATATGATGATAAAATAACAAAAATTCTTTAATATCAAGCTTTAATGCCAACTCTCCATCAAATGTAGTGCATGATTCTTCATGATATTATTCTTTTAGATTTTTTTATTTAATGACATTAGGAGAATATATTTTTGAAATACTCTTTCTGGTCTTAAATTAATATTATTTATATCAAGAGGAGTTTTTTGGAAGTGTTGTACCCAAACATTGTAAGTGGTTTGAGTAACTTTATTTCTTGGGTTCGGAAATAGTTGTACATGTAGTTGAGTGGGATTGGATCTTTGAGATGGATGTGGTTGGGGTTATGGTTGTGGTAGAGGTGGATGGTATGGATAGTATGGAGTTGGGTATGGAAGATATTGAGGAAAAAATTGAGGATATTGTAGATTTATCGCATAAGGTATTTTCCAACCTTGTTGCCAAGGTTGGTTTTGGGGCTAACATGACCAAGGCTGCCAAGGAAAGGGTGTGCCCAAATTACTTTTATATTCTTGGGTGTAACCTTGAAATTGTGATTTTGGTTCTTTGATCATATCTAATTGAATATTCTTCCATGATCTTATTGGAGTTACATAGAATCAGTGCTTTTGTGATTGACTTGATCCACTTCCCTCCTAGAAAAATTCCTTCAACCTTGGTAATGATGGGAAAAATTTAGTAGCGTGTGAGATTGCATGGATAAAAAAAATATCAACATACTCTTTTCATCAATTTTTCACTCTTAAAATTTCTAATTTTTCACTCATATTTCTAAGAATTTATCTTTAAATTTATTAAGAAAAATTCTAGACTCAACTTGACTTATCGATCTCAATTATGATTTACTTACTCTTTCCATTCCTATTGATATGTGATTGCATATTTAAAAAATTTCTTCAAATGATATTTTGTATACATCACCTTTACTCATGAGATCAAGGAAATCAATCCACTCACCCCTAATTGTTCTAAGGGGGTTTTTAGTGTGTCAAATCCTAAATGATGTAATTTTTCCCTCTTAACATTATACATGAATCTCTCTATTAGATACTTAAGGCTCTCATATTATTTTTTAGTCATTCTAAATATTTTCTTTTAATATCATGATCCTTATATTTTTCTAGAAATATCCTTTGCATATCATTCCATGATATTATTGAATTAGTCATTAAACTCATGAACCATTTAAGAGCTCTATCCTTTATTGTTGTTGGAAAAAATATTAATTTTTGAGTGTTTAATAAGTAACCATAAGATCTAAGATTTATTTCAAATTAAAAGAAAAAGGTTTCCATATCTTCTGACCTCATACCATGGAATTTGGGAAGAAAACGTGGAGGGATGTTCTTCATATGAAAATTGATATCAGTATCTTGAATGGGAAATCCAAAAGAATATTTCTCATTATCATCACCTCCATCCATTTATTCTACCTTCTTTGCCACATCTTCTTATTCTACATGCAAAAGTATAAGGTGATGTGGTTCTTACTATACCACATGCTCAAATTGGGGGGGGGGGGGGGGGGGGGTTGGTGTTGGAGGAAGTATTTTTTTTGTTTTTATATCATTTTTTGAATGAGAGTGCAATGTAAGATGATTAATGCAATTTTTTGTTTTTGTAGAAAATATGAATATAGAAAATAAAGAAGGAATCATTCTAAGAACAAGAGAGTGATTTATTTGGCACCCTTGTTGGTATGAATCTTTTGTCGAAAGGTACAGAAAAAGACCACGTTAGCTACGCATAACAAATAGCCCTAACATCAAAAGTGGCTTCCAATATCTTCAAATCTATAGTTAGTTGATCAAGATAAATGCTGCACAAATCTAGATCTATGCATAAAAAGACATTAAGCAGTAAAAATAAGGTTTTGCTCCATGCATCCAATAGACAAGACAAGAACAATATTTTTGAAAGAATTTTTATATTAAGGGCACTTGAGAGGAAAACAAGAAAGGTGTTTCCAATTCTACTCAATGAGATGGGTTCTTGAAAGTCCTCAGTGCTTCAGATCTAGCATTTCTCTCTCTTGTTGGTGTAGAAAACCTAGACAAACATAGAACTCAAAGGGAGCTCACAAAGCAAATAATGGAGAATGTGACAATGATAATGGCTCAAAGTCAGACCAAGGGCATAGATATAGAGTGATCTAATGAGCAACAAAAGGTGACGAATGAATGAGAAAAACCTTCTATTTATAACAAAATATTAGGTCATTCTAGATCTTGGTGCATGATTAAAATAATATTAACCAAATATAGATCCACCTTTTATGGAATATTTTGTTATATTTGTTGGAGGGAAAAGACATTTGACTTGGGTCAAATCCATTTATTTGTAAATAATAAATAAATAAATGATTTATTTATTATTTTAAAGAAGTGGTTGAATGATAATTAAATAGATAATGATTTATTTAATTATTTATAAATGATTTAGTCATATTTAACAAGGAATATTATTTAAATAAGATTTAAATAGTTATTCCTAGAAAATAATAAGATAAATAAGGATTTATCTAATTGATTTCCTTGTTTTGGGTTAAACATGACCATGAATAATAATTAAATTATTGTTTAATTATTTATTCCATGAGGAAAATAAAACAAATATAGATTTGTTTAATATTTCCTTTTAGGGTTTCTTGTTTAGAACACAAACAACCTAATAAATGTTTTTTATTAAGTTATTTTACATAGTGAAAGCAATTTTACTTAGGGTAAAATTGGTCTTACATGGTGTACTTGGGTCCATCTAATGATAATAGGTTAGATGACCAAAAAATGGTGTAACAACCCTCTATGGAAACAATGAAAACAAGTGATGAACCTCAGGATTGCAACACGAATACTACAAATCCTAAGGCTATCAACTTACATTATCAACCTGGGGTTCATACAAAATTGAGGAGGGTCGATACTGTATTTGAAGAATACACCTTCCTCATCCTCGTATGAATCCCTTTGATGAAAGTGAAAGAGGGAAATGGAAAAAAATCATATGATAAAATATCTAGGTAATCCACGAATTCTAAGTTGCAAAAAGGTAAATAGCAATAGCCAAATCTATTCTACTTTTGTTGAAAAGTAAATCTAGACTAATTGTAGAAATCAACATTCAAGAAACAAGCAATGTATGAGATAAATGGAATCCTAAAAAAACCTCAACTCAACCAAAGTGGTCTCAAAACATTCATAGGCTATAAATATAATTCTACAATGAATTTAGATTGAACCTGAGAAAGGAAGAGCTTGAAACAAATTGCTCACAGTTCTTATTTCTCGATTCAACTTGTGGAATGCAAAATAAAGTTAAATGAAAATTATATGGGATTTTTTTTATTAATTAAGATTTCCTTGGACTCTAACCCAAGTTGAATTAATCAAAAATATCCCTGTTAACATGTGCTAAAAAATACTAGAAAATTACTACTCTCAAAACCAAAAATTCAAGAATTAGTGAGCTAGTTAACCTATCAAATATATAACCTGATCAAGTGAAAATGATATGGGTAAAATTTTGTTATTAAGTATAATATTTTTAGGAATTAATACAAGTGGAATAAACTCAAAAGAACCTTGCTAAAATAAAGTAGCAGAAAATTACTACTAGAAACCAGAAATTTTAGAGCAATGAACTAGTAAGCTAATGTAAGTGCCAAAATAACTATGATAATCAACTCAAAATGTTGTGGGGAATTTTTTTTATTAATTTTAATTTTTAAAATATACATTACAAGTGTAATAAACTTGAAATAATCTCATTAACACGTGCTAAAAATTAGCAGAAAATTACTACTATTTTGCTACAAGATACTTCCAGAAATTCCAAAATTTTGAACTAGTAAACCAATCTATGTAGATAAATCATGGATATGACATTACAATGTTGTTATAAAGGTCCATAATTATTTTGAATTCATAAATAACCCAAAAAAAACTTAACTCAATCATTTAACCAATATAACCCACACCAAACAAAACATGATACTAAATGAAAAAATAAGAAAACCAAGAATATAAGATGAAAGTGAAAACATTCAAAGAAGAGAAATAAATTGTACAATAGGGCTTTGAGGCTCCTGGGATGTCCAATCCCAAGTAAAATCAAATTAATATGAAAGAAACCAAGCTTTAGAAGCTAAAAATGACACCAAACTTCATTATTTGAATCAATCCAAGTACATCCCTGCTACAAATGAAAGTAAAGCTACTAAATAACATTTATTCTCCACAATAATACTATGAAATGCATGCCCCTAGAGAAAAAATGAAATTGGTATTTATAAAAATAGACGGGATAGATAAAACCAGTCTACTTGAGCTTATCGATTTTAGCTTTGATAGCCTCTCGTCTAGAAGGATTAATGGTTCTCAACTTCTAACAGACACCATTGGCATTGTGCCATGTATCGATATGGTGTTCGACAATGGCGGGATCAAGTCTGGGAATTTTTAAATAGGACTAGGTGAAAAAATCGCGAAATTATTTGAATAGCTTGGTGTAAGACTCAACCTCTTATGGGGTATTGGGCACCCAAGTTGATATTTTCTTCTACCCCCGGTTTGTCAGAAATGTCAATTTTAATGGTAGGAGAGATATTGGCCATATTTCCTTCTTCGAAAGCATCAGGTGGAGGGATAGGATTTCTAAACCAATCGACTTCATCGGGAATGAAGTATTTAGTTTCCATAGCATATTGGTCATGGGACTATTGCGGGAGGAAGTACACACGGTGGTGCATATCATCCCATGTAAAGTCAGGGTCAGTCATGGCTTCCATAATGTCTTCATCTGAATCGAAGATGGGGTGAATGGAGGAAGGGAGACCACTTAACATGGTAGAGCTACCTGACTCATCATGTGAAGAAAGGCTCACATGCGCAATTCCATGGGGGTTGACAGAAGAGTAAGCAGATAAGGGATCTACCGATGTTGAGCCTAGGGTGATCGCTGAAGGGAGGTCAGGTGAAACATCAGGGGAAGTCTCCAAGGGGACTTCCACTGAGGGTCTCATGGATGATGATAGGTAGAAAATAATGGCCAAAGACTTCGTCACTTCGAAATAAGGAAGGGGAATGTCAATGGGAGAAGGAAGATCCTCTGGTTCTGCTGAAGGATAACTCGCAAACAAGTGAGAGGTTAACTTGTCATGCTTGGCCTCAAATTGATGAAACACTTCTAAAGAGGAAAGATACTCTTCAAGGAGGGGACAGAGGTCAGTTTCGTGGCCATGGAAATTGCACAAAGCACAAGGTTGATTTTTGCACAAGGATTTGTGTTTCGGGACTGAATCAGGTATAGTGACGTAGACCTCAAGGATATCAGACTTCAGAAACATCTCATTGACCATGGAGTTGAGGTGAGGCAACTCCAGAAAATTATGGGTGGCATGAACAACAACATGACATAAAGCACACTGGATAGTACGTTTTGGCGGCAGAGAAGAGGCAATTTTTGTCGAGGTGGCCTTCTCTTTAGTTGCTTTCTTGCTATCTTTTCCCCCATTACCCGAAGCTATCACAATAGGAGGAGGTTCCTATTGAGGTGGCTGAGGCACTGTAGCAGCGGGAGAAGTCATATGGACTGGTTGAACTGGGGTCAAAGAAAGATAAGGTTTGGGTTGACCAGGCAGGGTAGCGGCTGGGGGATCAAGGTACCAAACGGGAATCCCAAGGGTCAGGTTAGGAAGAGCGAGGGTAGCCATGACAGGTACCATGTACACTTCAGGAGGGGGAGCTAGGAACAGTATCTGACCGGAGGGGCAATGGCCAGGCAGGACGGCTCCAAGATGGTTAAGGCCTGGAGGAACCATTCCAGGAGGGTAGAAGGGCTCATGAACACTATCTGTAGGTGGAGCGCCAAGAGGAAGGGGTCCAGAAGGCTGAATCAAAGGGCTAGGAGTAGGCTACGGAGGGCAAGGCTACTGAATAGCCAAATCAGGCCGCTTGAGGGAGGCCCGAGATGATTGCATCATGCAAACATTCGATGAGATGGGAACAGATACAAGAGGAGGAAGACCAGGGAATGTACCAAGCAATGAGGAGTCTTTGTAAACTCCGGGTGAGAAACTGGTCAAAGGATCGACAGTTTGCTTACTGGCCACCGAAGAGATGATGGACTCAGGGGAGGTCTGAGACTTTGGTTCATAATATGTCAATTGGTTAATGGTGACTATCTTTCCGTTATGAGGGAAGGACATATTGTATTGAAACATAGATGGGACAACAAAAATCGCATAGGTGTATCTACAAACCAATAGAATGTTGTAATATAACGGGGCATCTATGACTTCTAAGTCAACGCAAATAGTCTTGCCTGCAAGAGTAATAGGACAATTGCGGAATAGACCAATGGGTTGGGAGGCATGGCCATCCCACGCTCGGAGAGTGATCATGGAAGGAGCCAACTCAGGTGATATGATTTGCTTCCAAACCAAAGTAGACATCACACAGGTGGATGCCCCCTCATCAATGATGCACTGGGAAACGTTGGCGTTCCGGATCTTGACTGGGATTTAGAAGGTGATGGAAGCAGGGAGAGGAGGATTTTCTGACCAGTCAGCATCGAAGACAATCAATCGATCATCGAAAGGATCCATGGAAGACAGTAGAGCTTTTCATTGTGAAGGGCACGACTGGAGGAGTTCCAACATTGAAATGGCAGCAAGATATTGTGCCAAATCATCTACTATACTATACGAATGGGCAACTTTTCCAGAAGTAGCATTTCGGTGTATTTTTCCCTTAGGTATCTTGTTGTGAACCTCCATCGTAGGCTGAGGGATCTACAAGGGACCATTAAGTGTCAAAAGAGGCTCTGTAGAGACTAAAGGAGGTGGCTCAGGGATAGATGTAATGGGAGGCTTGTTGCACTAACAGGACCGAGTCTGAAGGTTGAGGTATACAATTATAGGTTAGTCAGAGTTCATCATGATAATATGGTAATCATAGGTACTAGATGGAAGAGGTTGAGTGGCCACTTGACCTTCAGGTGGTTGGGTAGCCACAAATCCTTGCTGAGGGAAAGGATTAGTAAACACAACCGACTGACTAGGTGCAGCACTGGGAGGGACGGAAGGGGAGGCTTGTTGTCCTCACAGTGTTGCTTGAGACTCCAACATATGCTTCATCTATGGTAAAAGAGGAAAATCATGCATTTAATGACCGTAAAGACCACAACAAGAACAAGGCTTGTTCGTGCAAACAGGCTTGTCCTGCTTGGGCTGAGTGCCCTGTTGCTAGTTAGCAATGCTAGGTGCATTGTTTTGAGGCTTAGGTCTAGGATTACCAGGATCAGATGGATTTTGAGTGCCTTTCCTCTTTTTTTTTGAGGGAGGAGGATTAGTCATGCCCTACTGTGTATACACCTACCCTGAGGGGGCGGTGGCTGCTGTTGCGGGGTTTAAGAAGACAAGGGAGGGGGAGGTGCTAATGCTAGAGGAGATGGAGCACCAGGCTGTGGATATGAATAATAAGGAGGTTGGATAACATTGTGGTAAACAGGAGGTTGGGAAAAAGGAGGAGGCATGCCGTATCTTGGATACATGCTACCGGGAGGGGGAAAAGTGTACGAGGTATTGGCCCCCCCTGAGGAAAACCATAGCCCATGGGAGGCTGAGTGTATGGATGAGAGAGAGCTCCAACGATACCATCAGCAGCATGAGATGCCCCCAGTGGGTTGGCACCACCAAGTCTAGGAAGATCAGGTAGAACGGTATAAACATAACCCAACTGAGCATAGATCAGGTCATATTTTAACGCAATTTAGAGAGCGGCTTCTTTAGTTTGAGGAAAATGCGATGTGAAATATTTTTCGATAGTAGGCAAGAGAGATCTAAGGAACCACTTCATGTAGACATGGTCTTCGAAGGTAGGGGCTCGGCATAGGCTCTTTCTTCTTTTTCATTCCTGGACATGATCGGATAGGTAGGTCGCAGACGATTGATGGAAAGAAGTCAAAAGTTCACACTTTGCCGTAACTAAGGAAGTCGGGAAGGACAAAAGCCGAGCATGATATTCGATCAGAATACCAGCCTACGAGAATATGTTGGAACAATCGAAGATGGACAGAGTCATCGGTAATGGAGTTATACGAACACCACATGTGGAAAGATTGAACATGATTTGTAGGATCTTCTCTAGCAAGGCATTCAAACTTGGGGATTTCAGAAGGGAGCTTGGTTAGCATAGGAGGGAAAATAGCCTCATGGTGTATAGGGTCATTGATCAACTGGTTAAAATAGGGAAGACTGAGGCCTTCCATATAGGGGAGCAAGGGAGCATCTAGAGTAGTTCCTGTTGCAGTCCCACTAGTAGTATTCCTAGCATTAGGGCCAGGGATACCACCAGCGTTAGGTCCTGAACCAGACATGGTGAAGGTGACAGGAGGAGAACCAAGGGCGGAACCAGAAGGAAAATCCAATGAACCAGAAGAAGAGTTGGAGTGCGAACACAGTGGAGGACTAACTCGAATACTACGTGGAGGAGTAAGCCTTCCTACTGGAGACTAAGGGTGAAGGCCAAGAAGTCTCCTGGATAAACGCCTTGGTGATGTAATGATGACGACACAAACATGGCACAAAGGGAAGAGAGACCAACAAGGGCAGAGAGGTGCAGGATCAACTGATTACAATGTTGAAACAAGGGCAGAGAGGTGCAGGATCAATTGATTTCAATGTTAAAGTCTTTGATTGGCGGTGTTAACCAAGCTCTTCTTTACTTAGGGTGCATGTGTAAAGTGTGTAAATTTAATTTTTAAACCCATACGTTTGTAGAGGAAAAGAAAAAGTGTGATGTATAACTGTAAATAAACCTGCAGATAACAGTATATGAAACTAAAATAATAGAAAATGAACAGCTAATAATGCAATAATCTAAACCCAAGGAGGTGGGTCTCTCAACAAGTAGTCTGTAGGTGGGAAAAAATATAGTTAAAACACACCAAAATATCCAATAGATCTAAGGTCAGGAGGGACATGGATCTTAAGGTCAGATCTACTAGAAATAGGTGCAGACAAACAACAAAAAATCAGAGGAAGAATTGCAATGAATGTGGTGGCGAAATGATATCTCCTGGAGGGAAGTGGAGGGTACCCTAAAGGAAAACCCAAAAAAACTGAAAAGAGGTGTTTTGGATGGATAAATAACCAATCTGAAGTGGATCTGAAGGTAAGGTATCAAATCTGAAAAATGGCTGAACACTCTGAAAATTTCAGACAACCTACAATAGCTAAAAACTCTTCCACAAAATGTGGAGGGCACTAAAGCCCTAGAGGGCTAGGTTCCCACTTAGATGAGTAAAATAGAACAATTATAGGTCCAAAACGGGCGGAGACAGAGGTCAAACAACCCTGGATATAGGCCGAGACAAACCTAGAAATCTTTCAAAAAAACTCCTGCAAAAAGTCCAGGTCACAGTTTCTGACCTAATTTCTGTAGAGGTCACAGGTTTAGGCTTTTTTTCTATGCGCTAGAGGTTTAGGTCATAGGTTTTGGCCCAAAAAGTGCAACCTTCACTTATGACACTCTCGGGAGCAGGTTTTAGCAGAATGTGTCATCTCAGATGCAGTTGATGTCTATCACCTGTGCAATAGGTCCGAAAACACACGGAAGTTAGACTTTTTAATGTTTTAGGGTTTTATAAGTTAAAAAAAACATCAATAAAATCAAAACAAGAAGCTGAAGAGAAATCCTAGGGTTTGAAGCAGCTGGATATGTAGGTATTTGAAAAACAACAGAGCTCGTAATCATAAACCCATGTGGAGTCACCAGTTGTTAATATGAATCTTAATTGCAAGTGTACGGAAAAAGACCACTTTAGTTGTGGATAAAAAATAGCTCTAACAGCAAAGATGGCTGCCAATATCTTTATATCTGCAATTAGGTAACCAAAATAAATGCTACAAAAATCTAGATCTATGCATTAAAAGACATTAAGCAGTAATAAAAACAACAGTTGCTCCATGCATCCAATAGACAAGACAAGAATATGTTGAATGAATTTTATATTAATGGAACCTGGGAGGAAAACATAGAAGGATGTTACCAGTTCTCCTCAATGGGATGGGTTCTTGTAAGTCCTCAGCACTTCAGATTTAAAATTCCTCTCTCTTGATGGTGTAGAAAACCCAGACAAAAATGGAACTCAAAGGGAGCTCACAAGCAAAAAGATAAAAAAATATGACAATGATGGTGGATCAAAGTCAGACCAAAAGTATAGATCCAGAGTGATCTTTAGGCAACAAAAGGTAGTGAATGAATGGAAAAACCCTTCTATTTATAACAAAATATTGAGTTAGTCTAGATATTTGTGCATAATTAAAATATTATTAACCAAATCAAGATCTAAATTTTATGGAATATTTATTATATTTGTTGGAGGGAAAAATGATTTGACTTGGGTCAAATCCTTTTATTTGTAAATAATAAATAAATAAATGATTTATTTATTATTTTAAGGATGTGGTTGAGTAATAATCAAATAAATAATGTTTTATTTAATTATTAATGAATTATTTAGTCAAATTTAACAAGGAATATTATTTAAATAAGGTTTAAATAATTATTCCTAGAAAATAATAATATAAATAATAATTTATCTAATTAATTTTCCTGTTTTGGGTTAAATATGACTAGGAATATTAATTAAAATTTTGTTTAACTAATTATTCCTTGAGGAAAATCAAACAAATGTAGATTTATTTAATATTTCCTCATGGGGTTTCCTGTTTAAACCATAAACAACTTAATAAAGGTGGTTTACTAAGTTATTTTTCTCAGTGAAAGTAATTTTACTTAGGGTAAAATTGGTCTTAAATGGTGTACTTAGGTCCATCTAATAGTAATAGGTTAGATGACCAAAAAATGGTGTAACACATAGAAAGAGCAGTGAATGAACAATGTGCCTTATGTGAAATTTTTCCAATTTTTTCCTTTCTTATTTCAAACCATGATTCATTCGTCCATTAACAATATAAAATATAAGCAGATCTATGCATAACCATGAGCCATAAGAAACATATCAAAGAGAATAACCATCAAAGCAAATAACCATGAGAAGCAACATAAAAAATACAACATGCACACATAGAGACACCAAATGTAAGGTGGAAGCCACAAGGGAGAAAACCACCATCATATCTTATGCTTCACTTTTATTCTATTATTATAAAAATGATCTTTTACATAGTCATTGGCCACCACCAGTGTGCAAGCCACAAATTTCCAATTATGCGAGCCACTACTTGCTCCATGCCATAACCTATATGAAATTTTTTGGCCACCACCTCTAGGAAGCCACCACTCCCTTAAATTTGCAAGCCACCACCTATTTGAACCCACCATTCCCAATAATTATCGCACACACCGCTAGAATATCCAACCACCACTTTTTCACAGAAGGCCCCAACCTTCAAGCTCCTTTGTGGACCACATTTCATAATGTTTCATACTAGATCCATGATCGATGCAATCAAAATTCCTGAGCCTCATTTGATTCATTTTCATACTAGAATCATTGTTATCACTGGAAAATCAAAAAAGAAAAAATACATTATAAAATGTTAGGAAGAAGGATTTACAGGGCTGAGAAACATTAGAGAATCTGGAAAATTTAAAAATCTCTAATGCCAAAAGGAAAATTGAAAAATTGCGCACCAAAGACACATGAAAAATGCACTTTGCGTTCATTTTTCTTCGATAGGCATGCTGGGTTGTGCGGCTTTCCCTCAAAAAGCCACGCGGTCCTAGGAGTGGCAGAAGTCACCATCCAGGACCACTTGACACACTTCAAGAGAATATTCTCCACTCGAGGCCACCCAAGGACAGCTGCCTAGAGCCTCCTTGAGACCTCAAGTGAAAACACAAAGGAATCAAGTGAGCACACAAAGGAATCAACCCCCACTCTTCAGTCACCATCCAAAAGTGTACTAATAGAGGGAAGAAGGATTTGAATTTTCCTATAAATTTCCACCATGAGAAGAAAAAAATGAGAACACATTGTTATGCTGGCCAAATTTCCCATGAGAAAACCAGGAGTGTGTGATCCGAAGTATAAATCGAGTTATAGGATTCAGTTGTTGGCCACCCAACAACTCAAATACATTACGAGAAGAGAGAGGCCTTAGAGGAGAAGCTCAAGGGTAAAGCCCTCCTTGCATTGGGTATTAGAGCTCCATATATCTAAGGATATTTTGTAAAGTGTGTAACGTTCTACCTTTTCTTACTACTAGCAGTCAATAAGAGGGGATCAATCTGCCATTTGTATTATTGTCTCATTTGACTCATTTGAGCATTGCGTTTGTGTTATGTTATAGTTTAGTTTCTTCTTCTTACATACAACATAATATGTTCCATAATTTAGTGTGTTTTTATATATTGGCATGTGTTCACTAACCTGCTAATCATCTTTTCTACCTGTGACCATTTCTTGTTGGTTGCAACCATTCCTACCAAGCATCGGTGGTTTAGTACACTCGTGCACCAAAACCACCATATCAAGATTGGCAATTCCACTTTTTTTTTCCTTTTAGTTAAGTGGTTATGCTTTTGCAGTGCCTTCTCTCTGCTCGAGATTGCTGCTAGACTAGCTCTCCTCATCCTCTTCTGCCCTCATTCACCCACTTGGAAGAGTTGTAGTTCAGGAGTCCCAAAATTTTTTATGCAGGAAAAGTGCACGTTGTTTACACACACAAAATAAGTGGTCCGCACGCGTTCAGCTCAGACTGTCGCGTAGAGTTGCACGCCTGTGTAAGAAAATTACGCATGGAAACCAGAGAACCTATTTTTCATTGGTTTCTTTAGTTTTCACAATTTTATAGTGACTGGAAACCCAGAGAAAATATTCCAGCACTGTGTCTGGTGTACCATGACTGTTAGGACGTGCTTTTAGCTGCATTTTAGTCTTGCTAGTTGCATAGTTAATATTTTTAAGGTTTATCTTCACTGAACTCACATAGTTTAATTAGGGGGGAAGTAAGTAGAAAAAATCCACCCATGCTATCTAAATAAACTTATTTTCTAAAAATATACACCAAAACACATAGGTAATTAGCAAAGAGCAAGTGGCCCATAATCCACGCATGCTAGCTATTTTCAATTTTCTACAATTGTTTCATTGATTTTTAGTTTCAATTTTTGCACTAGGAATCGGGACTAGGACTAAAATTATCCTAGAGAGAAAGTAATCTCTGCTGCCCTTGCACCTATTGGTGACCCTGGGCATGCATATGAATGCTCTCTTTTGATAATTTTCCATCTCCCTTTAGTCAAAATTTTAGTTTAATAGGAAAAATTGTAAGCGGCCCACTATCTGCACATAATTTTCTTTTCGAAAGGAACATTCAAAACATAGTTTAAATAGAGGGATGTGTAAACAATCACTACATATTTGCATCTTACAAACTGTATGATTTTTCACTTTATGACACACATTTTGACACCATAAGTAAAGTAAGACACCTTTGAACTAACCATAATTTAACTCATTAAAATCTCCCCACAAGGGCCACAAGATAATTAATAGTTTATCTTAGGACGATGGGGGTAGGAATCCAATAAAACGCCATGGTAATTTTACATCTTGAAACATAGAAGTTGAATTTATCATCAGCTTCAAACCTGTCTATCCTCCCACGAAAAATAAAACTCGAGTGCCAGAGAGACCCAATTCAGAGGGGGTTAAGCTTAGACCTAGTGTTTGTGGTATTATTTTGGGCTACTTGACCCATCTAATGCTCGATACTGGTAGCTAATTACCAAGAAGCTCAAGAATCAAATGCTCACATGGGATGATGGTACTTACTGGCCAAATCTAGGGTATCCTTCCCTATAGGTGATGGTGTAGGCAGCACTAGATCCTCTTCCCATTACCTTGGTGGATTCTTCGACTGCTATAAGGCATCACCAATTCTTTCAAGATGTTAGCCCCAATATCCACGAGAGTATATCTTCACAAGGACTAGCTACAATTGAGAGTGTGAGGGAAAAGAGGTCTTTATGATTTTTAGTATCACGTGAAAAAACAACCAAAATTATTTTCTTGATTGATTGATCACATAGGAATAATCTAAAGGGAATTTAATTTATTTTCTCTTTATTTTATGTACGCGATCATTTTTTTTTCTTCGATATATAATTTCTCTTGTCTCATAAAAGTGAAAATTATTCCCAAAACCATTCCTATTCAACACCATAATGGACCCAACAGGACCTCGTTGATCTAGACGTTTTTTGGACCTCCCCCCATTAAAGGGAGGAGTTCCAAGTCTTTCGCCATTTAGGCATCAAAGACGGAACACAACAAACCTTATCGATTCATCCTTTATCAGGGCAACTTTAGTTGGGAACCCCCAAGGGTCACCCAATGTAACACCGGTAGAAACCCACCAAGGGTTACCACACACCACTCCTCCCACAATCCCTAGAGGGCAAAGGAGCACTACCCATTCTGGGAGCCAACAGAACACACAACCAAGTACGTCACAACAAAACCGATACCTAACTAGAACCCTGTGTTTTCACAGTATACAATCACGCTCAACACACAGTTGCATTTATTAGCATCTTTGAACTTACACGATCTATCAAAGTTGATGAATTACCGCATTGCACATAACCCCAGTTGGCCCCCCATGCCTACAAAGCTCCCTTCGAACATTCCAAAATTCAAAGGGAAGCAAGCGAAAGACCCTAGAAACCATGTAATTAATTTCCATTTTTGGTTTTCATCGAACAATATTATTGATGATATTGTTCAGCTAAGACTATTTCAGCGCACCTTAACTAGACTAGCCACAAAATGGTATGTGGAGCAGCCTTCTGCTACACATGGAACCTTTAGCTCCCTCGCTACTGTGTTCCTCACATATTTCCAGTTACCCATATACCATGATTGAGGAATGGAATTACTGAAACATTTTAGATAGACCTCAGCCATCCATATCTCAGACCATCTCCATGAATGGTGACATCATCGAAGTTTGTGTAAAGCCAAACTCGATGATCAAGTTTTACGGGACCTGTTAGCCACCTATAAATTCTGATACACCAAATGGTGACTAAGTTTGTTTTCAAGCCTTAAAGGGATACATTTCCTTTGAAAATATATCATATTTGAAGTCTATTTTTGCTCCATCCTGGAGGTTCATCTTCATTGTTGTTTCCATCTTAAAGCCACGCTGTTTCACCAAAGGAAGTTGCTCCGAAGGTCACTGAAACTGCTTGTTTTCACTTATTTCCCTTCATTTTCATGAAGACTTATTTTCGTCTTTTAACCCTACATTCAGCCTCTGAAGGCCTTAAATCCCCTTAAAACCTTATAAAATCCCTTTATGAGGTTTAAAATTTTGTCTTTACCCATATCGGAATCTCCATTTTCCTAAAAAAAACCCTGAAAATCATTGGAAATCTTCATTTTTACATTAAGGCCTTAAGCCCCTTTTGGCTGAGCCCTTAACCCCTTTTCCACATGTGACCCGCACTATGACCAAGCACTAAGACATAATCAAAAATTGCAATCGGAGCTTTCGTTTCATGTCTTTTCCTTTGTTCTTCAAAATTTTTCAGATGCGATGAGCCCTCTTCCCCAATCTCCCGATTTAATCTTGGACATTGAATCCATAAGAACCAACGACTGAGATTCAATCGTGCTCTACTTATGAGCCTATCACCCACACCCCTCTAATTTAATCCTGACCGTCGATCATTCTGTCGATCCGATGGCCAGTGCTCAATCGCACATCGCAAAACCAAAGGTCCTGTCTGCTGGCCTCCTCCAATGACGATCATGCGATTTGATCCCAGCCGTTAAATCCACAAGAACCAATGGCCAGGATTCAATTGCGCTTTGATTCACATCCCCCATCATCACATCTTCCGATTAGATCTGGACCGTTGAATCCACAAGAACCAACGACCATGATCTCATTACGCTCTGCTCATAAATTTTCACCATCCCAACCTCTGAATAGATATCCGTTGTCGATCAAGTTAGATCGGATGGTCCACATTGCTTCTGATCATAAAACCCCACTCTTCTCATTTATTCCCATCGATAGATCCCGTCCATCTGTTTCCGAGATCTAATGGTCAGTATTTAACCCGCCATTGACCCTACCCATAGGTTCTGCCCCTGCATCTTACCTCCTATCGCGTGCAATCTGCACCGTTCAATCTAACTCTTCAGATCCAACAGTTGAAGCTACGTTTTTCATTTTTTTTGTGCCCAAGGTTTAATGTTTCAAAAAAAATGCAAAATGGGTGGTATTGAAAGGGACAGGTGTCAGGAAGCGAATTATATCGCATTTTTTTTGGCTAAAATCTTAAACCGCTTGAACGTTGTGCGAAAACCATCCCGATTTTCCGCTTTACCGCCCTCTGCAACCTAACTTCCCCTTAATCATAGCCGTTGATTGATATGATTGGATGGCCCTGATTATATCACAACCCCCTTCATTTTTTTTCCCCCTATTCTCCCCAATGATTCCATCAGGCGATCCTAGTCATCGGTCATCCTAATCTGACGGTTCTGATTCAATCTCACCTCGTCCCCTCTCCATTCACCCGATCTTTCATATGATCCCATCAAAATATCTCCACCATCAATTATTGTAATCCAACATCCCACATTATATCACATTTCCATTTCACTCTCCATTCATTACCCTCCCGAATGACTTCATTAACTGGTCTCCACCGTTGATCATCCTGATCTAACGGTCCACATTTATCCTCGCGCCCAAAACTCCAAAAAACCTGGTTAGCTGATCTGCCAGTGTTTTCTTCCCCACTGCTCCTCCGCTGCTCCAGAGCCTCTGCAACAGTCTAAACCCAGCCCGCAGGATTTCATAACATGTTTTCACATGTTTGAAGGTTTTTTCATGGCCGATGAAGGAAATAATATTTTACAGGCACAGAGGTGACACATGGGTTCAGAAAGCAGTCTCAGGACTAGGAAACAAAGTCAAAAGGACCAAAACTAGAAGGCGAGGGCGTGTCAATCAACAGATCATACCCATGAACCATCAGTGACCCTCTAGCTCAGCGAAATCCTCCACCTGCACACAAAACACTCAGAAAATATGATGATCACATTTCCCAGTGACAGGACACACAACATAAGAAGACCAACGTCAGTACATAATAATTTCGATCAATCAGCAAAAGAAAAGCATAAACAGAGCTAATACAGGTTAAGTATAAAGAGATAGAGCAGTTAGTGATGAATAACGATGACTGACATAGATATGACATTTACCCATGCACACAAGTCTGCCAAGCAGTTATTGCACCAGAGAAGCTACTACAAATTGTCAAAGGTAGTTATTTAGAATTATGGGAGTCCTCATAGCCCATTCTTCAATTAACTTACACCGAGAAGATAATAGTACCTCTCCAGATGATTTTTTTCTCAAGGACACCCTGCGGGTGATTTCTGTCATATCAAAATAGTATCAAACGAGCTGCAAAGTTATTGATCCTGTATAGAATTCAACGAAATGTTTAAGGCACAGAATGGAGCATTCAAAATATCTTCCACTATCTCTGATGGTCATTAAAACTTTCCTCACCTACTTGTCTCATTTTCTCTATAAATACTCTTCGAAGTCTCATTGTAAAAGGTTGGCATTTTGTGATTTCTAAAGTAATACATATCGCTGCTTTGAAGAAGCTTTGGTGTTCTGAAAGAGTGTGAAGATCTGTGTTATTTCTATTGATGAAGGAGGTAGGACCATTGGATCCCTGAGCCTGGTTTCGGTGAAGTATTTCTTATTGTTAATGTTATTTCCTATTTTTCCACTTTGTTCCATCATGCTTTTCTTACAGTAGGATAAAAATTTTAGGCAAAGAAATTTATCTTAGAAGCACCTCTGACCTGTTTATCCTTCACTGTTTATATGTTTTCTACTATTGTATGTGACAGGGTAGTCTAATAGCTCTCTTTACATTCAGTTTGTTTTATTTCGGAAACGGTCATCTCAGTTGTGCTAAATACTGTCTAGGCGTTCCCTCTTTCTTTGCGACTGAATGTTGTGTCTGAAATCTCCCTTTGATTATTAATAATTACAGTTTGACAGAGAGGCTTGTTTCAATCATACCCTCTATTATTTATTGTAACTATTGTGTTAAAGGTCCCTATAATTGTAGTCCTAGATGTCTAAGGTGTTCCCTCTTCTTTGAATGCAATTGTATGTGTTTG
The DNA here is from genome assembly GCA_034641835.2 of Pinus albicaulis. Lineage (NCBI taxonomy): Eukaryota > Viridiplantae > Streptophyta > Pinopsida > Pinales > Pinaceae > Pinus > Pinus albicaulis. Next base: position 918,915,975 of record CM076582.1, read on the forward strand.
TTGGTTAAGCTATCAAAGGTGAACTTTTAGGAGGAAATAGGGCGTTCCCCAAATCCTATAATTCATTTCGAAAGTTTATTCTGCATTCTCCTTTCTTTGAGTGTTTACATTGATTAAGTCCCAAACAGTGAGCTTACTAGAGGAAATAGGGCATTCCTCGAATCCTTTAAGTCATTGTGAGAAGATTTGGTTTGCTTTTCACTCTTAGTCTTTAATGTTCATCCCATTTCACCCATATTATTCAACAGATCCTTGAACAAGTTAGATTTTCCCTTTGGTTTCCCTTCCTTCTCTGTCGGAACTATTCAGATCTTCACATGACTGCATTGCCTAATGGCTTTTAGATTCCCATGCTCTATCTATACCACATGAAACATATTTATCCAACCAAAAAAATCAAACAAACAACCTTGCACCTCATAACTATCCTAAAATCAACTTCTAAACCTTTCAAGACACATCTTTATAAACATATTGAGAGATCCCTCTCTGAGACTAGGAGGGCTAGATCCTAGAGCTCTAAAGTTAGGTTTGTATGTTGCCTTGTCTTTTGGTAAGCCAATATATCAAAACATAGGAACCCAACATAATGGTGATCACGGTGGGACCTATTGAGTATATGATAGTCTAGAAATCTCTTGTAGACTCAGTAAGTCCTTAAATAACCATATAAACTCAGAAAAACCCAAAAACATTTCAGATTGACTTCGTAATAAACATGGTGGTGGAACCATAATACACTTTACCTTCACAAAAAGCTAAATATTTTCCACCTGGAGACTCCACAGTTCCTAAAAGACCAAAAGACTCCACTGGGAGACCAGTTTCATCATCACATCATCCATACTTAAGGAAATGCTGAGGATTAAGTTTCTTTGTTTAAGGATAGTTTTCCTCTTAAATATTGTCATATTTGGTTAGCTTTCCCCTTTATTGGATCTAAGACTTAACATACTGGCTTCAATAAAAATCCATAGTAGAGCTTATCCTGGTCCAAATCCTCCCGAAATAGTTCACAATCTAGAAATCATTCTTTGGAAGCCTCTCACATCTAGGGATCCAACTATTGTCAGACCCATTTATAGAGCTAACTCAGCACTTGAAAACCTTGAAGCTCTATCAGGTACTCAAGCTGATTTAGACTTACCAAGTAATTTACCTAGAACTAAGTAATTCATTGGTTCAGAGAAAATAGATTTTGAGCCTCCAAGCTCATCATCGCATAGTGGTCAACATACTAGTGATAGAGAAACCCCTCCATCAACACCTCCTGATATCCATTTCATTCATAACTTGGGTCTCTCTGACCCTAAATCTGCTCAACAGTTTGTTGCCGGACCAAGCAGTTCTGCCATCCATATACTTGCTATTCAATCTAATCCTTTACCTCGACAAAATACTACCATGGCAGCGTGGTATGCCCCACTAGTGTTACCACAACCTTTGGTTCCCTTACCAAATGACTATCAATCTAAAATTCCCCATTTCACAGGAAAAGAATCTACCACAGCTCAACAACATGTAGACGGAATGGGAGATGCATTTGATTACATGGATATAGATGATGAGACCGTTAAAATGAGAATCTTTGCTCAAATTTTAGGAGGAGAAGTAAAGAAGTGGTTTAAAGGCTTAAATCCTAATAGCATCCATGACCTTCCCTCATTAAATCAAGCATTCATAAACAAATGGGAAGTAAAAAACAATCCTCTCCAAATACTAGCAGAGTATCAGAGCCTTAAAAGGAATCAGGGAGAGAGTGTCCATGATTACTCCACCAGGTTTAATAGTGTCCACAATGCCCTTCCACCACACATGAAACCTCCCTAAGGCATGGCCTTGGTAAAATATCCTAAGGGCTTCAATGTTGATATGGCCTATCAGCTGAGGGAAAGAGATTATGCAACTCTAGAAGACATGCAGAAGGGAGCAGTGAGTGTGGAATAAAACTTAATCGAAAAAAGAGCTAGGCTAAGATCAGAGAAGAGGGTAACTTATAAAGATGATTACACACCCTCAACCTCATCCTATGATACCGAAATTGACAACCTAGTGAAGGTGATGGAGAGAATGCTGGAGAAGATAAACTTGAATGATAGAGTGCCACCAAGAGAACCTCAAAACAATCTCCAAAATAGAAATAGAAACCAAAACTTTAGAAGTGAAAACAATCAAGATAGACAATGAGATAATGACCAACAAATTAGAGCTCCCTTCCAACAAAACTACGTAGATCAAGAGGAGGAAAGGGATATTGAAATTTTGGGAGAAAACCATGTGAACTTGATTGGATCAGACAGTGGAGATGATGTTTTCCTCACTCAAGAAGAACGAGTTTTCTTCTCTTCAGAACCAAAGGAAGATACACGTGAAGAGTCTGAAGATTATAGATTTGGGTTTGAAAATGCAATCATGGAGGTACACAAACATTATGATCTAATAAGCAAAGGGAACATAGACAGTCTAAATGACAAAAACACTAGCTCTTCTGTTAAGAAAAGTATAGAAAATCAGACTAAAAAGACAACAAACAAAACTATCACAATAGCCAAAAGGGTTGATTTAAACAAAGAGAAAGATATCCAGCCAAAGTTTGAATAGAGTTTCCCTAGTACCTCTGCTAGTGGCCCTGATAAAACAAGTCAGATTGACAGTCCTAATAAAACCCAGCAAGTCAAAATTTCTAAAAGAAACATAAGTGAGAAAATAGATGTAAATACAACAAAAGTGATCATTCCTTTCAGCCTTGAGGGAGAGATTGCAAAGATTAAAATTAACATACCTCTGGTTGAATTAGTGACCCAGGAAGTGTACAGAGACCAGGTCCTAAAAGCTCTGAATATACATGTTGATACTGCAACTTTGAACTTAACAGATGATAAGCTAGAGTTGTTGTTTGGTCCTAAAATTGAAGGAAAATATCAAGAAGGGGATGTGCCTCCCTTCTATGTCAGTCTAAACATACATGAAAAATTCTTACACAATTCCATGCTGGATTTAGGAGCATCACACAAAATTATGCCTAAAGCAGTAATGGAAAGCTTAGGCTTAGAGATTACTAGACCCTACAAAGAGTTGTACTCCTTTGATTCCAGAAAGGTCAAATGCTTGGGATTAATTAAATATTTTTGTGTTAACTTATCCCAAATTCCTGCTAAGAATCTTGTAATGGATGTAGTAGTAGCTGACATTCCCCCAAAATATGGCATGCTTTTATCTAGATCATGGGGAGCTAAGATCCAGGGTAGCCTTCAAATGGATATGTCTTATGCCACCATACCAGTATTTGGTCAAACCAGAATATTATATAGGGAAACCCTCATGAAATACATGGTGAGCAGCAAGGAAAAACGTCACAACACCCCTATTTATTCCACCCATTCAGATTTAGATTCCTTCATTTTATACAACGAAGATGAGGTCACCCAAACAGAGAAAGAAATCGAGTAGGACATTAGTGCACCAGAACATTCAGATTTGTCTTCCTTTCAACCTCTAGATACCTCAACCCCCAGCAGCCTTGAGCAACAAAAAACAAATGAAAATGAAACAGAAACACTTTGGAAAATGAGTTTTGATGGCTCTTGCAGCAAAAATAGTGCAGGGGTTGGTGTATGGATACACAACACAAACAACAGACATGCCTACAAATTAGAATTTTCATGCACTAACAACATTGCAGAGTATGAAGCCCTTCTCCCCTGCCTACACATACTTAAATATTTAAAGGCTAAAAGGATATCAGTACAGGGACATTCTGAGTTAATCATCAGACAAATAAAAGGGGAATACTAAACCAAAAACCCCATACTCAGAGAATATAGGAACACTTTTTTAGACCTCCTGAAAACTTTCGAAAAATATGAGCTTGTGTTCATACCAAGAGCCCAAAATCACCTGGAAAACAAACTCAATTTTGCTGCTAGTAACTGCCAGATACCACAAATCGAGGAACAACTCATTGTAAAGGTAAAAAACAGACCAGCAGTGCCTGATAACGAAATAGAGGATTTCTTGCAATCAAAAAATGAGTTTTCCATAGCATCACCAAGTTGCAGCCGTGAAAAATAATGTTCAGATTGGGAACAAATTCCTAGAATAGAGCCCCCCTCTCCTACTGATATAAATTAGTTTGATCATATTTTCAAAGAAAATTTATCTGATGATCTAGACCAAAGGGACCTTGAAGTTATAGAGTGGAAAGGTGATACCATACCCAAAGGCCTTGTGCCATTAGAACAGCTCTTTGATTTCAATGATGTGTCTAAAGAACCAAAAATAGAACCCATGGAAACTAATGTGGAAGAGCACAACATAGGCAGCCAAACTTAGCCTAAAATGATTAAGTTATCTAGCACCCCTCCTACCCACATCAAACAACAATACATAGCACTCTTCAAAGAGTTTATAGATGTTTTTGCATGGGAGTATAAAAATTTGAAATCATATGACACTAGCATCATTCAGCACAAGATTCCTCTGAAGGAAAATCAGAAACATTTCAGACAGAAATTAAGGAGGATAAACCCTGTTTATTGCCTACAGTAAAAAAAAAAATTAAGAATATGTATGATGTAGGGATCATTGTTCCTGTCAAATACTCAGAATGGGTCTCCAATCTGGTATCTGTCAGGAAGAAGACAGGGGAGATTAGGCTATGTATTGACTTTAGACACCTGAATAGAGCCTCTATGAAAGATAACTACCCCTTGCCAAAAATGGAAAACATTCTTCAGAGGGTAGTTGGGTCAAAAAGGATATCATTACTGGATGGGTTCTCGGGTTATAACCAAGTGTTAGTCCTCCCAAGTGATCAACATAAGACAGCCTTTCCCACACCTTGGGGGACATTAATGTATGTCAAAATGCCATTTGGTTTGATGAATGTAGGAGTCACCTTCTAGAGGGACATGGACATAGCCTTCTTGAAAGACATAGGATATTTTATAATCATTTACCTTCATGACAATACCATTTTCTCCAAAACCGATGAAGAACATTTGGAACATTTAAGGAAGGTTTTTGAGAAATGCAGAAGATTTGGCTTGTCTTTAAATCCCAAAAAGACACTCTTTGGCCTCCAAGAAGGAAAGCTTCTTGGTCATATAATCTCTAAAAAATGGATCAAGATAGATCCTAAAAGAATTAAGGGCATACTTAATATCAACCACCCTAGAAATCTCAAAGAATTACAGTCTTTCATTGGAAAGATTAATTTTCTGAGGAGGTTCATCCCCAACTTTGTTGAGCTACTAAGAAACATCACTAACATGCTCAGGAAAGAAGTAGGTGTTAAATGGATGATGCAAGCTAAACAGTCATTTGAACTATTTAAGCAAGCCCTTACTCAAGCACCAGTCTTGATCAGTCCTGATTTCACCAAAGATTTCTATATTTTTTCCTTTGCATCTGAACATACAATAGCTGTAGTATTGTTGCAGAAGAATAAATTGGGGCAAGAAAAACCTATATCCTTCTTTAGAAAAGCCTTAAGAGATGCCCCACTCAAATACAACATCATGGGAAAGTAAGCCTTGGCACTGGTTAAAGCATTAAAAAAATTTAGGGTGTACATCTTACATTCACACATCATTGCTTTTGTGCCACACACCGTAGTCAAAGATATTCTAAGTCAGGACCCTGATGGAAAAAGGGGAAAGTGGATTTCCATTATTCTGGAATACGACTTAGAAATCAGGCCTACTAAACTCATAAAGGGACAAGGATTAGAAAAACTCATGGACGAGTCTAATTTCAAAGTTCTAGACATGAATATGGTTGATGCCTTATAAGAGATAGAAGAGTTCCCAGCACCATTTACTGAAGAAACATTCACTAACTCTCCATGGTATGTTGATATCATTTATGTGTTGCTTTACTTAAATTCTCCTCCTTCTCTATCGAAAACAAAGGCCAGATTTGTAAAACATAAGGCTTTAAATTATTGCATGATAGATGGAGTTTTATACTGGAAAAATGTTGTTGGTATATTACTAAAATTTTTACTTGAGGTTGATGCAGGAAAAATAATGCGTGAAATGCATGAAGGAGAATGTGGAGGCCACTTGAATTGGAAGACCACAACGAAAAATATCCTCAGATCTGGTTATTATTGGCCCACCCTTTTTCCAGATACCCACAAACTAGTAATGTATTGCCACAAATGCCAAATTTTCAATGGTAGAAGAAAGCTCTTTCCCTTACCCTTGAAGCCTATTAGTGTTGAAACACCCTTCCAACAATGGGGTTTGGACTTCATATGAGAAATCCATCCACCCTCCTTAGCACAACACAAATGGATCCTCACAGCCACAAACTATTTTACCAAATGGATAGAGGCCATACCCACTAGGAATGTTATTGAATCTATCATTATTAAATTCCTCGAGACCAACATATTGTCCAGATTCGACTGTCCTAGAAAAATAATCACAAACAATACTGTTGCCTTTAAATCCAAAAAGATGGTTGATTTTTTCCATAAATATCATATCACCTTAGGCCACTCTACTACCTATTACCCCCAAGGAAATGGACTTGTTGAATCTTCCAACAAGATCCTAATCAACATCATCAAAAATCTACTGGAGTAGAATCAGAAAGCATGGCATGGTAAGCTTGTTCATGCTTTGTGGGCTGACAGGTTAACCACCAAAAAGTCAATCAACACATCCCCCTATCAACTGGTCTATGGCATTGATGCTGTCTTCCCAACGTCCTTAGGAGTTCCAGTCATGAAACTCCTTCAAGAAGTCCAAGTCGAGGAAAATGATATGCAGAGAAGGATCAATCAGACCATCCATTTGTAGCAGACCAGAGAGGAAGTTTACCAAAGAACTCAAGCAGTCCAAGAAAACAGCAAAAAGCAGTTTGACAAAAAGACTAAAGAAAACGACTTCCAAGTCGGGAATGTGGTTCTCAAATGGGATTCAAGGAGGGAAGAGAAAGGAAAACATGGTAAGTTTGAAAATCTATGGAAAGGGCCCTATATCATTCATTCCTTAAGAGGGCATAATGCATTTTTCCTGCAAGAACTGAATGGTGAAGAAGTGTTAGGAGGTCTTGTCAATGGAAGGATGCTTAAACACAACTTCTATCAAGAGTCTTAAGTTTCTGAGTTTTTCACCCATTTTACATACCATTTTCATCAAGAAAAGGAAAGAAAATACAATAACAATAAAAAATAGTAAAGAGGGCAGAAATAAAACATGAAAGGTATAGCCCCATACCAAAAAGAGAGGTTCAAACATGCTGAAAATCGGAACCTAGAAGCATAAGGAAATATGGCTCTAACTCTCTCAAAGCTTGAGCCAAAATAAGAAGAAGAAAAACTAGTTCTAACATATTCAAAACTTGAACCAACGAAGAAAAGGATAAATCTCTAACAAGATCAAAACTAGAGCCGAAATGAAGGAAAAGATGACTCTAAAAAGCTCAAGATCTGAGTTAGGAAAGGAAGGAAAGATGTTTTCAGTTTTCAGAACTTCAAGTCATCCCAATTTTGTTGTAATTTTTGCTAATTTTCAGTTCATGAGCATTTGTTCTTATGCCATGGACTCACAGCAAACCAAACAGTCTAATCCTAGCTTGACTGTATTTTCAATTTCTATCCTAGAATATATAGAATGAAAACCTGTCAGACTATTTAATCCTGACAGGTATTAGATTAGGTAGAGAATTAAGAGTCCAACTATTTAATCTAGGCTCTTGGAAGAAATAATGGTAGCATTAGATAGGTTTATTTTTCTGTTTGCAAAATAAATGTTGAAAAAGAGTTTGCCAGTGCAAGTGCACTCAAAAGAAGAAAAAATGCTAGGATAGTAGGAATGGGTAGGTAGAAATGTTGTTTTTAAGAATGACAACTTTTTCAGGTTGTTGCAAAGGTTATCAGATCAAAAGAAGACCAATCAAGGAAAGAAAATTGCTTCCCAATGGAAAGGCATGAGTCTGCTAAATACAAATATTACTGAGGTTCTGGACACCTAAAGGGCAAGTTGTCCTCCCCAAGTGGAGCCACTATTAGCCACCTATAAATTTTGATATACCAAATGGTGGCTAAGTTTGTTTTCAAGCCTTCAAGAGATACATTTCCTTGAAAATCTATAATCCTTGAAGTCTATGTTTGCTCCATCCTGGAGGTTCATCTTCACTACTGTTTCCATCTTAAATCCATGCTGTTTCACCAAAGAAATTTACTCCGAAGGTCACTAAAGCTGCCTGTTTTCACTTATTTCCCTTCATTTTCATGAAGACTTCTTTTCATATTTTAACCCTCCATTCATCCTCTGAAGGCCTTAAATCCCCTTAAAACCTTGTGAAATCCCTTTATGAGGTTTAAAACCCCGTCTTTACCCCTATCGGAACCTCCATTTTCCTAAAAAAACCCTTGAAAATCCTTGGAAATCTTCATTTTTACATTAAGGCCTTAAGCCCCTTTCGGTTGAGCCCTTAGCCCCTTTTCCGCATGTGACCAATGCTATGACCAAGCGCTAAGGCCTAATCACAAATTGCAATCGGAGCTTTCGTTTCATGTCTTTTCCTTTGTTCTTCAAAATTTTCCGATGCGATGAGCCCTCTTCCCTGATCTCCCGATTTAATCTTGGCCGTTGAATCCACAAGAACCAACAGCTAAGATTCGATCGCGCTCCGCTTATGATCCGGTCACCCACACCCCTCCAATTTAATCCTGACTGTCAATCATCCTGCTGATCCGACGGCCAGCGCTCAATCACACATCACAAAACAAAAGGTCTCGTCTGCTTGCTTCCTATGATGTCGATCATGCGATTTGATCCCAGCCGTTGAATCCACAAGAACCAACGGTTAAGATTCAATCGTGCTTTGATTCAAAGCCCTCGTCATCGCATCCACCGATTAGATCTGGACCATTTAATCCACAAGAACCAACGGCCATGATCTCATCGCGCTCCAATCATAAATTTTCACCATCCCAACCTCTGATTAGATCTCTGCCGTCGATCAAGTGAGATCGAATGATCCACATTGCTTCTGATCATCAAACCCCACTCTTCTCATTTCTTCCCATCGACAGATCCCAACCGTCTGTTTCCAAGATCCAACAGTTAGGATTTAACCTACCATTGACCCTACCCATAGGTTCTGCCTGTGCATCTTACCTCCTATCACGTGCAACCCGCACCGTTCAATCTAACCCTCCAGATCTGATGGCTGAAGCTACGTTTCACGTTTTTCTGCGCCCAAGGTTTAACTTTTAAAAAAAACGCAAAATGGGTGGTATTGAAAGGGACATGTGTCAGCAAGCGAATGATATCGCATTTTTTTTTGCTAAAATCTTAAACCGCTTGAACGTTGTGCGAAAACCGTCCCGGTTTTCCGCCTTACTGCCCTCTGCAGCTTAACCTCCCTTTAATCATAGTCGTTGATTGATCTGATCAGATGGCCCTGATTATATCACAACCCCCTTCATTTTTTCCCCCCTATTCTCCCCAATGATTCCATTGGGTGATCCCCGCCGTCGGTCATCCTAATCTGACGATTCTGATTCAATCTCGCCCTATCCCCTCTCCATTCACCCGATCTTTCATATGATCCCATCAAAATATCTCCGCCTTCAATTATTCTAATCCAACAACCCACATTATATTGCATTTCCATTTCAGTCTCCATTCATTTCCCTCCCAAATGACTTCATTAACTGGTCTCCACCGTTAATCATCCTGATCTAACGGTCCACATTTATCCTCGCGCCCAAAACTACAAAACACTTGGTTAGCTTCTCTGCTAGTGTTTTTTCCCCATTTCTGTTGCAATCAATTTCTTCCCCACTGCTCCTCCGCTACCCCAGAGCCTCTGCTGCAGTCTAAACCCAGCCCTCAGGATTTCATAACATGTTTTCGTATGTTTGTAGGTTTTTTCATGGCCGATGAAGGAATTAATATTTTACAGTCACAGAGGTGACACACGGGTTCAGACTGTAGTATTAGGACTAGAAAAAAAATTCAAAAGGACCATAACCAGAAGGCGAGGGCGTTTCAATCAACAGATCATACCCATGAACCATTAGTGACCCTCCAGCTCAGCGAAATCCTCCGCATGTACACAAAACACTCAAAAAATATGATGATCACATTTCATGGTGATAGGATATACAGCAAAAGAATACCAACATCAGTACATAAGAATTTCGAGCAATCAGAAAAAGAAAAGAGTAAACAAAGCTAATACAAGTTAAAGTACAAAGAGACAGAGCAGTTAGTGATGCAGAATGATGACTGACACAGATATGACCTTTACCCATGCATACAAGTCTGCCAAGCAGTTATTGCACCAGAGAAGCTTCTACAAATTGTCAAAGGAAGTTATTTAGAAGTATGGGAGTCCTCATATCCCATTCTTCACTTAACTCACACCGAGGAAATAATAGTACCTCTCCAGATGATTTCCTTCTCAAGGACACCCCGCGGGTGATTTCTATCATATCAGAATAGTCTCAAACGAGCTGCAAAGTTATTGATCATGTATAGAATTCAACGAAATGTTTAAGGAAAATAATGGAGCATTTAAAATATCTTCCACTATATCTAATGTTCATTAAAACTTTCCTCACCTAATTTTCTCATTTTCTCTATAAAGACTCTTCGAAGTCTCATTGTAAAAGGTTGGCATTTTTTGATTTCTAAAGTAATACATATTATGGCTTTGAAGAAGCTTTGGTGTTCTAAAAGAGTGTGAAGATCTGTGTTATTTCTGTTGATGAAGGAGGCAGGACCATTGGATCCTTGAGCCTGGTTTCGGTGAAGTACTTCTTATTGTTAATGTTATTTCTTGTTTTTCCACTTTGTTGCATCATGCTTTGCTTACAGTAGGATAAAAATTTTAGGTAGAGAAATGTATCTTAGAAGCACCTCTAACCTATTTATACTTCACTGTTTATATTTTTTCTGCTATTTTATGTGACAGGGTAGTCTAATAGCTCTCTTTACATTCAGTTTTTTTTATTTTGGAAACGGTCATCTCAGTTGTGCTAAAGACTGTCTAGGCATTCCCTCTTTCTTTACCACTAAATGTTGTGTCTGAAATATCCCTTTGATTATTAATAATTGCAGTTTGACAGAGAGGCTTGTTTCAATCATCCCCTCTATTACTTATTGTAACTATTGGGTTAAAGTTCCCTACAATTGCAGTCCTAGATGTCTAAGGCATTCCCTCTTATTTGAATGCAATTTTATGTCTTTGTTCGTTAAGCTCTCAAAGGTGAACTTGTAGGAGGAAATAGGGTGTTCCCAGAATTCTATAATTCATTTCGAAAGTTTAGTCTGCATTTCTCCTTTATTTGAGTGTTTACATTGATTAAGTCCCAAACAGTGAGATTACTGGAGGAAATAGAGCGTTCCCCGAATCCTTTAAGTCATTGTGAGAAGATTTGGTTTGCTTTTCACTCTCAGTCTTTAATGTTCATCCCATTTCACCCATATTATTCAACAGATCCTTGACCAAGTTATATTTTCCCTTTGGTTTCCCTTCCTTCTCTGTCAGAACTATTTAGATCTTCACATGACTCCATTGCCCAATGGCTTGTAGATTCCCATGCTTTATCTATACCACATGAAACATATTTGTCCAACCAAAAAAAAAAAACAAACAACCTTGCACCTCATAACTAGCCTAAAATCAACTTCTAAACCTTTCAATACGCATCTTTATAAACCTATTGAGAGATCCCTCTCTGAGACTAGGAGGGCTAGATCCTAGAGCTCTAACGTTAGGTTTGTATGTTTCCTTGTCTTTTGGTAAGCTAATTTATCAAAACATAGGACCCTAATAGGACCTACTCCTAAAAAATCTCACAACAGATATTTCAAAGGACGTGGCAACTCGAGGACCTACTTTCGAAGAGGATTCCATTAGAAATTCCCAATAAATCAAGCTAATATACATGCAGTCATGATACATCTATAATATCTTGCGCAATGCCCTGCACCTGCAAACTTTTATGGAAATTCCAAGTACGTCAAACACTACAAACAAATTAATAGGGTCACTGACCCATAGTCACCTAAGTAGCAATGTTCCATACCCTGGTTACGTGTATGATCCTAACTAGAACATCCTGCAACTAGGCTACCATTAGAGTCATCACGCACCCTTGCACAACATGACCAATAGGGTGTAGTCATACCATCATCAGCAAGGAGGATCATACCCTCCTGCGCAGGGGACCCAGGACGTAGCTATAAATGCTGACAGAAGAGTTCCCCCCCAGTAGCCATTTACAAACCAGGGACAGGGACCCCAAAATTTCCAATCCTCAACACAAAACCCACCAATGCAGAATAATGCACCGGTGAAATTTGTGTAGCCTTCCCAGGCACAACCGCACAAGTCATACGACCAGGAGAATCCTAGTTATCCTCCTAACATGGCAAGGAAAAAATCCAAAAAAAAATAAAAATGGAAGACTTAGATAGGGGGGCAACAACCAACAATGTCCTCTGTGATCTCAGGCTGGGGGGAACTCCAACCAAAATCAAACCCAGTAACCAAATAACTCCCAAGGTTAGAACAAGAGGGCTAATATTTGGACCAACCACTCTTGTGCAATTTGTGGTGAGTATGGCTATTACACTCATCATTGTCCCAAACTCCCCAAGCTAAAGAAGCTTCAGGGTAACCGAGGACAAGGGGGATCCACAAAGCAAACAACTGTAATGCAGGACCCCTTCCCCCACCAAGGGACAGTTGGTACTCGACAGCAATAAACCACCCCCCTAAACACCCTCCCCCCCAACGATTCCAGAAACAACAACCACTAAATCTATATGACTGGCAAAGAAATGTTCTTTCAAACATAGAGTCGAAATTATCATACCCCGCTAGACACCAATATGCCAAGGGGTAGAATGAGTGCAACTACAACACCGTTGAATATATCAAAGTTTCCTATTGAACCTTTTCAAAAAGTAGCTAATGGACCAACAAGGCGAATTGGGCAGCACTCCAATGCAGCCCATAATTACAACATCATGTATGACTTAGCCTAGTCACCCGCTGCCATGTCAACTTTGGAAGTCCTGCAATATTTCCCAAAGAATAGGAAAACCCTACTTTCTATGTTAGGCACCATCGACCTCGCCGATACACACCTAATGGCTTTTGATTTAGATAAAGCCACCCCTAGGCTTCCTTCACTGGTCACCTTCCAGATACCGGTGTCAGTCTTGAACATCACTATCCACAATTGTATCATTGACGAGGGTGCATCCACATGCATCATATCAAAAAAAAATTGGTAGAAGTTAGGGTCTCTTGAGCTGAAGCAACAGACATCACACTTAGAGCATATGACGGATGCCCTTTTGCTCCCGTCAATATATATCAAAATGTCCGAGTCATCTTAGCTAGAAATATGGTTCCTATAGACATTGAGGTCTTGGATGCTCAACTGAATTATAATATACTCCTTGGGTGGAGTTATATGTACGCCATGTCTGGAATAACATCTTGCATCTTTTGAACCATGATGTTCCCCCACGAGGATTGCATCATCATCGTCGACTAGTTGACGTACAATGAAAAGTGACCCATGTCGAATGCCAATGTCATTCTACCCTACGTAGACACATCTGTGGAGTCACTCACACAGTACCAAGAATATGGCCCTGGCTAATTCAAATTGTCTTCAATCCTCATATCATTCCTTGGAGATCCCCCTGTCGTTATAAAATCATCCATTGATATCACAAGAGCTCCCGTATGAATGATGTCCATATCAAGCACCAAAGCCATCTAAGAGATAGAGACTGGTAGTAACGACACTGAGGCCTCTGTCACAATGGCCTATTTATCCTACGTTGTCTCCCAAACTCCTTTTCTATACCCTCCACCTAGATTTGTGTCATAGAAATTCTTAGCAATGGTAGTGTCGCCAAACATATCGTTTGAAATACCAGTTTGGACCTTTCTCCCACCCACCATGACGGGAGTCATGGGCATTACCTCTACAGGGTTAATCCCCCTCACTCCATGGGAGCCCCCACCTATTAAGAAAACCTCCATTATCATACCACCTAAAAAAACTCCCTTCGCAAAGAGGATTTTCGTGACCAAGAAAACCCATAAAAAAGGGAAAAGGATAGAGAATCCCATTATACAGAGGGAATTAAAACTATGTGCTCAACTTAGTGTCCCTAAATTGAGGTCATAAATTGTCAACCAGGGTTAGTAAACTGTTGAAGTGAGGTGGACTATATGTGCCTAGGTATCTGTTTCTCACTACGTTGTGTTTAGTGTTTTTATGATGTTTTTGGTTTTGTGGTTTTATGTTAAGAAGGAAAAGAACTAAATGTTGAAAAAGAACAGTTGTTGGTCACACTGAAAACAGAGCAAAACCTATACTAAAGAACAGAAAATGCAAAGTTTGATAATGACTCATAGCAAGGAAATAAATCACAACATGAACTCAATAACTCATAACATGAACTCATCCAATTCATTCATTAGAAATATGTTAGAATAGCTTGAGAAAAGGGCAAGTTTAGTGCAAATGAGGTTCTCCTAAGTAAACAATCATCTTACAATATTACAAAGAATTTCATCCATGGCTAAAATTTTATTGGAACACAATTGGAAAAGATTATTTGTAGCACAATAAGATTTCTACTCTGAATTAACTTGTAAATGCTAAGATTAATCCATTCTGCAGCCCAACTTGTCACTACTAAGCCTCATCCGAAAGTTAGAGGTTTTCTAGAATAGTTTTTGGGAAAAGGCTTATTTGTGAAATTGAAAAAGATTGCAGAACAATCAAGGCCTTAAAATGATATCACTAATTCCTGTCCATATGATTATGCATTAATAGAAAGTCAGAACAAGATTAGTTTGTAAACAATGAAGGTCGTGAAGTCTAATTTTGACAGTTAACACAACTTAAAGAACAATGGATAACACTGAACTAGAATGCAATTGATCAAACTTGAAACACAGTGATCACAACTAAACTAGAATGCCATTAACCTAACTTGAAATATAGTGAACTGGAACTGAACTAGAATGCCACTAATCTAACTTAAAATACAGTGAACAGAGTTGAACTAGAGTGCCATTATCAAACTTGAAATATAGTGACAAAATTAAACTAGAGTGACATCTACCTCCGGAGTATTTCAACTGAACTAAAATGCAACTAATTATATGAAATACTACAGCCCTATCTCGTTCAATATGAGTGATATTTTGGAATAGTTTGTAAAAACAAGTCTGGCTGTATCATTAAATGCAAATGAGCGTAAAACATAAAGTCTCGGAAAAAAATGCAATTAACTCCTAAAATACTACAGTTATATCCCATCCAATGTTAGTGGTATTTTGGAATAGTTTTTAAGGATAAGACTGACTATGGCATCCACTGCAAGTAAGTATAAAAACACAAAGTTCAGAAAAATTGATTAAACTAGGAATGAAACAAGGCTAAGTTACTTATCTAAACCATATGAACAAAGCTTCTCAGGTAGCAGGGGCCCTCTACCACCGGATTAGCACAAAAATATACTCAATATTGACTCAGCTCTTACAATAAAGTGATGCTTCTTTCATTAAAGGAGAAATTCTTCAAAACAGAGTATTACGGTCTTCTGAGATCTAGCAATAAAACAAAATCTAGCTAGCTGTTTCTCGGTCTCCCGAGCCATACTTATAACAAAATTACATAACTGTCTTTGAGACAAAATAGGAATAAATGTCTTTCCCAACTAAAATAAAACTAGGACTCTGGTGGTGGCCTCGTACTATGATTAAGGACATCTGTATAGTCCTTGTCCCATTAGAAGTCTATCTCCTAGTTTTGGTTTCCCACGTGCATAACCACCTATAGACTCGAGCTCAGACTTCATGGAGAGCAAGAAATTATGGGGGAGTGATTTGGAATACGAACATATGCATTTTTCCTTGAGGTGAAATCTGGAACCTGCGTGAACATGAAGATAGCTGCGGAATAGGTGACTGGCTACAGAATGACTGCGTTCTGTAGCCGAGTCTAGTAAAAAATTACTACAACAACAAAATCATGAAAACATAGCAAGTTAGTCATTATGAACATTCTTAAAGTAATCCTAATCAATCCTATTGATCATTCAAGCCTGTAATTGATGAGTGACAAAGGAAATGAAGTGAAATGTGGTGGAAAAGAAGGACATCTTTGGAGCTCAACATACCCCCACTACAAGGCTTTTGCATGTCCTCATGCAACTAATCCATGTACTATGAGACCTCTGCTAGGATATCTAGGCCCCTTCTTTTGCTTTGCCTGACAGTCAATGGCCTCCTAGTCTTCCTTATGATCAACTTGAATCTAAAATTTGTAAGTGCCCTGCTTAACTTTTTGTTTTTCTTCTTCAATTTTTCACTGGCCTTGTGCAACTTTTTCATTTGTAGAGACAGAGTTGTATTCATATCACCTTTCAGCTTAACCTGCTCTCTTAAAATTTCATTCTCATTCTTGATATTCCTATTGAGCACTTCTAACTCATATTTGTCTCTTCTTAGTACATCAACTGCAGATTTTGGTGGGCTAGGAGTTTTGTCTCTACTTTCCGAGGCTCTTTTCTCTAATGTCTCAACATAATTATAAATTTGTTGCTGTGCTGGGTCTATCTCTGGAGCTCCTTCATCAAGATCCTCCTCATACTGGTACTCAGGTGATCTACCAGTAAGTGTCTCTTCATCCTCAATGTTTATGATTCCCGTTTGTCTAACCCCTGTTTTCTTCAATATACCTCTGAGTCTGTGGCTCCATCTTGGTTCAGATGGTCCTTCACCGCTCTCTTTGGCATATTTTCTCATTATCCTCTCCTTCTTAAGCTGCTTCTTAATTTCAGCCAATTTCTCAGAAATCATCTCTTCACTGTCCTCTTGTATTGATTTACCAGTTTTAGTTTCAACAGCTTTGGAAATTTCCCTTCTCCTGCTTCTTCTTGTGGGTTTGCTTTCAGGTGGAGATTCCTTGGGTTCCTCAAATTGATTCCTCACTAGAAACTCATCCCAATTATCTCCCATTTTTCTCAAATGATGTTCAATGAGGATTTTGACTAAACCATGGTGATACAAAGTGGTTTCTAGAAATTGAACCCTCTTTTGAACATTAGAGGCCATTCTTTTCAGACTATGAAGTAGAAAATAGGGAAAATTGATTTCTTCATCTAAGAAATGCATCATTAACTGAATATGATAAACATAGAGGGTGCCAAATCTTCCTTCACAAGTGATAATTTTTTGCAAAATGAGTAACATATTCCTCCATTTATTCTTCAGTGCCAAGCTAGGAATACCTTTCTTAAAAATGGAAACATCCATACCTGGTGTTTTGAGTATTTGCCTCCATGCCTCATTATGAAATTCCCTAATTTTGAACTAGTGTTCTCCTTGTCTGGGTAATTTTGTTGCGTCTACAATGAAAGCCTCTGTAATAGTGAATTTAATATCTCCTATTTCGACCTCTGCTCCATTGAAGGACCGTGCAAATTTTTTGGTTACTTCTTTATGAGAACCATTAAATTTTTCCAAGAATTGTAACCACCTAGCCTGCTGTAGCATTTCTCTTATTTGTGGATAGACTTCCATGTACTTGGTTCCAACTGGTTCAGTTCTTACTATGAGACCCATAACTTATCTTTTCAACCTTCAAATTACTGCTCTGCTCACGGTGAAAATGGTTGTTAAAGAGATGTTTTTACTCCGCAGATGTTTCCTCTGTTTTACAGACCAGAATGGCTAAGAATTGGCTACGGAAAGAAATGATATGGAGTAGTTATGAAATGAGTATAATGCGGTGAGGATGATTCACACGGATTAATGAGTTGAGAGCTATCACGGAAGAAAATACCGCGGAAAAATTCTCATGCAATTTCAAAATCATCATTAAATGCTTCGGGCTAGTGACGTGACTGCTTAAGTCACTTCAGTGCTTAACCGTTAAGTTTTAAATGATGATTTGGAATGGCAGAGTGAAAGGGATTTTTTCCAAAGTTTTTATGATAGGTTTGATAAGCATTATCAATACGACTAATTAAAATAATTTTTTGAATCATACATGACTTAACTATGCTAAAAATTTCATGATCTATCACTATAATAATTTCATAACTTTTACCTTTTCCTTTCCTTTGATTTTTTTGTGGTTTTGATATGCCTTGTCCTCCTTTGAAAATCATTGATCTTTTGTCCTCATAACTCCTTTGATTTTTCTTGTTGTCTTGGATATGCAGGATCAATTTGCTGCTAAATCAAGTGATTACTGGATAGTGCCTTCAGGATCTCTGGCTGCAGAATGTCTGACTGATTGCAGAATGTACCTATAGAAGTCTTGAAACATGGAATGGAATGGTTTGAAGCATGAATGGAATTTTGTATAAAATGAGTTAAAATAGGATAATAAAATATGGTGTAATGCAGTATGAGTGAAGTGAATAATGGAATGAAATGAATCACAATTATGAAGTGAAGTGAAGTATGGAAGGTGACCTGCAAATTATGATTTGTATTATTCAATTGCAGAAACAAATCAATCTTAAAACTCTGAGATGGAAATGAGGTGGACCATGGAATGAAATGAGTGAAGTATGGAATGAAGTGAAGTATGGATGAATGGAATGAGATGGAGTATGGATGAATGGAATGAAATGAATCATAAGTGAAATATGGGTTTGCACTTATGATTTTGTAATAGCTGCTTGCAGAAAAAGAACAAATTTGAAAATCTAAAGTGTCAGAAAGATTCTGATTTTCACTCTATCTTTTCTGTATAAATATGCTAATCAGTGATTATTTTTCACGTTTATACTTTATTTATTTATTTATTTGTTTATTTTTTATGCTTTTGAATTCAGAAAATTCAGCTAAGTTGATGAAGAAGAAAAATTCTTCTTCATTAACTTCACATCACTATTTTCCTGAAATCTCTTGACAAATTCTTCTCTTGAAAGTGGCTTATGATACAACTTCAATATATGACCATTTACAAGAAAAGTGACCTCTTCTTCATCTATTGTCTTGATTTTTATTGCTCCATTGTCAAAAAATTTCACAATTTCATATGGTCCAAGCCAATGTGTTTGGAATTTACCTTGAAAATATTTTAACTTTGAATCAAACAAGAGAGCCCAATCACCTTCTTTGAACTTCTTTTCCTTGATATACTTATCATGCCATCTAGTCCTTTGCTGCTGGACTATACTTGTTTTCTGAACTGCATCTTGTCTGATCTCATCCAACTCATTAATCTGCTCTAATTTGTGCTTTTGTGCCTCTATTAGATCAAGTCCTAGCTGAACTGCCATTTTAAAAGTTTGAATCTAAAACTCTATGGGAAACAAAACTTGTTTTCCATAAACAAGTTCATAAGGAGTATGACCTGTTGTGCTTCTCCATGTAGTTCTATAGGCCCACAAAGCTTTAGGAAGCCTGTCTACCCAATCTCTTCTATGAAAATGGACAGTCTTTGTAAGGATCCCTTCAATGACTTTATTGGTAGATTCCACTTGACCATTTGCTTGTGGATGATAGGGAGTAGATTTTCTGTGTCTGATTTTGTACCTCTCCATCATTTGTTCCACTAGCTTTGATGTAAATTGAGCTCCTTGATCTGTAACAATTTCCCTTGGGACACAAAAACGAGTAAAAATATCCTCAAAAAGAAAATTAACTACAGATGCTTCAGTAGCAGAAAGTAATGGCTTGGCCTCTACCCATTTAGTAACATAATCAGTGCAAACTAATATATATTTCTTTTGTCTTGATGGAGGACTAATAGGTCCTACAAAATCTAAAGCCCATTTTTCAAAAGGTTCAATATGTACCTAAGGCTGCAATGGCATCTCACCTAAAGGAGAAGGTTTCCCTACCCTTTGGCAACTGTCACACCTTTTGACATACTCTTTAGCATCTTTAAAAAGGGATGGCCAATAATATCCTAAATGAAGGATCTTATAAGTTGTTCTTTTATCAGCAAAGTGTCCGCCACAAGGTTCATCATGACATGCCTTGAGGATCTCAGGCATCTCATCTTCCCGAACACATCTCCTAATGATAAAATCTGGACCCGTTTTGTATAACTCATTAGCAACCCATGAATATTTTTCACTGTCATAAATGATCTTTCTTTTGTCTCTTGCATTCATTATTGAAGGAAATTTCCCTGAAACTAAATAATTAGCAATGTTAGCAAACCAAGGAGTCTGAGTAGAAATTGCAAAAAGATATTCATCAGGAAATTGATCTTCAACTGGAGTGTCATCTTTGATGTTTTGGAGTCTAGATAGGAAATCAGCTACCGTGTTTTGTTTTCCAAGCCTATCTAGAATGGTAATGTTGAATTCTTGTAAAAGCAATAACCATCTTATGACTCTGCCATTAGTAATTGATTTGTTCATTAAGTATCTAATTGCAGAATGATCAGTGTGAACAAAAGTTTCATAACCTGTTATATAGTGTCTGAATTTGTTTATGGCATGAACAATAGCTAAAAACTCTTTTTCAGTTACAGTATAGTTTAACTCTGCAGGAGTCAAATTTTTACTGGTATAGTAGATGGCATAAGGAATCAGGTCTTTTTGTCCCAATACTGCTCCTAGAGCTGTATCTGAGGCATCTGTTGAAATATGAAAAGGTAACTTCCAGTTAGGTCCCCTTAAAATAGGTGCTTCAAAGATTTTTGTTTTCAGGGTCTCAAAGGCTAACTGGCAATCAGGATTCCACTTGAATTCACAGTCTTTGGTAAGTAATTTGAAAAGTGGAGATGCTATCTTGGTGAAGTTTTCTATAAACCTTCGATAATATCTTATAAATCCTAGAAAACTCCTAACATCTTTTTGACAACTTGGAATAGATAAGTTAGAGATGACTTCGACTTTTGACTCATCAACTCTAATCCCATCCCCTGAAATGTGATGTCCTAAAACAATTCCTTCAGTGAACATCATAAAACACTTCTCATGACTAAGTGAAAGATTTTCTTCTTTACATCTCTTTAAAACTTTTTCCAAGTTTTTTAAGGCTTCTTCAAATGTGTTTCCATAAACTGTGAAATCATCCATATATACCTCTACACAATCATGTATTAGATCTGAAAAGATTCCTAGTACTACCCTTTGAAATGTTGCGGGTGCATTGCATAGTCCAAATGGAAATACTTGGTAAGCATAGGTACCCCAAGGACAGGTAAATGTGGTTTGGTCTTGATCTTCAAGTGCTACTTGAATTTGGTTATAACCACTAAACCCATCTAGATATGAAAAGTACTTTTTTCCGGCTAATGTATCTAACACCTGATCTATGAAAGGTAAAGGAAAATGATATTTAAGAGTAGCTTTGTTTAATTCCCGGTAGTCAATACATACCCTCCATTTACCATTTTTCTTTGGTACAATTACCAAAGGAGAAACCCACTGACTATCTGAAATGGGATAGATGAAGTTAACATTTAACAATTTCTGCAATTCTTCCTTAACAATCTCCCTAAGATTTGGATTCATCCGTCTCTGAGGTTGTCTAATTGGTTTACAATTTTCCTCTATGTAGATGTGATGAGTGCAAGTCTTGGGGCTTATCCCTTTCATATCAGTGTACTCCCATGCATATGCAGAAGAATGTCTCTGTAAAATCTTGACTAGCTCTTCTTGTTGAGATTTCTCTAAGTTCTTGTTTATATTTAAGGTTTTGCCTGGAAATATCTCAATTGTAGAGCTGCCAAATTTATCCATGGAATAAAGAGACATCCGCCTTGATGATAAAAACTCAATGTTGGATTCTTCTTGAAATTGTTCATGTTTGTATTCCGAAGAGGATTCAAAGTTTTCTAAGGTATTCAAAATCTGGCTATCTTCACTAATTTCTGAAATTGTGAAGAGAGGTTGTAAGTCTTCTTCATCCTCTATCCATTAAGTATCATCTAATTCTGTAATTGTTTTTGCTGGAGGATACAAGGTAAATTTCTTGGTTGAAATACCATCAGAGATGTACATATCACCGGATCTACAACTAATGAAAGCATCAACTGTAGCTAACCAAGGTCTTCCTAATATAATAGGATGCCCTCCTAGATTATTCTTAGGAGTTAGGATCATAAAATCCACAGGATATTCCCAAGAATCCAGGGACACTGGAATGTCTTCTATTACCCCATCAGGTTTGATCACAGATCTGTCTGCTAATTGTAATAATGTGGGTGTAAAAAGAAGATTAGGAAGTTTCAGTTTATCCATGATTTGTCTACTCATGATATTGATTGCTGCTCCTAAATCAATAAGTGTGTTTTGGATCTCAATTCCATTGATGTGAATTTTAACAACTGGATTTCCTAGGTCTAGATACTTTGGAATAGCAATCTTACCCATCATGATATCTGCTATTTTTCCTGCCAGTTGAATTTTATTTATCTCTCTTATTCTTTTTCTTGTTTTCTTCATGCTCAACTCCTTTATTGTTTTTGCTAAGATTGGAATTTCCTTAATGGCTTGTAATAATTGGATATTAATACAAACATTTCTCAGTTCATCTAGGAAATCATAATTAGGCACCATAATTTTTTTTTCTATACCCCTATCAATTTGTAATCTTTCTGGAAAGGGGGGTGTAGAAGTGGATGTTGATGGCTGCTCTAATATAGGAGTTGAAATTATTGGTTCTTTTTGTTTTGATTTTTCAATGTTTGAGTCTTGGAAAGTTGTGTTCTCTTCAAGACTTTTATTTACCCGTAGAGAATCTTCCTCGGAATTGTCTTGCTCTTGTATGATTACAGAAGGTTTCCTCTTTTCAAGTATTCTTCTAGACCTAAGTTGAACATCACTGAGGTCTAAAGGAGTGATCAAATAAGTTGGAAACTGTTGGCCTTCTATCATGTATGTGTTATGAGGATTTTTATTGTTGGGGTTTGGTATGGGTTGGGCAGGAAACTGATTTGTTTTCTGAGGAAATGGTAATGGAAGTGGTTGATTTTGATGTTGTGGATTTTGAGGATTTTGTTGAAAATTTTGTTGAGGAGGGAAATGTGGATATGGTGGATATTGGTAATACTGAGAGTATCTTCCATAGGGATTTTTCACCCAAGTTTGTAATTGATTTTGAAATTGGGACCAAGGTTGCTGCCAAGAATTCCAATTTGGTGGGGGTTGATTATACAACTGATCATGAAATCCTTGTGTTTGAGGTCCTTGCCAAGGCCTCCTGGAGACAAAATTGAGAGATTCTGTGGAAATTGTAGGAGTTTCTTCTTGAAAGACAGCTTTAAGACCAGGAAGTGAAGGAAAACTCTTGGTCTCATGTTTTTCTGAACAAATTACACAATTATCTACAACTTTTGCATCCAAAGGGCACTCTCTCAAGGCATGTTTCTTTCTACATTTGGGACAAAAGATTGCTAGGGCATCAGATTCAGATTTTTGCTTGTTTTGTAACTTAAGGGTGTCTATTTGTTCACTAAGACTCCCTAAGATATCAGATTTGAATTCATCAAGCATATGTCCTATTTCTACCCTACTTACTGTCCCAGAAGCAGACTTACTTTCCCTTGCAAGAGCAGAGTCTCTTGGTCCTTTTATAGTTTTAGATTTCCCTCTTGAAAGGTTGATACATAATTCAGCTATTTCATGTAATGTAAGCTGAGATATATCCCATTTTCCCATCATGTTAATGATATCTAACCATTCATCCCTAATTGTCTTCAACAAGAGAGCTTTCAAGGTATCTTGGTTTAGGTTTTCCATTTTTTCTCTTTTGATGTTGTAGTTAAATCTCTCCAACAAATATTCCAAATTTTCATCCTCTTTTTGTAGCATTTTAAACACTTCCTCCTTATGGTTGACTGGCATACAGTAATCCAAATACCTCTCTAGAAATTCTTGTTTCATGTCTTCCCATGTCCTAATAGAACTGTTGATCAAACTCATAAACCATTTTAATGCCACTCCTTTCAATGTTGAAGGGAACAGTTTAAGTTTTTGGGCATCTTGTAAGTAGTCATAGGTTCTACATAGGACTTCAAATTCAAATAGGAAGGTTTCAGGATCTTCAGTTTTAAGTCCATAAAAGTTTGGAAGGACAGAGGGTGAAATTTTTTTCATAGTTTCATTGGTTTCTTCATCTACTATAGGAAACCCAAAAGAGCTTCCCATTTCTCTTCTACCTCTTCCTCTGCCTCCTTCTCCTCTACCTCTACCTATACCCCCTCAAAATAGTGTGTGTTATCCATTAAAGACTCCTCCTCCCCCTTCTTCTGCCATAGTTGATTCTTCTGTGGAAGTGGAAGAGTTTGTGCCTCTAGCAGGGATCCTTGAATCTTCTTCTAAGACAGGTTCAGTGGATGAAGTGGAAGGTCTTTCTAATGGAATATCTGATCTTAAGTTCCTCTGAGAGTCTAGGATCAGTAAAGGATGGAATGTGGGTTTGAGTTGAAGATGTGTTGGCTCTTGGTTTTGGTGAAACAAGTGGTGTTCTAGGAATCAAGCTTCTGCTTCTTATGAATCTACCCCTTGAGTCTCTTTCTCTATGCATATCATTATTTTTGGGAGGTAACAAACAAGGCTACCTAGTTACACTTCCCCGGAAACAGCGCCAAAATGTGTGCTCAACTTAGTGTCCCTAAATTGAGGTCATAAATTGTCAACCAGGGTTAGTAAAATGTTGAAGTGAGGTGCACTATATGTGCCTAGGTATCTGTTTCTCACTACGTTGTGTTTAGTGTTTTTATGATGTTTTTGGTTTTGTGGTTTTATGTTAAGAAGGAAAAGAACTAAATGTTGAAAAAAAATAGTTGTTGGCCACACTGAAAATAGAGCAAAACCTATACTAAAGAACAGAAAATGCAAAGTTGATAATGACTCATAGCAAGGAAATAAATCACAACATGAACTCAATAACTCATAACATGAATTCATCCAATTAATTCATTAGAAATATGTTGGAATAACTTGAGAAACGGACAAGTTTAGTGCAAATGAGGTTCTCCTAAGTAAACAGTCATCTTACAATATTACAAAGAATCTCATCCATGGCTAAAAGTTTATTGGAACACAATTGGAAAATATTATTTGTAGCACAATAATATTTCTACTCTGAATTAACTTGTAAATGCTAAGATTAATCCATTCTGCAGCCCAACTTGTCACTACTAAGCCTCATCCGAAAGTTAGAGGTTTTCTAGAATAGTTTTTGGGAAAAGGCTTATTTGTGAAATTGCAAAAGATTGCAGAACAATCAAGGCCTTAAACTGATATCACTAATTCATGTCCATATGATGACGCATTAACAGAAAGTCAAAACAAGATTAGTTTGTAAACAATGAAGGTCGTGAAGTCTAATTTTGACAGTTAACAAAACTTAAAGAACAATGGATAACACTGAACTAGAATTCAATTGATCAAACTTGAAACACAGTGATCACAACTAAACTAGAATGCCATTAACCTAACTTGAAAAACAGTGAACTGGAATTGAACTAGAATGCCACTAATCTAACTTAAAATACAGTGAACAGAGTTAAACTAGAGTGCCATTATCAAACTTGAAATATAGTGACAGAATTAAACTAGAGTGACATCTACCTCTGGAGTATTTCAACTGAACTAAAATGCAACTAATTCTATGAAATACTACAGCCCTATCTCGTTCAATATGAGTGATATTTTGGAATAGTTTGTAAAAACAAGTCTGGCTGTATCATTCAATGCAAATGAGCATAAAACATAAAGTCTCGGAAAAAAATGCAATAAACTCCTAAAATACTACAGTTATATCCCATCCAATGTTAGTGGTATTTTGGAATAGTTTGTGAGGATAAGACTGAGTGTGGCATCTACTGCAAGTAAGTATAAAAACACAAAGTTCAAAAAAATTGATTAAACTAGGAATGAAACAAGGCTAAGTTACTTATCTAAACCATATGAACAAAGTTTCTCAGGTAGCAGGGGCCCTCTACCAGCGGATTAGCACGCAAATCTACTCAAGATTGACTCAGCTCTTGCAATAAAGTGATGCTTCTTTCATTAAAGGAGAAATTCTTCAAAACAGAGTATTACAGTCTTCTGAGATCTAGCAATAAAACAAAATATAGCTAGTTGTTTCTTGGTCTCCCGAGCCATACTTATAACAAAATTACATAACTGTATTTGAGACAAAACAGGAATAAATGTATTTCCCAACTAAAATCAAACTAGGACTCTAGTGGTGGCCTCGTACTATGATTAAGGACATCTGTACAGTCCTTTTCCTATTAGAAGTCTATCTCCTAGTTTTGGTTTCCCATGTGCATAACCACCTATAGACTCGAGATCAGACTTCGTGGAGAGCAAGAAATGATGGGGGAGTGATGTGGAATATGACCATATGCGTTTTTCCTTGAGGTGACATCTGGAACCTGCGTGAACATGAAGATAGCTACGGAATAGGCGACTGGCTACAGAATGACTGCGTTCTGTAGCCGAGTCTAGTCAAAAATTACTACAACAACAAAATCATGAAAACATAGCAATTTAGTCATTATGTACATTCTTAAAGTAATCCTAATCAATCCTATTGATCATTCAAGCCTGTAATTGATCAGGGACAAAGGAAATGAAGTGAAATGTGGTGGAAATTAAGGAAATATTTGAGGCTCAACAAAAACCCTGTCCCATATGCGACATAATAGGCCATGATACCCATATCTTCATAGAGCTAGAAGAATTAAAACCACTCCTAAAGTTTGAAATAAATATTGTGACAGCAAGTTTCCGTAAAAAGGAAACAACCACTAAGCATGAAGGCAAACCATTGCGTACCAACTATGCATGTGCTATCAGTAAAAATTATGGGCATTACACTCATCATTTTCCAGAAATACCGTGATATAGGGATGCCTTATGCTATCACTCCACTGGATCTCCAAGGATGATAAAGAGCCCAAAAATATATAACCACAGACCAATATTTTATCTTGGTAGCTAGCCCTACCAAACTGGAGAGGGTTCTCTCCACAAATTCACAGCCAAGAGAGTTGGATGAAAAATGGTTTTAGGCTAGGTATGAGTACAGGGGTTGTTTTTTTGAATCGGTTTGCTAGATGGTGAATTAGTTCAAAGAGGCTAGGTTAGGGAACATAGGATTAGGATTGTATTCCATTCAATGGGGCAAGGTAGGTAGGAAGGCTAACATTTTAGGGTTTCAAGGTGAAATGGATCAGGCTAATGAGGGGCTAGAAGGAGCAAGGCAAAGCATGTATTCTTTATAAATTGAAGAAATGAGACAAGCTATGAAGATTTTCCTAAAACAGAGCATGAGAGATGTATTCTTCTTATCAACTTGAAAATAAACATACAATAGAGATGAAATGGATTATGAAAAAAATAAATTCATACATATGTAACATAAGTAGAAACAATGCTAAATTTCCATACCACAGGTATCCAAAAGAAATAGCTGCAACTCTTTCATTAATTTCCTACCAAATACTAATTACATTGGTGTCTCTAATCAGTGCAAAAACATCCAACCTTGTCTAATGAGTGAAGAGGTGAAATATATAGTCTTATAGGTCAATTTGGGCACCATTCCCAATGACCTAGTTAACTGGGCATCATCTCTAGGACCAATGATCAAGGGTCTATCATTCCCTATAATTTTAGTTGCTACATGCCCTAAGACAAGAAACAAGACAAATCAAGAAATAATTTCATCAAGCAAAGGTTTCCATGGTTTGAAGCTTATTATATAGCATATGAGAGCTCACAGACGTAGGCTCTAAGGGCCCTAAGTGCTTTACATATGCAGGTAGCCCCATGCAAGGCTTCTCTGCAAAGCACTTCTCGATAGTCACAGGTGCATTGGTCACATTGGGAGCGAAATTCTCATTGTTATGGAATCTCCACTTGGCCAGTGCCTTCTAGAAGAGTTCACATGTGTCAAGCTTCAGATCGAAGTGTCCATTTGACATCTACATGAATGGAAACATGTCTTGCCTATTTTTGGAAAGCTATTGATTGCAAAACAACCTATAGTTCATCTATAAATTGAACACAGATCTAATTGTTTAAAAGGGAAGAATTTGAGTAGAGAAATGTTGGAGAATTTTCAATTGATATTTTGGTTTGTGAAGATACTACTGGAGAGATTTATGCTGTGATGAGAATTGGGAAATTTTCTGGAAGGTAACTTCAAATCAGTCACTAGGTTGTAACCTCTCCTTCTATCATCAATAAAGAGAACTTCTTATTTTTCCCTACATGCATCTATGTTAACTTTGATTTTCCATGTTGTAAGATCTTAGTTGATGAATGTAGTTTATGCTTTACTAATTTAGCTAACTATCTTGAATAGATATCTATATTATTGCATATTCTGTTGTTTCAGTGTTCTTTCTTGCAGGAAGCATTCAGCTCACAAACCGCTTGAATTTGAAGCTGCAACAGAAGCGACAGAAGGAGCCATTTGGAAGAGACTGAAAAAGTAAGCCTCCAATCCTCTTAGTGTATCTATTCTAAGTTATGAGACATGGTAGTATAGTCTTTCACCTATTGTTCTAGACTAGCACCTGTCTAGGGAAGCGTAATTTACCCATAGATTACAATTCTGTCCCAACAAACTGGCGACTCCACTGGGGAGAATTTCTCTTAATTCTAGGTGTTTTAGTCTCTAATTTGATTTGTAAATCCACCCAGTAGTTGTTCCACATAAATATTAGAATTTTTCAAAGCTTAATTTGCAAAGACAGTGAGCCAAACAGTAGTATTTTTCCTTGTCCACTGCACCCAATGCACCCTTAGACTGCACACAGTGCTTTGCAGAGCACTGTCTCCCTTCCAAGCCTGCGTTGCAGAGCACTATATCCCCTTGGAGACTGCGTTGACTCCTGAAAGTGACCAAATTTCCTTGAATTTGACTTTGAAAATTGCTTCAGTTTTGTTTGCTACTGTGTTCTGAAAAGTTTGATGATCAATTGACTAGTGACTCTATATATTTCTTCCTCCTTTGGCTAAAAATTTGTTCAATTTTTGTTTAGAAAAGTTTTTCTTTATCATTGGCAAGTTGGTTTCAAAGTATTTTTCATGGTCACATTAAGAATCATTTGCTTTCGAAATAGGAAATTGTCGTAAAATCTTCATTTCCTTGATAGGAGAAATTGTTGTTGAAATCCTCATTTTTCCTTCAAAAGAGAAAATTTTGTTTGTATTCTTCGTTTCTCGAAAGTAAAAAGCATTTTTATTATTAATCTAGTGCACCTAGTTTCTTTTCTGCATTCATAAAATTAAGGAAACTGAAAAGAAAAACTTGCATTTGCATCTAGGATTATGTATGTTTTGCAAAAGGAACATTAGGAAATCTGCATTTAGTTTGAGATTCATTGATTTTTTGTTTTTTCATTGATTTTTTTACTCACAAACTATTTGCTCTCTTCCCTTAGTAGCTAGGTTCTTCATTGAAAAAGCTGAAAGTGAAAGTTTGTTTATCATTCTTAGCTTGCGTTTTGGGAATTTCATATACATCATCGTGGTGAACCTGAAAGGCAAATTGCTAAGCAAGATCAACATAAAATAAATCTCAATTTACTTAACAATGCGTTGGAACCTTAACGATAACATTTATAAGGTCTAGGCTAGAGACGTGTTCCGGCATTGTAAAACAAAGCAGCTGTCGTTAACTTGTCTGTGATACATTCCAAGTGTGATACCTCACTCCACGTACGTAAGTATATCATAGCTCGTCCACGTACTCTCGGGTATATCAGGTGGTGTTATAGTACAATAAGTATAAATGGGTTCTCTCACTGTGTGGTTTTGCATCATATAGTGCTAATACATACTTGGGCCTCCATGTGCCTTCGGGTATATTTGGGAGGACAAATTTTAGGTGCTATCCATCCATAGTGAACCGAGTCATCCGCCCTAAAATTGTGATACACCGAACACAACATTCGGGGAGATTACCTACCGATACTGTTAGTCATCCATAATTTTGATTTTATCCAAGGATGAATAAATTTGACAAACCCATATTTCTAAAAAAAAAATTGCAAAAAAAATTATGAGTTCTAGAAATATCATCACTTTTATCTTAATTTCCAAGTCTGTCAGTTCACCAAAATCTTCATCTATTTTTCCCAAAAAGGTTATCTTGTTGTTCCTTAGCAGTGTTGTTCCTTAGCATTGTTGTTCCCTAAACTGTTGCTCCTTAGCAGTGCTATTCCTTAAAAAAGTGTTGTTCCCTAAAGTATTTTTCCTTAAGTTGTTGTTCCTTAGAAAATTTTGTTCCCTAAGCTGCTGCAGTTGTTCCTTATTCAGAATCCTCAAGAAACATTACTGAACAAAAAGAGACTGTATGTATGCCACTTTTTCCATCATTTTCTAAGCCCAATTCATTCTTTTACTTTCTCATTTATCCTCCATTTTCCCTAAAAACCCCTCCAAACCATCATAACCCCTTTATATGGTTCGAGAAAACCTCTTTAAACCAATACACTAACTATTGTTTTGGTTTAAAACACCCATTTCACCATGTCTTGCCTTTTGGCCCAAAACCTTTGTTCTTCTTATCTACAATATTCCCTACTACTGTTCAAACCTACCAATCAAATAATCTTGCTGACTCTTCCATAATATTCTCAGACATTGATTGTCTCTACAGACCCTCTAGATAATAAAAAATGATAGATCCTAGGTTTTCAAAACACACTAATCTTATCACAGGTCCTATCTTATACTTGGTGATCCCTAAGTCTAAAATCCCTATCCAAAATCCAAGTCCAAAGGTCCCCATTTGGTCACCAAAGGTTTCACTGAGTTATAGGATGGATTTGGTGCCCAACAAGTTATGCCTTCCTGCGTAAAGAGGTTGCACTCAAAGGGGCCTCCTTGGCTTAGAGCACAAACACTGCAAGGGACAGCTGCCCTTGTTCACATTTTTTAAAGAGCAGCCAAGGTGACCACCAACAACAAGAGGAGACAAGGTAATAGGGTATAATTATCACCAAGAGGCAGACCCAAACAAGACAAAAAAAAAAGGCCTATAGGTAAAATAGTATCAGGGTTTGTTTTGGTGGATTAACAAAACATTGATGACAATCAAGGAACCATCTCAGATATTTCAAGGACAAAAGCCTCCTCCTTAAGGTTTTTTCAAAAATAGCACTGCTTCACCTACACTAAGAGAAGAAATAGAAATGGCATCAGGTTAAAGAAGACCATTTTTTCCCAAGGGTAGAAAAACAAAGTTTTTGAAGTGAAAAGTTGGGTTATAAGTTATTGTCAAGATAGGCCTAAAAAGGAAAAATGTGATCTCGACTCCAAGTTTACAAAAGTGGGTTTGGTCCTTTTAATTTACTTTCAAAATCAAGTATAAAAGCCAATTTGAACCTTCCCCGTGCATCATTTGCCCATTTTCAAGGAGAAAAATCCATTGAGAAGGAATTTGGTTTTTCGAGAAAACTATGGAATTTAGCAGGCGCTACATGCTGAGCATGGCGCTACGCCCCTAGCCTCTGGTGCTACGCACAGAGGTGAGGCAGGAAGTGTAATATTAAACTGCGCTACGTGCTCACGAGTTTGCACTGCGTGCCTGGGTTGGTGATGCGCGCAGGCTTAGAAACGACCACCAGGAGACTGCCTGTTCCGCCCAGTGCTACGCCCCGATAGCTCGACCGGCCTAGCACTACGCGCTGATGCTGCGCCCCTAGCAGCACTTCAAATTTTTTTCCAAAGATGTTCACAATCAATTTTTTCAGCCTATACAAGGTTTCTGCAAGTTGATACAAGGTTGGTTAACATTTTTTTTCTCCCAAGTATTATTTACTAGAGAGGTCATCCATGGTTAGAATTGACCAAAACCATAGACTATGCAAAAATAAATTTTCATGTCTTTGAGCTATGGTTTATAAGAAGAATTGGTTTTTATACAAAGAAGGGACTGAGTGACTATAAGCCTGACCTCTACCCCCAAGTGCAAGCTTTGAAAAATATCTTCACCTTAGCTTTCCTCTTTGCAAAAGTTTTACCTACACCACTTATTTTTGTCAAAATACCCTAAAGAAAACTCAAGGTCCCTTCTGTTGTTTGGACCAGCCATCATGTCAGAGATAGATAGTCACACCAGTGGTGATGAGAGTCATACTCCCACCAAGCCAAAACATCATGGAGGAAAAGCTCAAATGTTTGAGCCCCTAGACACCACTCAAATTACTTCCTCTCCTATGATCCTTTCATACTTCCAGGATGTAGGGTGATACCATTTTTGTGAGAAGGTCAAGAAAGTCGAATACCATCCAGACTTAACCAGGTTTTTTGCTTGTAGCCTAAAAAACCACCAATTTAATCTAGCAGGGGTCTAATTTGAGCTTTCATCTGAAATCATTTCCAAGGAAACAGATATACCAGATGTTGGTGAGCTTTGGTTCAAACAAAAATAATTGGATTTGGGTTATTATGGGCCTTATTTGAAACCCACCTATTAGCAAAACTGCAAGGCTATTTTTCCTTTTTCTTATTTTCTAGAGAGGTATGCATCATTAATGAGGCAGATTATCAGTTTTTTTACATGTGAGATTATGTACTCCCGGCTCTATTCATATCATATCATATTGCTGATGCATTTTACCAAAGTCAAGATGATGAACCTACCTTATTACCTTTTTCGGAGTATTCATAAAATTTCCTCTGCTGTCAGGAGGAAAAGCTATGACCACCAAATGCCTAGCCTCTTTCATCACTTCCTAATCAAGATGATTATCCTATACCAGCTAAAGAAACGAGGTATATCTTGGGAGACCTTCATCTCACATGATGTGTTTACAAACCCCCGGGCCTTCATCCAGCAGAGCTTGCCTTCCACTTCACAACCATCTACCTCGACACAACCATCATCTCCTCACGTGCCTTCTCCACAAATAATTTCACCTATTACCTCCTCCCCTAAATTACCAAGTGAAGGGGTTGACAGTAGCGCTAGTGCAGGGAAAATGGGAGGCAACAGTGAGGAAGAAGATGAGACAGATAATGATGAACAAGGAGAGGATAGTGAAGAAGAATTTGATGAAGAAGAAGAAGAAGAAGATGAAAATGAAGAAAATGATGAAGTAAGTAGCCATGATCATGAGGAAATAATTGAAAAGGAAGATGATATAGAGGAAGAAGAAAATGAGGAAGAAGAAAGAGGCCAAGAAGAAAGAAGCAATGGCCAAGGGTAGCAATATGATGAAGGAGAAAACAAAGATGAAACCAGTGATGGCAGCCAAAAAGACAAAAATAGTGAACATGATGGTGAAGAGGAAGATAATAATGATGAGGAAGAGGAAAACAGTAAAGAAGAAGACAGTGAAGAAGGAGAACAACCACATGAGGAAGGAAACTATCTAAGTGCCCAAGACAGTCCAAGAAAGATTCATGACAATCATGACATCTATCATGACTATCTTGACAAAAATTAGTCCATAGAAGACATAGAAAAATCAGTGCAGAGTGAAGGACAAAAGGATGACAACATTGCCTTTGAGACTCCCATGATTTCCCCTCTCTCATGCACTTATCATAAAGGGAAAAGGATTGTGTTTGCTACCTCTAAAAGGAAAAGGGCCACTTCCTCACAAAATACCAAAGCTTCGGACAAAGGCAAAGAAAAAATGAAGAGTATTTAGCAAAAGGCAGTAGTCAGGAGAAGCAAAAGGATCAAAAAGGTTTCTCAAGGCCCTCTCTTTGTTGACCTAGACAGTGATAATGAGGACCAAAGGATAAATACAAAATTGCTCCTCCTAGAAAAAGACTCCTAGCTTCAAGAATGGGAAAAGGATTTTGAAAGGGCACAAAGGGTCATCTATTATTATAAATAGGAGCATAAAAATTTCAAAGAGGTGAAGAGGGGCCTTGCCTTGTAGAAGAAAATGGTCAAACACTATGCAAGGAAGAGCATGATTGCCAATGCTAAATTGAGGGAAGCCCTCCTAGATCTAGAAGAGCTAAAATGGCCCAAAATTCATGACAGCCTTAGGATCTTGGCTGATGCTTCTTAGCAGGTGTCTAAAACCACTTTAGGGGCCTACCCACCAATTTTGAAGAAAATCCTGAAAATTTTTGTTTTTTCCAAATTTTGGCCCCTAGGAGCGCAGCACCCTAGGCGCTACGCTCTCTTTTTGGGAAATCCTCATCTACTAAAGTTTACATTTTTGGGTTTTTTTATGTCTCGAGCAGTCCACCCAAAATATTTCAGATCATTTGGAGCATTTTTTCCCCTCAAAAGGTCAAAAAACACCTAAAAAATGACCTTTTTGCCTTTTTTTTTTTAGGCTTGGCACTTTGCGTTGATCAGTCATGGGAGATTTGATTTTTGAGCAGGTAAATAGCATCCAATAAGAAAAAATCAAGTATTTCTGGAAATTAGACTCTTCAAGCTTTCCAACGAGCCATCACGGGCCCAAATACGATACCAGGAAGGGGTCCAAAACTCAGCTGCAACAGACCCCAATTTTTGTTGATATGGAGCTACGCATAGAGACAACTTTTTACCAA
Source organism: Pinus albicaulis (assembly GCA_034641835.2). Taxonomy (NCBI): domain Eukaryota; kingdom Viridiplantae; phylum Streptophyta; class Pinopsida; order Pinales; family Pinaceae; genus Pinus; species Pinus albicaulis. Next base: position 918,950,465 of record CM076582.1, read on the forward strand.
AAAGTCAACAAAAGACACTAATTAATGGAAATTTGGTTTTTTAATGTTTTTTTTGGGCAAATCACTCCTGATTTGATTTTAGAGTTATGTTTTGATGTTTTTCATTTATTATATTATCTCTTATGTTTCTTGGGCCTTGCATGGTCATTAAGCACATTTATGACATTTATGGATAAATTAGGGTTTTTGGAAGCCTCTTAGGGTTTCCACCTCCTCATTTTCTCCATAAATAAAGCATGAGGCTCTTGCATATTTTGTTGGATGTTGATGACTTATGCGGAAGTAATACATAGTCCCTTGAAGCCTTTGATGAGAAATTGATGTCTTGGAGCCTATGCATGATCTGATTCACTTATTGATGGAGAAGGACTGTTTGCAGGATCCATAGCCCTGGTTGATGGTGAATTTTTCTCTTATTAATTTTTTCTAAGTTTCTCATATGTTTTCCATCCATCTATGCTGCAGTAGGACAAAAAATTTAGACTAAGATATGCTTGTTAGTGGCACCTTAGATCTGTTTGTTTCCTTCACTACCTAAATGTTTTCTTATGCTTAAGATATGTTAGGGAATCCATCTCTTGCTCTCTAATAAGTTTTTGGTTTGTCTATTTTCTTGAATGATTTAGATCAGTTAGTATCAATTATGATTTATGGCTACCCTGCATATTGTTACCTCTGAAGTACTCTGTTCTTGAAATCATCTTTTGAAGCAGCTTTGCCTATAGTTTGTCAAAGAAGTTTTTCTTAACCATGCTCTTTGCCTTTACTTAGCTTAAATTCTCTCAAGGAACTTTCATATCTATCACTGCAGATGTTAGTGTATTTCTCCAATTCCATGGTTATATTTACTTGTGCAACTTAAATGTTTTTCCTGCTCTTGATGATAAAATCCAAGAAAGATTAAATAAGTTTTTGCCTTTTTATATTTTATCTGAATGTTGTCTTGGTTGATTATCTACTTTCAGTCTGAAATCAAATGGATTAGGTTTTGCTTAAGCCTTTGACTCTCTTGCTATTCTTATAAATATTCTAACTCCCTCAGTTTAAAAGTATATAAAGGATTATGTTTCTGCCCTTTTTTAGCTTGTTGTTCTCAAGATTAATGTACATCTCATGATGCTTCACAACCTTAAAGATCCACCAACCAAGTTAAATTTCCCTACAAATGCTCTTGAAACCATTGATGAACTCATTCATGACCTTGTTTGACTCCATTGCCCAATGACTTAACAATCTTCCCTGTTTTATATCTAAATCTATCTGAGCATAATACCCAACCAAAAATAATCAAAGTACCCTGCACTTAACATCTAGCCTAAAATCAACCCTAATCAGCAAGAAAGTTCACATCTTGGCACCTACTAGAGAGATCCCTCTCCGAATCCAGGAAGGCCAGGTCATTGTGTTGGGGTTCCTGTGTTTTGGCCAGATTGGCAAGACCAAAAGACAAGACAACATCAGAACCACTTTGGGATCCTAGGATCTAGCCCTCCTAGATCCAGAGAGGGATCTCTCTATAGATGCAAAGAATGATATATCTTTGAAGGCTCAAAATGAGATATTAGGCTAGGTATGAAGCACAGGGTTTTTAAATTGGTTTTTTTTTTGGGTTGGAGATAATTAACTGAGAAGGTTATGGAATGAAAGGAACAAAGCAGCTGGATGTTTTAGCAAAAGAAGAAAGGTTAAGAGAGTACTAATCCATTGGGCTATGGAGTCATGAAAGGGGATTACTTGCATAAAAACTAACCAAGGCTTTCCATAGGGCAAGTCATCTATACCAAAGGATATTTTAGATAGATGGTAGAATGGAACATTAAGGAGTGAAAGTGAAAGAAAGAAAGAAACCAAATTTCTGTCTGGAGATCAGGTCAGATGTCATTTAAATCTAGACCTGCTTTGACATACTCAAGGAAACTCTCAGTGAAGACACAAAGGGTAGCTTAAGATCAGGTCAGAGGTCATTTAACTCCAGGCCTACTTTCAGCATACTCTCCAAGGGAAAAACAAAGTTAAGATTTAACATAGAGCAAGGCCTAAGATCAGAGAAGGACTTTTAACCTTCAATGCTTTTAACACCAGCTCAAAGGGATCTTATAAAAGCCAACTGTTGGAAAAGGACCCCAGTGAACAGGGCTAACTCTAAATCCTCGGCATCCCAATTCTTCTAGCTTAAACCAACAAGAACATCTAAGAAACAAACTCTAAATTCATACATCAGTAAGCATGCGCTAGACCAACATATTTGACTGGTTAAATTATATGAATTTGCTCCTAGATACATAATTACCAGAAAACATCAAAGATAAGAAGAGCAGGAAAGCATTAGGGTACCATGCAGGGGTATATCCTAAGCCAGATTTCTTATTCTTATCATATAATAGTGGACAATATGATTAAACATGAAATAAGTAAGAAAAACATCACCCGTAATATAGACCAGGATCCTGTGAAATTTGCTTGTTCAATTGATGTGCAAAACTAGTCACATACTTTGAGCTCAATGGCTGATTATAGTCCAAAATTCTCCTCCCAGCCTACTAAATTAGAAACTACTCAAATACTTCCCCAATAACAGTTCTAACAGTCGAATGAATCCCTACAACTAGCAACAAACCCTACAATGGATTTTCGATGAATACTTATAGGAGAATGAGTGATAGAAGGAGTAGATGAGATAGTTGGCCCAATTAAATGAAGAAATTAATGTTTCTTAGCCTTTGAGAGGCTTGATGGATAAGAAATGACATACTCTATGCTTCTTTAAATGGTCCTTTGCTTGTATTTGTACTCTGACTGTCTGTTTTTGACCTTTGAAATAAGTAAGGGGATAGAAAGTCTACAGGCTACCCATACTTCATAATTGTTGCTTCCGCCCTTTAAGGCTGAATGGTCGAAGGGATTGACTTCTAGGTTGCTTCTTATCTTTAACATAACTCTGTTGATAGTTAGAAATAAATGTTCAGCTATCTTCAGGCAAATATTCTCTGCTCTGTCATTAAATAGGCCTTCTTTGATTTATGTGAGGCTGCAGGTGTCTTTTGGTAGCTGGAGGAGTTGGCTTTTGGTGCCGGAGAGGGGTCACTTGGCCTCTGCTGTGGCGATGGAGGATTTCTTGGATTGAAATATGTCTTTGTATTTTCCTAAAACACTTTTAATTCACTTTCAGGTCTATGTTTTAGGCTGAATTAGGCCTCGGTCTTCTTTATTGTCTTCACACTGTGTCTTCTTCCTTTAATCATTGGATTATAATCATTAATCTCCAATAATAGGAATTAATCCTTTGATCTATCTTTGCTGATACACTTTTACACTTCAGTGATGGTCTTTTTGCGCTCTGAGTCATAGTGACTGTGACTGTGGAAACATAACGAATTCATGACTCTATAAACCTTGCACAATGAAATAAACTCATTATAAAATCTAGGGGAGTGGCAGAAAATTGTTGTGGAGGCCTGTGGAATACTGGTGGAAGTGGTGGATACAGGTGAAAACGGGTGAAAAACCATGCGGAATGGTGAAAATGAAGTTGATGAAGGTTTGGGGCAAGAACGATTCTAGGCCGTCTGATTAGATAAGGCAATGGTGATCAATGGCCAGGATTTGTTCATGGAATTGTTAATACTGTGTTAGGTGGGGAATCAAAGCCTTTAGTGTAAAACAAAAAGGTTTAACTTTTGGGTGAATACAAAGGGAAACGATGAAAATGAAATAAATCATGGCATTATATGGTGGGACCCGGCGGGAGGAGGGTGATTTGAACGCGAACCGTCAGATCTCAGGGGGATATCAACAGTGAGGATCTTCGGATAAAAATCTGTGGAGGCTCCGATAAAGAAATATGGGTGAAAAACATGATGTGATATGAACCGTTAGATTAGATCAATGGACAGTTGAGATTAATGATGGAGCTGTCAGGGGCAAAGTGGGAAAAAGTGGTTTTACTGGGAAAAAAACTATTTTCGTGCTGCTTGGGAGTGGTTTTGAAAATATCCCAAAAAAACGCGATATATGTCACTGTATGACGTGTGGCACTACAAAACCACCTATATCACACAATTTTTAACTGTTAATGTTCGGACGGCAGAAAAATGCGATATGCCTCCTGACCATTGGATATGAAGCGATGAGATCTGATGGTGGGAGATGGAGTGCGATATGGGAAAGTGCACAGTTGGTTAGGTGGGGGGAAGGTTAGAGTGAATTAGATCCCAACTGTCGGATCTATAGAATAGATGGTCAAGATTAAAAGAGGGAGCGGGAAGGAAAAGGGGCAGTGAATGAGAGGGAAGAACGAGAGTTTTTAGATCAATTGGAAGGAATGGCGAAGATCTAATCGCATGGGAGCAAGGCGGGGGCCGAAACTCTGAGATTTAGACGTTGCAATTACGCGCCAGTCATCTAATCTGGAACCAAATCAATGGTAAATACTCAATCGGGGGGTGATGGAGAGGGGCGATAAGAGGGCGATGAGATTAGTGCTGACTGTCGGATCATGCAAGATCGACGGTGGAGATTGCGGCGGGGGTCTATTAGAAGAGGATCAATCACATCGGAGAAAATATAATAAAAAAAGGCTGGGGTGCCCATTGAACGCTCCGATTGTGATTAGCGCTGACCGTCGGTCATGAAAGATCGACGGTGGAGATTGCGGCGGGGGTCTATTAGAAGAGGATCAATCGCATCGGAGAAAATATAATAAATAAAGGGAGGGGCACTCATTGAATGCTCCGATTGTGATAAGTGCCCAAGTCTTTAGCGCTTGGTCTTGGGTGTGGGTCATATGTGGGGAAGTGGTTAGGGGCTAGGCCGAAAGGGGCTTAAGCATGTAATGTAAAAGGGAATTTTTGGCCTAAATTTAGTGCTTTTTAAGGCCAAAACGAGGGTTCTAGTAGAGGGAATAAGGGGTTTTTAAACCGGACAGAGGGTACTATGCGGTTTAAAATGGGTTTAGGATGAAATGGAGGGCTAATGAAGTGATTTTTAGAGGAACTTTGCAAGGGGAACATGAATGAAAAATGAGGTTTTGGAGGGAATAAAAAGGGAAAAATGGGGGCCTCTTCAATAGCAGTTTCTTCATGGTAGGACAATAGGTTTTAAATGGGAACAATAGTGAGGATTATTCAAAGGGAAAAAGACACAAGGAGGCTTCAAGAATGATATGTTTTCAAAGGAAATGTATTTCTTGAAGGCTCAAAAACATTTTAGCCACCTGTTTGCTTGTCAAAAATTTCATAGGTGGCTAACAGTGGATCCACATTGGGATGGCATCTTCTTGAAGGTGTCAAGAACCTCAGAAAATGATCTTTTGGAGGTAGGCTAGATGCCTAGTACTTTGACCATCCCTTTCTTCTTTATCAGCTGCCACAAATCATGAAGATATCATATCAGCAATAATATTCTCCCAAACAACTACCTACCCATACTATTGTCCTAACATTTTTTCTTCTGGGTGCATTTGGACTTGCAGACCCTTTACATCATCAATTTTTTACACACAGGAAAATAAACTTATTCTACTTCTACCCTTATAACTCCATGAGACCAAATTAAACAGTTGGCCTCATAGCTTCTCTACCTAAACTACTATCTACTAGGATTAAACTGTCTAGCATATTTCTTCTCTACATTCTAAGACAGAAATTGAAAAACAGTCAAACCAGGATTAGACTGACTGGTTTGCTGTGGGCCCATGACATAGAGACAAAAATTCTCATGGAATGAACTTTGTAGAAATTTAAAACAACTAACTAAATGCTCACAAGCTGAGCTTTATTGAAGTTTCCTACCTACCATACTCTACTTGGAAATCTCTGATGCTCTAGGTGATACAATAATGCCAGTGTAGCCAGTCAAGAAATAAAAAAAAAGGGAAGAAAAACTGACTACTTGTCAGAGATAACCATACGGTACTCTGCATGTGGGTCTTCAAAACTGAGGCCACCACTAGTGATGACCACTTCTGATGTATCTGGCTCTTGCAAAGGATCAATGCTTGGGAACTTGAGCCAATCAGGGCCTCCATATATTCTGCCACGGGATCAGCCAGAACATGATATAAATTTTTTTCTTTAAAGCCTCCCATGACTGGTAGGCTATCTGCATCCTTGACAGTTTCAATCACTGCATTTGCAGTGTAGCCCCTGCAACCACAATCATCTTTTTCCTGGTTGGGAGTATTTGGCAGGTAAGTGTCAAGCAGGCATACCTCTTCTTCCACTGGATCAAGACAAATATTTCTTTGAGAAAGAACCTCTTCCTTGTCTTCATCATCATTTGAACTGGAGGAATCATCATATATGGCAGTGCTATCCTCTTGTAGCTCTGGCAGGTTCTGCTGAAGTGGACTAAACTCTGTGAAATTATTAACCTATTCTTGAGTAGGGGTTTCTTTGATTACCTCAACCCTTTCAGGAGAAGGCTTAGGATATTCATCTTGCTCAAGATTTTCTTCATTTATTTCTTCCTCATCCTATGCACTGGAAAGCTGCTGACTTCCATCCTCATGGCAATTATTACTGATGATCTGATATACAACAGAGATAAGATCCAATGAATCTTCATCTGCTATCATGCTTTCAACACTTTCTTCATCAGTATCATAGATGGCTTGCAATGGCTCATCACTTTCCTACAGTTTATGGTCATGATCTTCCTCCCCTAAATCTACTGATGATGGCCTTGCAAGCTCAACTTCCCTTTGGAAAAAATCATCATCAGACAGATCAACATTAGAGAAATCGTAATTATAAGCAATGTTACCCATCAAACCAATTGGATTCTCAGCAAATCTTTCTTCAAAATAATCTGCAAGTTCATTTTCTGATTCAACATCTTGTTCATCATACATGCTTGGCATGCTTCTTATGTCTTGCAGGGGTCTGGTTTGTTTTTCCTAAGGACAAGGTGCAAGTCTTTCCCAATCATCATTCCTGGTTTCAACCTCATATTCTTCCTCTTCTAGGTTCAACAAGGTGTTGGTTGTCTCTATCAATCTTTCTAGCTTGTTTTCTGAAGAGATGTGCCTTTTTTTCTCTACTTGGTCCTTCTTTACTGCTTTTAATATTTCCTCCTTGCCCCATAGGTTGTATTCGATAGTAATTTCTATGTCTTGCATTTCCTCCAGGCTGGAAGTCTCTCTTTCTCTTATATGGAATTCCACCTCAAGGTCAAAAGAACTCGGATAGTGCAATAGGGCCCATCCCAAGGGTGGTTTTATCTCAGAAGGTATTGCGTTATATACCTTATTGAACCTGGCAAAAAAAATTTGTACTGTCTCTCCTGTTTTTCTTCTCAAATTCTAGAATTCTTCTATGATGAGGAAGACATTTACCGGGACTACCCATCTATCAAGGAAAACTTGAGCAAACTGCTGAAAATTGATGATGCTTGCAGCTGGAAGGTTTTTAAACCAACTCTTAACACTTCCTTGTAATGACAAGGAAAATATTATAATATGCACATCATCTTCTTCTACTTCATACAAGTCAAGTAAATCCTCAAGTTTTTTAATATGCTGCTCAGTAGTGATCTTCAAATTCTCTCCATCAAAAAGGGGCAGCTTGTTTGTAATTCCTACAGGAAGGGGTTGGAAACTAAGAGGAAAAACCAGAGGCTTATATCTTTCTATGACCTTTTTAGGTGTAGGTAGTGCAACAAGAGGCCTATGACTGCTTGAAGTTTCATCAGGGGTTAGAGATACAGCATGAAGCTCTTGCTCCACTAGGGTTATCATAGGTGTATGGGTTTGCTCACGGTCTGAAAACTGAGGCTTGAGATCTTTCCCATACTGAATGTGGGTTTCATCTTTGTATACTTGATCAGGCTTAAAGTAGGATAGAACGTAGTGGTAGAAAAAAACAATGAATTATTTAAACCAAATCCAACCCAAATGTTCCATCCTTGTATGAGGTCTGGCCATATTTTAGGTTCTTCCTCCACTGGATTATTTTGAGTGTTATGGAGTGTGGAGTTGCTAGGTGGATGAATTTAAATGTTTAAAGTAGGCTGCTATCCACCATCAGCATTTAAACACCAATCTAACCAGATATTTTGGGTCTTATGAGGTCTTAAGGGTATATAATATGAAATTCACTCAGTTCCCCAACAGAGTCGCCATTATGTTTGTGACGACAATGGGACACTTAATCGGATATAGCAATTAATGGCACTCAGATTTATCCCCAATGGAGTCGCCATTATGTTGGTGACGACAATGGGACACATGACCATATATAGAAATTAAGGGCACTCATATTTATTCCCCAGTGGAGTCGCCATTATGTTGGGGTTCCTGTGTTTTAGCCATATTGGCAAGACCAAAAGAAAAGACAACATCAGAACCACTTTGGGATCCTAGGATCTAGCCCTCTTGGATCTAGAGAGGGATCTCTCTATAGATTCAAATAATGATATATCTTTGAAGGCTCAAAATGAGATATTAGGCTAGGTATGAAGCACAGGGTTTTTAAATTGGTTTGGTTGTTGGGTTGGAGATCATTAATTGAGAAGGTTATGGAATGAAAGGAACAAAGTAGTAGGATGTTTCAGCAAAAGAAGAAAGGTCAAGAGAGTACTAATCCATTTGGCTATGGAGTCATGAAAGGGGATTACATGCATAGCAACTAACCAAGGCTTTCCACATGGAAAGTCATTTATACCAAAGGATATTTTAGATAGATGGTGGAATGGAAAATTAAGGAGTGAAAGTGAAAGAAAGAAAGAAACCCAATTTCTGTCTGGAGATCAGGTCAGATGTCATTTAAATCCAGACCTGCTTTGACATACCCAAGGAAACTCTCAATGAAGACACAAAGGGTAGCTTAAGATCAAGTCAGAGGTCATTTAACTCCAGGCCTACTATCAGAATACTCTCCAAGGGAAAAACAAAGTTAAGATTTAACACAAAGCAAGGCCTAAGATCAGAGAAGGACTTTTAACCTTCAATTCTTTTGACACCAACTCAAAGGGATATTAGAAAATCCAACTGTTGGAAAAGGACCCCAGTGGACAGGGCTAAATCTAAATCCCTGGTATCCCAATTCTTCCAGCTTAACCCAACAAGAACATCTAAGAAACAAACTCTAAATTCGTACATCAGTACACATGGGCTAGACCAACATCTTTGACTGGTTAAATTATATGAATTTGCTCCTAGATACACAATCAACAGAAAACATCAAAGATAAGAAGAGTAGGAAATCATTAGGGTACCATGAAAGGGTATATCCTAAGTCAGATTTCTGATTCTTATCAAAGAATAGTGGACAATATGATTAGACATGAAATAAATAAGAAAAACATCACCCATAATATAGAGCAGGATCCTGTGAAATTTTCTTGTTCAATTGATGTGCAAAAACCAGTCACATACTTTGAGCTCAATGGCTGATTACCGTCCAAACTTCTCCTCCAGGCCTACTAAATTAAAAACTACTCAGCTACTTCCCCAATAACAGTTCTAACAGTCGAATGAATCCCTACAACTAACAACAACCCCTACAATGGATTTTCGATGAATACTTATAGGAGAATGAGTGATAGAAGGAGTAGATGAGATAGTTGGCCCAATTAAATGAATAACTTAATGTTTCTCAGCCTCTGAGAGGCTTGATGGATAAGAAATGACATGCTCCATGCTTCATTAAATGGTCCTTTTCTTGTATTTGTACTCTGACTATCTGTTTTTTATCTTTGAAATAAGTAAAGGGGATAAAAAGTCTGCAGGCTGCCCATACTTTATAATTGTTGCTTCCACCCTTTGAGGCTTAATGGTCGAAGGGATTGACTTCTGGGTTGCTTCTTATCTTTAACATAACTCTACTAACAGTTAGAAATAATTGTTCAGCTGTCTTCAGGAAAATATCCTCTGCTATGTCATTAAATAGGCCTTCTTTGATTTCTGTGAGGCTGCAGGTGTCTTTTGGTAGCTGGAGAGGTTGGCTTTTGGTGCCGGAGAGGTTTCAATTGGCATCTGCTTTGGTGGTGGAGGCTTTCTCGGATTGATAGATGTCTTTGTATTTTCCTAAAACACTTTTAATTCACTTTCAGGTCTGTGTTTTAGGCTGAATAAGGCCTTGGTATTCTTTATGGTCTTCACACTATGTCTTCTTGCTTTAATCATTGGATTACAATAATTAATCTCCAATAATAGGCATTAATCCTTTGATATGTCTCTGCTAATACACTTTTCCGCTTCAGCGATGGTCTTTCTGCGCTCTGAGTCATAGTGACTGTGACTGTGGAAACAGAATGAATTCATCGCTTTGTAAACCTTGCACAATGAATTAAACTCATTATAAAATCCAGGGGGGTGGCGGAAAATTGCTGTGGAGGCCTGTGGAATGGTGGTGGAAGTGGTGGATACAAGTGAAAATGGGTGAAAAACCATGCATAATGGTGAAAACAGAGCTGATGAAGGTTTGGGGCAAGAAAGATTCTGGGTTGTCTGATTAGATAATGCAATGGTGATCAACAGCCAGGATTCGTTGATGGAATTTTTAATACTGTGTTAGGTGGGGAATCAAATCCTTTAGTGTGAAACACAAAGGTTTAAATTTTAGGCAAATAAAAAGGAAAACGATGAAAATGAAAGAAATCGGGGCATTAGATGGTGGGACCTGGCGGGTAGAGGGCGATTTGAATGCGGACCGTCAGATCTCAGGGGGAGATCAATGGTGAGGATCTTCGGATAAAACTCTGTGAAGGCTCCGATAAAGAAATATGGGTGAAAAACGTGATGTGATATGAACTGTTAGATTAGATCAACGAACACTTGAGCTTAATGATGGAGTTGTCAGGGGAAAAGGGGGGAAAGGTGGTTTTAGTGGGAAAACAACTGTTTTCGCGCTGCTTGGTAGTGGTTTTGAAAATATCCCAAAAAAAATGCGATATATGTTGTTGAATGACGCGTGGCACTACAAAACCACCTATATTGCATAATTTTGAATTGTTAATGTTCGAACGCTAGAAAAACACGATATGTCTCCTAACCGTTGGATATGGAGCGATGAGATTTGACAATGGGAGATGGAGCACGATATGGGAAAGTGCACGATTGGTTAGGTTGGGGGAATTTCAAAGCAGATTAGATCCCAACTGTTCGATCTATAGAATAGATGATCAAGATTAAAAGAGGGAGAGGGAAGGCAAAGGGGCAGTGAACGAGTGGGAAGAACGAGAGTCGTTAGATCAATTGTAAGGAATGGCGGAGATCTAATTGCATCGGAGCAAGGAAGGGGCCAAGACTCTGAGATTTAGGCATTGCGATTACACACCAGCCATCCGATCTGGAACCAGATCGACGATCAATACTCAATTGGGGGGTGATGGAGAAGGGCGATAGGAGGGCGATGCGATTAGCGTTGACCGTCTGATCATGCAAGATCGACGATGGAGATTGCAGATGGGGTCTATTAGAAGAGGATCAATCGCATCGAAGAAAATATAATAAACAAAGGGAGGGGTGCTCATTGAACGCTCTGATTGCGATTAGCGCTGACCATCGGATCATGCAAGATCGATGGTGGAGATTGAGGCGGGGGTCTATTAGAAGAGGATCAATCACATCGGAGAAAATATAATAAACAAAGGGAGGGGCGCTCATTGAACGCTCCTATTGCGATTAGCTTGGGGCTTTAGCACCTGGTCTCGGGCGCGGGTCATATGTGGGGAAGTGGTTAGGGGCTAGGCCAAAAGGGGCTTATGCCTGTAATGTAAAAGGGAATTTTTGGCCTAAATTTAGTGCTTTTTAAGGCCAAAAGGAGGGTTCTGATAGAGGAATAAGGGGTTTTTAAACTGGACAAAGGGTATTGTGCAGTTTAAAATGGGTTTAGGATGAAATGGAGGGCTAATGAAGGGATTTTTAGAGGAAATTTACAAGGGGAAGAGGAATGAAAAATGAGGTTTTGGAGGAAATAAAAAGGGAAAAATGGGGGCCTCTTCAACAACAGTTTCTTCATAGTAGGACAACAGGTTTTAAATGGGAACAACAGTGAGGATTCTTTACAGGGAAAAAGACACAAGGAGGCTTCAAGAATGATATGTTTTCAGAGGAAATGTATTTCTTGAAGGCTCAAAAACATTTTAGCAACCTTTTTTCTTGTCAAAAATTTCATAGGTGGCTAACACCTTGGATTCCAAAGCTTGGTTTGATGTTACCCTGTCTATTTGTATCTCAATCAATCTAGAAAATTACGAGGAGCTAACATGTTGGTGATCATAGTGGGACCGAGTTCATAGTAGCCTGACAAACTCTTATAGACTCATATACATCCCTAGTTTGACTTAAAAACAAACCTATAGCCAGAGTAGAAACTAATTACTTCACCATCCTAGCAAGATGATGAGTTAGTTAGGGGATACTCATTTAGGCTTCATAAAGAAACTAAAAACCAAAAGTACTCCCTAGATTGATTTTTATAAGGAATTTGGTGGTGGACCATTGTATACATATCTTCAAAATTTAAACAAAAATCCACCTGGCGACTCCACTAGCCTCCAGTAGGCCTTCCTCATCCCACTGGTCCTATAGGTTGTTCTAGGATTGTGTCAAATCAGTCCAAAATAGTTTTTAAGGCCTAGTTATAACCTTGTGTGAATAAAGAGATCTGGCTTCATGAAGGATCTATACCAGATCACACCCAAACCCAAATCCTCCTACCATAGTTGATAACCCAGAAAAGATTTTGTGGAAAAATCCTAAAGCTGGAAACTCACCCACTGTTAGGACCATCCATAGAGCAAGTTCCGCACCAGAACACCTTACAGTTTCACAATATCCTCAGTTTGATTTGCACGATACCAAAAACCTATTCAGGACCAAGTCACAATGTAGGGTTGACCAAGATGACTTTGAGCCCATAGATTTGCAACAAAGCTCCAATAGAGAAGCTTCTCCTTCCACTCCACCTGATTTTCAGCTTCTCCATCACTTCAACCCTTTTCATCTCAAATCTACTTAGAATCAGTCTTCTGGTCCAAGTACCTCAACTACACCCATCCATACCACCAGTGTGCAAACCACCTCACTCCACCCTCCTCGACCTCTCACAAATCGTCCCCTTGTAAATCAGCCTTTGTTTCCTTTCCCTCCCATCATGGCAGCCTGGTATGCTCCACTGCCTCTACAACAACGACTATTACCTTTTCCAAATGACTATTAGTCCAAAATACCTCACTTCTTAGGGACTGAATCCATCATTGCTCAAAAACATGTAGATAGAATTAATGATGCTTTTGACTATATGGAGATAGAAGAAGAAACCATAAAAATGAGGATTTTTGCTTAGAGCCTAGGGGAAGAACCCAAGAAATGGTTTAAAGACTTACCTCCCAACAGCATTCATGATCTCCCTACTTTATACCAAACCTTTGTGAACAAATGGGAAATCAAGAAGAACCCCCTCCAAATTATGTCCGAGTATAAAAATCTTAAGAGAAATTTGGGAGAAAGTGTTCATGACTAATCCAATAGGTTTAACAGTGTTTACAATGCTCTCCCACCTCACATAAAACCTCCACAAATCTTGGCCTTGGTGAAATATCTCGAAGGATTTGATGCTGATATGGCCTATCAACTAAGGGAGAGATATTACCTAACTCTAGAAGACATGAAAAATGGGGCTGTGAGTATAGAGGCCAATTTGATTGAGAAAAGGGCTAGGGTAAGATCAGAAAAAAGGGTGACTTATAGAGATGACACAACACCTGCATCCTCCTCTTCCGACACCAAACTTGACTCCATAGTTAGGACAATGGAGAGGATGATGGAAAAATTCAGTTTGAATGAGAGAACACCTCCTAGGGAAAATCAAGCCAATATTCAAAACAGGAATAAAAATCAAAATTTTAGAAGAGACCCTCCTCCAGTCAGACAAAGAAAGAGTGACCAACAAATCAGACCCCCTTTCCAAGACAACTATGTAGATGAAGAAGAAAGAGAGCCTGATCAGTTGGAAGAAGACCATGTAAATGTCATAGGTTCAGACGATGAGGATGACACATTCCTTACCGAGCAAGAACAAAGGATGTTTTCCTCAAAACCACATGAGAAATCATATGAAGATTCCGAAGAATATATATTAGGATTTGAGAAAGCCATAATGGAATTTCATAGGCAGTATGACCTTAGGAGAAAAAAGAGTCAATATATTCCTAAAACCAATAAGCCAAACACTGCTGTTAGAAAAACCTCTAAACCTATCCCTAAAAAGATAGCAGAAAACACAAATACTATGGCTAAGACAACTGAACTAAACAAACCAAATACTAGTCAACCTAACAAAGATTCAAGCTACGCTAGTACTTCAATTAGTGGCCCTGAAAAAATCCTGTTTTCCAAACCATTAAATCAGAATCAATAAATTAAAAATGTAGAAAATTTCATGGCTGATAAAATTGATGTAAATTCAATAAATACACCTACACCTTTCAGTTTTGAAGGGGAGATTTCCAAGAACAAGATAACCATACCCCTCACTGAGCTGGTAACCCAAGAGGTATATAGATCCCATATTTTCAAATTTTTAAATATAGGGAGTGATACCGATACTTTAAACTTAACTGATGATAAACCAAAATTGTTGTTCGGTCCTGAAGTAGAGGGAAAATATCAAGAAGGAGTTGTCCCTCCTTTCTATGTAAGTCTGAACATACACGATAAAATTATTCATAATGCTATGTTAGACTTCGGTGCCTCACACAACCTCATGCCAAAGGTTGTGATGGAGATATTGGGCTTAGAGATCACAAAACCCTACAAATATTTGTACTCTTTCGATTCCAGTAGGGTCAAGTGTCTAGGCCTAATCAAGGATCTGTGTGTCAATTTGGCACAAATCCCCACTAAAATTCTAGTCACGGATATAGTTGTGGTTGATATCCCTCCAAAATATGGCATGATTTTATCGAGATCGTGGGGGGGGGGGGGACTCTAGGGAAGCCTTCAAATGGAAATGAACTATGCCACCATCTTAGTTTTCAATAAAAAAAGGAGATTATACTGGGAATCCCACATGAAATACATGTTGAGTAACATAGATAGGCCAACTAACACACCAGTTTATTCCATTCACTCAAACCTTGAATCCTTCATCCTGTACAATGAAAATGACATAGATAAACAAATAGATGAGAAGGAGAAAGGACTAAGCCCCTCAGAACAACCAAGCCAGTCCTCTGACCAAGAAAATGATACCCCAAATCTTAGTATCCCTAAAGTGTAGAATATTGAAAAAACTGAAATTGACACCCTTTGGCATATAAGCTTTGATGGATCTTATGGTAAGTTTGGTTCAAGAGCAGGTGTTTGGTTCCACAACACAAATAAAGGCCATTCCTATAGGCTATATTTCCAATGCACCAACAACGTTGCAGAGTATGAGGCTCTCCTTATTCGTTTACACCTACTCAAAGACCTCAAAGCTAAGAAAATCTTGGTTCAAGGAGATTCAGAACTGATCATAAATAAAATTAAGGGAGAATATTCAGCCAAGAACCCTAGGTTAAGGGAATATAGAAATGCTACCCTAGACCTTCTCAAAACCTTTGAGAAATATGAGCTCACTTTCATCCCTAGGGCCCAAAACTGCCTTGCCAATGAGCTTGCCTTTGCTACCAGCAATTTCTCTTTACCTTATGAAGAGAATCAATGCCTTATCAAAATAAATAACAGGCCTACTGTACCAGACAACCTAAACCATTGGAAAGTGTTTGACAATGATGACCAAATAGATGATTTTATACAATCCATAAATGACTTTGCAAGTATAAAATAGAGTTTGAGATTTGAAAGAAATACTTCTGCTGAAAAAGAAACTCCCAAAACAGAGTTGCCCTTTGATGATGATATAAACCGCCTTCAAAAATCTTGTGTTGCAGAATTATTTGATAAATCAGATCAAAGAGAATTTGAAATTCTGTAATTCAAAGATGACACCTTTCCAAGAGGCCTTACACCACTAGAAGAGTTGTTTGATTTTAACGATGTAGCTAAAAAACCCAAGATGGAATCCATTGAAACAAATGTAGAAGAGTGTAAAATTGGAGGGATGAAAGAGCCCAAAATAATCAAGGTGTCCAAAACTCTCCCATCTCACACAAAACAGAAATACATTGAGCTTTTTAAAGAATTTAAAGATGTGTTTGCTTGGGGGTATGAAGACATGAAATCCTATGACACCAAAATCATCCAACATAAAATTCCTCTCAAAGAAAATCAGAAACCATTTAAACAAAATTTGAGAAGAATAAACCCCCTCTTATTACCCTCAGTTGAGAAAGAAATCAAAAATATGTATGATGTCGGGATCATAGTCCTGGTCCGATACTCGGAATGGTTGTCCAACCTTGTGTCAGTTAGGAAGAAGACCGAGGAAATAAGTCTTTGTATTGACTTCAGAAATTTGAACAAAGCCTCCTTGAAAGACAATTACCCCTTGCCTAAAATGGATCACATACTCCAAAAGGTAGTTGGCTCACAAAGAATCTCATTACTAGATGGCTTCTCAGGTTATAACCAAGTTCTAGTCTTTCCAAGTGACCAACTTAAAATTGCTTTCACTACACCTTGGGGTACATTCATTTATGTTAAAATTCCATTTGGTTTAATGAATGCAGGGGCTACTTTCCAAAGGGCAATGGACATAGATTTTTCAGAAGACATATTTTACTACATAGTCATATACCTTGATGACATCATTGTCTACTCTAAGACTAATGAAGAGCACTTAGTCCACTTGAGAAAAGTCTTTGAAAAATGTAGAAAGTATGGTCTATCCCTAAATCCTAAGAAAACTTTGTTTGGCCTTCACGAAGGAAAACTCTTAGGTCACATCATCTCTAAGGATAGATCCCAAAAAGAATAGAAGACATCTTACAAATTAGCCATCCTAGAAACATTAAAGAGCTGCAATATTTCATTGGAAATATTAACTTCCTAAGAAGATTCATCCCTAACCTTGCTGAGATCCTAAGAAATATCACGAATATGTTGAAAAAGGAAGTAGGAGTGAAGTGGAATATGGAAGAAAAACAATCTTTTGAGCTGGTAAAACAAGCACTCACGCAAACACCAGTCTTAATCAGCCCTGACTTCACCAAGTACTTTTACATTTTCTCCTTTGTCTCTGAACATATTGTGGCAGCAGTATTATTGCAAAAGAACATCATGGGGCAAGAGCAGCCCATAGCTTTCTTCAGCAAAGCCTTAAGGGATGCTCCTCTAAAGTATAACATTATGGAGAAACAAGCCTTTGCCTTAATCAAAGCTTTGAAGGATTTTAGAGTTTATATTTTGCATTCACATATCATACCCTTTGTCCCAAACATGGTTGTCAAAGATATACTTAATCAAGACCCTGATGGTAAAAGGGGCAAGTGGATTGCTACCATTTTAGAATATGATTTGGAAATCAGACCCACTAAATTGATTAAAGAACACGGACTTGCAAAACTTATGGGTGACTCAAATTTCCAAGCTCTAGACATGAATATGGTTGGCATGTTAGAAGAAACTGAAGAAAGTACAGCACCACACATTAAAGAAATGTTTCTAAATTAACCTTGGTATGCTTATATTATTTATGTGCTTCTTTATCTCAATGCCCCCCCTTCTTTGTCAAAAACTAAAGCAAGATTCTTAAAACAGAAAACATTAAATTTTTGCATTTTAGATGGAGTATTATACTGGAATAGTTTTGCTGGTTTGCTGCTTAAATTTTTTCTTGAAGATGAGATAGATAAAATCATGCATGAACTACATGAAGGAGAATGTGGGGGTCACCTCTATTGGAAGACCACATCCAACAAGATCCTTAGATTTGGCTACTATTGGCCCTCCCTTTTTTCTGATACTCACAAACTGGTCATAACTTGCCATAAATGCCAAATATTTTATGGCAAAAGAAAGCTCCTACCTTTACCCTTGCACCCCATCAGTGTTGAAGCCCCTTTTAGCAGTGGGGTTTGGACTTCATAGGAGAGATTCATCCTACTTCATCTGCCAAAAATAAGTGGATCCTCACTTCCACTGATTATTTCACCAAGTGGATAGAAGCCATCCCTTATAGAAACGCCACTGACTCAGTTATCATCAAATTCCTTGAAACCAACATTCTATTCAGGTTTGGTTGTCCTAAGAAGATCATCACCGATAATGTTGTTGCATTTTAATCTAAGAAAATGGTGGAATTTTTCTATAAATATCACATCACCCCCGGTCACTCCACTGCTTATTACCCACAAGGTAGTGGACTAGCTGAGTCCTCTAACAAGATCTTGGTAAACGTCATTAAGAAGCTCTTAGAACAAAATCAAAAAGCATGGCATAGAAAACTAGTGCATGCACTATGGGCTGATAGACTAATGACCAAGAAATATATTGTTATGTCTCCCTATCAACTATTGTATGGCATGGATGCAGTTTTTCCCACCTCTTTAGGAGTCCCAGTCATGAAGCTTCTTCATGAAGTTCAATCAGATGAAAATGACATGCAAAGGAGGCTGAACCAAACCATTCATTTGCAGCAGTCAAGGGAAGAAGTTTACAAAAGGACACAAGCTATCCAGGACAATATCAATAAAATATTTGATAGAAGAACCAAAGCAAATGTTTTTCAGATTGGAGACAAGGTTCTAAAATGGGATTCAATAAGGAAGGACAAAGGCAAACATGGTAAGTTTGAAAATATGTGGAAAGGCCCCTATATCACTGATTCGGTGAGAGGAAACAATGCTTTATTTTTTAAGGAACTTGATGGAATTGAAATGTTTGGAGGTCCTGTAAATGGGAGGTTGCTTAAAAATTACTTTTTTCAAGAACCTTAGTTTAACTTTTTCATTCATTGTACATACCATTGTTTGATGAAAGGATATAAAGACAAAAAACCCTAAAATATATATATATAGAGAGAGAGAGAGAAAAGGGGAAAAGAGGGCAAGAGTTGAAAGATAGGTACAACCCCATACCAAAAAATGACGTTGCTGAAAGTGTTCAAGTCCAAATGCCACTACTTGTCTTTGAAAAAACAAGTCTTGTTCAGTCATCTAACCTAATCATGACTGAACATGTTTTCAATTTATTTGTTGATAAGTTAGTGAAAGATAGCTTGTTAAATCATTCAAACTTGACTTGTAAAAAAGGATAGATTAGGAAATGAAAAGATATTGGTTCCACATGCTCAAAACATAACCAAAGAGGAAGATGAGGATGCATAACAAATTGTAGATCACAGCCCTTATCTTTCTATTTTTACTTTTATGCAAAATAATGTTTGTGTGCAGTTTGTTCTTATGCCAAAACTCATGGTAAGTTAGATTTCCTAATCCTGAATTAAAACCATGCTTTCAATTTCATATTTATAGCTTAGAGAATGAATTTTGTCAAACAGCTTAATCCTGAAAAATGATTACACTAGGTAGAAAATAAGAGAGTTCATTAGCCTAATCCGAACTCTTAGAAGAAATAAGGGTACAATTAGATAGTTTGATTTGTGTTTTCAAAAAATAAAAATGTCAAGGGATTTCATGTTCAAATGCACCCAAGTAAGAAAAAATGTTAGAACAAGTAAGGTTGGGTAGGTAGAGATGTTTTTTTGAAGAAATTACATGTTGCAGGTTGATAAAGGTTGTCCTTTTCAGATAAAGATCAGCAAGAAATGAAGAAATCTGCTCAATGGATAAGGCATTGATCTACTAAAAGCCAGAGATATATAAACTGAGGTTTTGGAAACCTAAAAGGACAGTTGTCCTCCCCAAATGGAGCCATTTTTAGTCATCCATAGTTTTGATTTTACCCAGAGATGACTAAATTTGACAAACCTAGATTTCTAGAAAAAAATTGAAAAAAACATTATGAGTTCTAGAAATCTCACCGCCTTCATCTTTCCAAGTCTGTTAGTTCACCAAAATCTTCATATGTTTTTCCTAAAAAGGTTATCCTGTTGTTCCTTAGCAGTGTTGTTACCTAAACCGTTGTTCCTTAGCAGTGTTGTTCCTTAAAACAATGTTGTTCCCTAAAGTATTGTTCTTTAAGCTACTATTCCTTAGCAACTGTTGTTCCCTAAGTTGTTGCAGTTGTTCCTTATTTAGAATCCTCAAGAAACATCGTTGAACAAAAAGAGACTATATGTAGGCCACTTTTTCCATCATTTGCTAAGCCCAGTTCATTCTTTTCCTTTCTCATTTATCCTCCATTTTCCCTAAAAACCCCTCCAAACCATCATAACCCCTTTATATGGTTCAAAAAAACCTCTTTAAACCAATACACTCACTATTGTTTTGGTTTAAAACACCCCTTTCACCATGTCTTGCCTTTTGGCCCAAATCCTCTATTTTGCTTATCTACAAGATTCCCTACTACAATTCAAACCTACCAATCAAATAATCTTTCTAACTCTTCCATAATATTCTCAGACACTGATTGTCTCTACAGACCCTCTAGATAATAAAAAATGATAGATCCTAGGCTTTCAAAACACACTAAGCTTATCACAGGTCCTATCTTATACTTGGTGATCCCTAAGTCTAAAATCCCTATCTAAAATCCAAGTCCAAAGGTCCCCATTAGGTCACCAAAGGTTTCACTGAGTTATAGGATGGATTTGGTGCCCAACAAGTTATGCCTTCCTGCATAAAGAGGTTGCACTCAAAGGGGCCTCCTTGGCTTAGAGCACAAACACTGCAAGGGATAGCTACCCTTGTTCACATTTTTTAAAGAGTAGCCAAGGTGACCACCAGCAACAAGAGGAGGCAAGGTAATAGGGTATAATTATCACCAAGAGGCAGACCCAAACAAGACAAAAAAAATAGGCCTATAGGTAAAAGAGTATCAGGGTTTTTTTTGGTGGATTAACAAAACATTGATGACAAGCAAAGAACCATCTTAGATATTTCAAGGACAGAAGCCTCCTCCTTAAGGTTTCTTGCAAAATAACACTGCTACACTTGCACTAAGAGAAGAAAGACAAAGGGAATTAGGTTAAAGAAGACCATTTTTGCCGAAGGGTAGAAAAACAGAGTTTTGAAGTAAAAAGTTGGGTTATAAGTTATTGTCAAGACAGGCCTAAAAAGGCAAAATGCGACCTCAACCCCAAATTTACAAAAGTGGGTTTGGTATTTTTAATTTACTTTTAAAATCAAGTATAAAATCCAATTTGAACATTCCCCATGCATCATTTTCCCATTTTTGAGGAGAAAAAGACGTTGAGAAGAAATTCATTTGGTTTTTCAGGGAAACTGTGGAATTTAGCAGGCACTACGCACTGAGCATGGTGCTACGCCCCTAGCCTGCAGCACACACACATAGGCGAGGCATGCAGTGTAATATTACATTGCACTATGTGCTCGTGTGTCAGTGGTACGTGCAGGCTCATAAACAAGCACCGGGAGACTGCCTGTTCCGCCTGATGATATACCCCGGCAGATTGACCGGCTTGGCGCTATGCACAGGCGCTATGCCCTGGCATTGCGCCCCTGGAAATGCTTCAAAAATTTTGCCAAAGACATTCAAAGTCAATTTTTTCAACCTCTACAAGGTTTCTACAATTTGATACAAGGTTGTTTAACATTTTTTTTCTCCCAAGTATTATTTATCAAAGAGGTCATCCATGGTTAGAATTGAACAAAACCCTAGACTATGCAAAAATAAATTGTCATGTCTTTGAGCTAGGGTTTATAAGAATAATTGGTTTTTATACAAAGAAGGGACTGAGTGAATATAAGCCTGACCTCTACCCCCAAGTGCAAGCTTTGAAAGTTGTCTTCACCTTAGCTTTCCTCTTTGCAAAAGTTTGACCTACACCACTTATTTTGCTCCAAATACCCTAAAGAAAACTCAAGGTCCCTTCTGCTATTTGGACCAGCCATGATGTCAAAGAGATATAGTCACACCAGTGGTGATGAGAGTCATACTCCCACCAAGCCAAAACATCATGGAGGAAAAGCTAAAAGGGTTGAGCCCCTAGACACCACTCCAATTACTTCCTCTCCTATGATCCTTTCATACTTCCAGGATGTAGGGTGCTACCATTTTTTTGAGAAGGTCAAGAAAGTCGAATACCATCCAGAATTAACCAGGTTGTTTGCTTGTAGCCTAAAAAACCACCAAGTTAATCTAGCAGGGGTCCAATTTGAGCTCTCATCTGAAATCATTTCCAAGGAAATCGGTATACCAGATGTTGGTGAGCTTTGGTTTAAACAAAACAAATTAGATTTGGGTTATTATGGGCCTTATCTGAAACCCACATATCAACAAAACTAGAAGGTTATTTTTCCTTTTTCTTATTTTCTAGAGAATTATGCAGCATTAATGAGGCAGATTAATAGGTTTTTCACATGTGAGGGAAGGTACTCCCAGCTCTATTCATGTCATATCAGATTGCTGATGCATTTTACCAAATTCAAGATGATTAACCTATCTTATTACCTTTTCCGGAGTATTGATAAGATGGCTTCTACTATCAAGAGGAAAAGCTATGACCACCAAATGCCTGGCCTCTTTCATCACTCCCTAATAAAGATGATTGTCCTATACTAGCTAGAGAAACAAGCTATATCTTGGGAGACCTTCATCTCACATGATGTGTTTGCAAACCCCCGGGCCTTCATCCAGCAGAGCTTGCCTTCCACTTCATAACCATCTACCTCCACACAACCATCAGCTCCCCATGTGCCTTCTCTAGAAATAACTTCACCTATTACCTCCTCCCCTAAATTACCAAGTGAAGGGGCTGAAAGTAGCCCTAGTGAAGGGAAAATAGGAGGCAATAGTGAGGAAGAAGATGAGACAAATAATGATGAACAAGGAGAGGATAGTGAAGAAGAATTTGATGAAGAAGAAGAAGTTGATGAAGAAGAAGAAGAAGATGAAAATGATGAAAATGATGAAGTAAGAAGCCATGATCATGAGGAAAGCATTAAAAAGGAAGATGATATAGAGGAAGAAGAAAGTGGCCAAGAAGAAAGTAGTAATGGCCAAGGGAAACAAGATGATGAAGGAGAAAACAAAGATGAAACGAGTGATGGTAGCCACAAAGATAACACCAGTGATGGTAGCCACAAAGATGAAAATAGTGAACATGATGATGAAGAGGAAGATAACAATGATGAGGAAGAGGACAACAGTAAAGAAGAAGATAGTGAAGAAGGAGAACAACCAGATGAGGAAGGAAACTATCTAAGTGCCCAATACAGTCCAAGAAAGATTCATGATAGTCATGACTATCTTGAAAAAAATCAGTCCATAGAATACATAGAAAAATCATAGCAGAGTGAAGGACAAAAGGATGACAACATTTCCTTTGAGACTCCCATGATTTACCCTCTCTCATGCACTCATCATAAAGGGAAAAGGAGTGTGTTTTCTGCCTCTAAAAGGCAAAGGGCCACCTCCTCACAAAATACCAAAGCTTCGGACAAAGGCAAAGAAAAAATTAAGAGTGTTGAGCAAAAGGCACGAGTCAGGAGAAGCAAAAGGATCAAAAACGTTTCTCAAGGCCTTCTCTTTGTTGTTCTAGACAGTGATAATGAGGACCAAGGGATGAATACAAAATTTCTCTTCCTAGAAAAAGATGCCCAGCTTCAAGAATGGGAAAAGGATTTTGAAATGGCACAAAATTTCATCTACTATTATAAACAGGAGCACAAACATTTCAAAGAGGTGAAGAGGGGCCTTGCCTTGCAGAAGAAAATGGTCAAACACTATGCAAGGAAGAGCACGATTGCTAATGCTAAATTGAGGCAAGCCCTCCTAGAGCTAGAAGAGCTAAAAAGGCCAAAAATTCATGACAGCCTCAGGATCTTCACTGATGCTTCTCAACAGGTGTCTAAAACCCATTGAGGGGTCTACCCACCAATTTTGAAGAAAATCCGGAAACTTTTTGTTTTTTCCAAATTTTGGCCCCTAGGAGCGCAGCACCCTAGGCGCTACGCTCTTTTTTGGGGCATCCTCAGCTGCTAAAGTTTACATTTTTGGGTTTTTTTATGTCTCCAGTAGTCTACCCAAAAAAATTTAGATCATTTGGAGCATTTTCTCTCCCTAAAAAGGTCAAAAAACACCTCAAAATGACCTTTTTGCCTCCTTTTCAGGCCTGGCACTACGCGTTGAGCAGTCATGGTATATTTATTTTTTGAGTAGGTAAATGGCATCCACTCAACATAACTCAAGTATTTCTGGATATCAAACTCTTCAATATTTCAAACGAGCCATCACAAACCCGAATCCGATGCCAGGAAGGGGTCCAAAACTCAGCTGCAACAGACCCCAATTTTTGTTGATATGGAGCTACGCACAGAGACAGCTTTTTACCAAAAAGTCAACAAAAGACACTAATTAGTGGAAAATTGGTTATTTACTGTTTTTTTCAGGAAAATAGCTTCTGATTTGATTTGGGAGTTATGTTTTGATGTTTTTCATTTATTATCTTATCTCTTATGTGTCTTGGGCCTTGCATGGTCATTAAGCACATTTATGACATTTATGGCTAAATTAGTGTTTCTGGAAGCCTCTTAGGGTTTCCACCTCCTCATTTTCTCCATAAATAGATCATGAGGCTCTTGTATATTTTTTTGGATGTTGATGACTTATGCTGAAGTAATACATATTCCCTTGATGCCTTTGATGAGAAATTGATATCTTGGAGCTTATGCATGATCTGATTCACTTGTTGATGGAGAAGGACTGTTTGTAGGATCCATAGGCTTGGTTGAT
This sequence comes from Pinus albicaulis, assembly GCA_034641835.2. Taxonomy (NCBI): domain Eukaryota; kingdom Viridiplantae; phylum Streptophyta; class Pinopsida; order Pinales; family Pinaceae; genus Pinus; species Pinus albicaulis. The sequence continues at coordinate 918,975,171 of CM076582.1, forward strand.
GGTGAATTTTTCTCTTGTTAATGTTTTCTAAGTTTCTCATATGTTTTCCATCCATCTCTATTGTAGTAGGACAAAAAATTTAGACTAAGATATGCTTGTTAGTGGTACCTTAGATCTGTTTGTTTCCTTCACTGCCTAAATGTTTTATTCTGCTTAAGATATGTTAGGGAATCCATCTCTTGCTCTCTAATAATTTTTTGTCTTGTCTATTTTCTTGAATTATTTATATCAGTTAGTATCAATTATGATTTATGGCTAGCCCTACATATTTTTACCTCTGAAGTACTTTGTTCTTGAAATCATCTTTTGAAACAGCTTTGCCTATAGTTTGTCAAAGAAGTCAGTATTAACCATGCTCTTTGCCTTTACTTAGCTAAAATTGTCTCAAGGAAATTTCATATTTGTCACTGCGAATGTTAGAGTTTTTCTCTTCTTCCATGGTTATAGTTACTTGTGCAACTTAAATGATTTTCCTGCTCTTGATGATAAAATCTATGAAATATTAAATAATTTTTTTCCTTTCTATGTTTTATCTTAATGTTATCTTGGTTTATTATCTGCTTTCAGTCTGAAATCAAATGGATTCAGTTTTTCTTAAGCCTTTTGACTCTCTTTCTATGCCTATAAATCTTCTAACTCCCTCATTTTACAAGTATAAAGGATTATGTTTCTGCCCTTTATTAGTTTTTTGTTCTCAAGATTATTGCCCATCTCATGATCCTTCACAACCTTGAAGATCTACCAACCAAGTTAAATTTCCCTACAAATGCTCTTGAAACCATTGATGAGCTCATTCATGACCTTGTTTGACTCTATTGCCCAATGACTTAACAATCTTCCTTGTTTTCTATCTAAATATATTTGAGCATCATACCCAACCAAAAACAATCAATATACCCTACACTTAACATCTAGCCTAAAATCAACCCTAATCAACAAGCAAGTTCACATCTTTGCACCTACTAGAGAGATCCCTCTCTGAATCTAGGAAGGGTAGGTCCTTGGATTCCAAAGCTTGGTTTGATGTTACCTTGTCCATTTGTATCTCAATCAATCTATAAAATTACGGGGATCTAACACGTACTTCTTGGTTCACGAGGAGGTATTCTGCAATTCATAGTTTCTTGGTAAACCCTTTTGCCTAGCATTACCCTCTTTTTGTTTATTTGTTTTTGGATACAATAAATCAGTAATCATGGAAGAACACAATCCTATCCCCCATCGTTTGCTTAGATTAGCTTTAAAACCACCTTAACCACTGGAAGTTACTTCTGGTAGGTGAAGGCGATCATGATCTACTGAATCAAGTACAATTCGTACCTCTGGTGAAACATCATCTTTTAAACCAAAGCTAGCTCAAATTGTTTCCACACATCCCAGTTTGTTTACTGTTGTCAAAACGGAGTCTTCACAGCTACCTGTGGTCACGATCCATTCAATCGTTGAGACCATACCTCCTAGACCCGACGTTGTTCAATCAAAAATTGATCCAGATCATGTCTCTTCTTTGCCAGCACATTTGAATCCTGAAGTCGAACAACCGAAAGTTGTTCCTACCTTGGTCACCCCACAAATTTCTGTAGCTATTGAAACTCCCATATCACATAGTCAACCTTCTGAAATATATTTTGGGCCTGAAGGTGAATTTCTTCTTCCTGGTTCAATTGTGATTGAAGAAATACCACAACCTGATACATCTTTAATTCCAACCCATTTTGGGGGAGACCTTTACCTGTACCAGTATCTTCCTCAATCGTTTCCATCTAATTTTTTTGATCCTATTGCCATTCAATATCCCATAGATTTTGTAGAGTATACATTTGGTCATATAACCATTCCTGAACCAACATCTTCGGTTGGTTCTACTGTTCCAATTACGTCATCTCCTACCCTCGCTACTCTGTCAATGTTCACAACCTCACCAAAATCATATCTGCATGATGAGGATGGTTATTTTTCTGTGTCAACCTCATTAAAAAAATGAAACAGAGTTATGAGGATGGTTATTTTTCTATGTCAACCTCGTTAAAAAATGAAATAGAGTTATTGAGGATAGCTATTTTTTCTTTTGTCAACCTCGTTAAAAAATGAAACAAGTGCCTTTGAGGAAAGTTCTTTTACTGTGTCAAACTCGTTAAAAAATGAAACAGGTCATAAGCATAGTTCTTTTCCTGTGTCAATCTCGTTAAAAAATGAAACAAATCCTCCCCTATAATGAACCTTCATTCCATCCAGCTATTAGTAACTAGAAATCTACTTGGATGAATGAATTGAAGCTTGGGGGGCATCTTCTCTTGCAGGGGGCATTTGACATGTACTTTTGCAGGGGGCATTCAAAACATTCTTACTAATTACACGTAATCGACTGCTGAAGTTCGTGGAAAAAACAGGTTCAGAGCTCTAAAATGCAAATGGTAACTATAGAATCGTAAAAATGAAGAGTGAAACTACTTTATATAGTCATTTAATTGTTTGCAAGTTAAATTGATTTCTATGACTATAGTTTTATTATGTTTTTATCATGAAAAAGGTATTTTTAATCCATTTGATGTTGATCTGAATAGGAAATACAACTAATGAACATATTAGTCGTGTATATTTATCCAAAGAATGACTTGACCATAAAGCATACTTTTTCTCCTTATTTTTCGAGCTTTGTTAAAAACTAAAAAGGATTTGAAGCACAATTTTATCCCTTTTTTGAGCTTCGATAACAGCGAAAAAGGAACCCCTGGAGTCTTCTTTCAACTCTTTTCAGACTCTGATAATGTGAAAATATTGCCGAGCACTTGTATTTTCGAGCTCGTTAAAGTAAATGAATTGATATCTACTTAGTATAAGTTTAACCCTTTTCCGGACTGAGATGAATTATTTATGAAAAAGGAATACCTTGGTTAAACATGACCAAAGAGGTTCTCTCAGATTTTTTTACACTTTTTCAGATCTGAGTGGCAAATTTACGAATAAGTACTTTTGGAGTTCTCTTTCTTCCTCTTTTTCAGACTCTCTAAATATGAAAAAGGACCGGGCTTTAACTGTCATTAAGGTCATTAGAACATAAAATAGTGACGGGCTTTTCAATCATGGAAAGAATCGAGTTTCATTCATCGCTAGAATCATTAAATTATTAAATAGTGATACTTTATTCGCGCGAAGGGTTGAATTATAGATCAAGCAAATGTTATCCTGCTCAGGCTTGTCAAAAAATAAAGAGGTACTGGTCGAGAAATGACCGAGGAAAATTTTGGAAAAGTAAGTAAAGTTTCTTTTTGGTAGCAAGTCGCTCTTGAACATGACACTTTTGTCACTCCATGTCCGTGATTGTTTGGGTTGGGTAATCATCTTGACGGTTCATTCACACCTATGGTTCATCATATCTTCATTTCGATTTTGGGTCAATGCTACCAACTCATCACAGTGTTTCCGATATGTTCAAGAGAAGTCATAGAATGATTAAAAACTCATCCTTCTGCAATACTCATAAACCTTCATTTTCATGACCGTCATCCATGAAAATTGCTATATCAAGTCATACCCTTGTCTCCGAAATTAGTAACTCCGGTTTTGCAATAAGGTGACTTCTTGTCGATGACAAATCAATATCTAGGAAGTTCACTTAGTAACATCATATTCTAGTACCATGAGGCTTGTTACAACTTCGACAAGATCCTCATTTCTGGACCTTTCACCGAAATATTTTTTTTGGCGTTCGACATCAAATCATCTATTCACACCTTAAAAAATGTACTGCAGTACCTTGAGGGCCATTGACATTAATGGTGGTTCTCTTGCATTTGTTAACAACTCACATCATTGGCTAGTAATCAACGATGTCTTTCCATGTTCGACGACAAATCATATATCTGCATGGCTAGACTTGTACCCGAATGATCGAGTGAACGAGATAAGAAGACCCTGAATCTAGTTTCATCCATTCAGGCTGCGATTTCAGGATTTTTGTACACATCATCTATATGGTTACCTTACATACATATTGTCATCCAATAATGGGCCTATATCTGTAGGCATGTCTGCATCTAGGCAACATTCCAATGTAGATGACTTTTTGAATTATGTATATGTTATTAGATTGTTTTATGTGCTGACTATGGGAATGCCTACCCTCAGCAATTATGATCAATAGAGGATATATGATAATGTAATGTATTATAATATTGATGCAGGTGACCACTCTGCTTCATTTCCAGGCTCATCACAGTGTAAATCATCTCAATCAAATGTTCTTCTTATTTGGATCTAATGCTTTAGGGGGGAATTGTTATAGGTCAATTTGGGCACCATTCCCAATGACCTAGTTAACTGGGAATCATCTCCAGGACCAATGATCAAGGGTCTATAATTCCCTATCATTTCAGCTGCTACATGCCCTAAGATAAGAAACAAGACAAATCAAGCAAGACTTTCATCAAGAAAAGGTTTCCATGGTTTGAAGCTTATTATATAGCATATGGGAACTCACCAATGGAGGCTCTACGGGGCGTAAGTGTGTTGCATATGCAGGTAGCCCTATGCAAGGCTGCTCTAAAAAGCACTTCCCGAAATTCATAGGTGTGTTGGCCACATTAGGAGGGAAATTCTCATTGTTCTGGAATCTCCACTTGGCCAGTGCCTTCCAGAAGATTTCACATGTGTCAAGCTTCGGATCCAAGTGTCCATTTGACATCTACATGAATGGAAAAATGTATTTCCTATTTTTGGAAAGCTATTGATTGAAAAAAAATCTACAATTCATATATAAACTGAACACAAATCTAATTGTTTAAAAGGGAATAATTTGAGTAGAGAAATGCTGGAGAATTTTCAATTGAGAGTTTGGTTTGTGAAGCTGCTGCTCGAGAGATTTATGCTGTGATGAGACTTGGGAACTTTGCTGAAAGGTCACTTCAAATAAGTCATTGGGTTGTAACCTCTCATTCTATCATCAATAAAGAGTACTTATTATTTTTCCCTACATGCATCTATGTTAACTTTGATTTTCCATGTTGTAAGATCTTAGTTGATGAATGTAGTTTATGCTTTACTGATTTAGCTAACTAGCTTGAATAGATATCTATATTATTGCATCTTCTGATGTTTCAGTGTTCTTTCTTGCAGGAAGCATTCAGCTCACAAACCGCTTGAATTTTAAGTTGCAACAGAACTGACAGAAAGAGCCATTTGGAAGTGACTGAACAAGTAAGCCTTCAATCCTCTATATGTATCTATTCTGAGTTAGGAGAAATGGCAGTATAGTCTTTCACTTGTTGTTCTAGACTAGCACCTGTTTAGGGAAGCGTAATTTATCCGTAGATACAATTATGGCCCAAAATATAGGCAAGAAACAGCTTCTCCCAACCTCAGGGGTCGCATCCCTGAGTTGTGGAGCTTATCCACAAAAGTAAAAACTGCAAACCTAGAGTCTCAGGAGGTCAAACTAACTCATCGCTAACTTTAGTGAAAATAATTCATCAAACCAAAAAAATAATTTTACCTAGTTTATTTACCCCTATTTAAATCAAAATAATCATAATTACATTTACACCCATCATTTACATCAGTAAATTCATGATTTTTCATGGTGAAAGTAAAAAAACTAAGAAAAAATCAGAAATATCAATCACTGGTTAGGAGTGTAGCGCCAACTTGCAGGCCACTTTTGGAGGCCTTCCTAAAGTCCAAATTGAGCTCATGATATCTCACTAGAAATATATTCTAGTATAGTTTCTAAAAATGTACTTGGTTTCCACACATGATGAGTTTTAGTCCTCCAAAAGGAGAATCTCCCAATACTGGTCAGGAGCACAGTGCCAGAAAGCCATGAGTGCAGTGCCTCCTTGCAGGGCACTTGTGGAGGACATCCCAAACTCCAAATTGATTTCATGATAGCTCATTGTAAATATCTTCCAATATAGTTGTCATTTTACGTATTAATAAAGTCATTTGGACAATCCATCAAGGAAAAAAGTTGATTTTCCGAAGACTACTCTAGAAGTGCAGCAACTCTCATATAGCAACGATAGTTTTATAATTCCTCTCAAACCATAGCACCTATGTAAAAATTGAAGGAGATTTTTCTTCCTTGGTATATGATTAACAAAAACGGTTTTTATGTTTATGAAATTCATATCCATTTTTTCATAAACATACTTTGAAGAAAACCTAGCCTTATGTGTAGCAAATGATTTGTCCCTTGGAATGACTTCTTGAAAAATGATGGAGTCTTGATGTTTATGAGCTGGAATAGCCTCATAATTTATTATATGACATCCCTTATGCCTCCTCTTCTCAGGTGTATTTGATTCCATAGAAAACCATAGCTCAATGGCAGAGGAAATTAGGGTTTAGTGTAGGAAAAACAGGGGATTTGGGGAATTTATAAGAATGTAGGGAAATAAAGGGGATAGGGGGCTTCTAAATTCTTAGGAAACTATTTGGAGGTAGGGATGGATTTTAGGAAGTATGGGAAAGTATAATTTCAAGGATTGAGTGAGGGGAATGGCTTCAAAGGGGAAAAACAAAGGCCTAGTCTAGAAAAGTGTCAAATTGTAGAAATAGGCTAGTGCTTATGGAAAAATGATGATTTTGAGGGATAGGAGTGATGGGAAATGTTATAAAGGTATATTAAGGATAGGGAAGTTTTAAGAGCACTAGGATACAATTTTTGTTGACTATTTAACCATGGAATCCATGGAACCAAGAAAAATTCCCTCAAAATCGTAGGAGAGGGAAATGAGCTTTCCAAGCACAACAGAGAGACAAATATGGTAAACACAAATCCAATTACTTGGAAATGATAGTTTGGAACCTGAAATTGTTGAATAAACCTTATGAAATGATGATTTGGGTACCCTCAGGAAACAACAACTCCCTTTGGCAAAATCGCGACACGAGAGGGAAACTTGTCTTTTGATGACATAAAATGGCCTTTGTGAGAGTGGGAGTGAGTTTTTCTTGGTAGAAAGATGTCTATTGAATGTGTAATGAGAAAATGAACTTGAGTTTTAGTTTCTTTGTAGCTTTGGAAAAAAAATTCTCCTTTGGTGGTGTAGTTGACCCGCCATGTACTTTCACATTTTGATTTGAACTGGAGCCTTAGAACTTAGTTGCACATGCTTTGAAATGATTTAGTACCAAATATTTTGAGAAAATACTTCTTCCACTCATGATACCCTATCATTGCATGACCTTAATTCTATTTTGATGATTTGACTCCATAATGACACATTATAGACTATGAAACCATGAACTTAACCATAACATCTTGAGATGACAATTTTACCATATAAAGATGATTGTCATGACAATTACATCAATGAATCATGAATTATAACCTTTCATAATGGTAGTATGAAATGACCTTTTTATAACCCCAGTCATGGTGGAAGAAGAAACCACCTAACAACCTAAACCAATGAATTTTGTTTTTAATTGAGACTCGATGAAATACTAAAAATTTGAAAAAGACTCAGAAAAATTTAGAAAGAGCATACCTATTTGATCATCAGTGATAGGAAAACTTGACTAGCACTAACATTGTACATGCCCTAGAACAATCATACCAAGAGGATCCCTCCATATATTCAAATGGAGAAGAACCTCACATCATATTATATGTGCAGGAGTCACGACAGTCACGAGAGCGCCTCCCATTCATCTTCCCTCCACATGTCAAAATTTTTTCACTTTGTAACGAGCAAGATCATCTCATCGCCAATTGTGTAGCCTTAGAGCTATTTTAGAGATGGTACCCCATTAACGTGGTATACCATGATGACCTTTTATCAATCCATCATTGGTGTCGAATATGTAGTGGAAAGCACCCATTATGCTAGTGCCATTACACCCCTCAATTCTGCCTAGAACTAACCAATCTACGCATGACCATAGTTCGCCTCTCCCTAGAAGACGAATCAGACACAGAATAAATGGATAGCTCGAAAACGCAAGAGGATGTGACAAGTAGTTTGATCATCTTCCTGTATGCAGAAAAGTAGCTGGTCAGGGAACCCTTAGCCACCCGCATCCACCCTCCACGGAGAAGACCAACATATGCATTGTGTAACAAACACAACCATGTGGTTGCCACAGCCCAGACCTACAAGCGTTATGCCACTAGCACCCGATCACATCACCAAACGATCACGATGGGAATACCTAAGAAATACTTTCTTATCTAGTATGTCAGGGCAACCATCATGATCAACGCGGTATGTATATCCCACGAGTGTACCCACTAATTCACATAATTCATTAATTAGAAACGCACCACTAGGCTATCATTAATCCAAAGCTTAAAAAAACTCATGGAAGTTATATTTCCCCTGGGAAGCCTACCCCATTCCCATACCAACCCCTTGGGCGAGGTAAAAATACACATCGACCTAGCGTGACCCATGTCCAACCTAGGGCAACATGCGAGCTATGCAAAATAATCAGCCACCAGGTCAATCACTATAAAGAACTAACGTACCTCACAAACAAATTTCGCATGGTCTCCTCCCTACCTCAAAGACATCTCTATAACCAAGATAATACCTTACACTGCTATTGTTGGATCTGCTCACATTTTCACCATACAATGAAATGTGAACACCTACCCAAGCTTCAAGCAGAAAGAGAAGCACTAAGACTACACTCTCCAAGAGAGTTAGACGCACCAAAACCAAAAACTTGGAAATGGTAGCAGAGGAACCTTTCCCCTACACCTGATCCTTTCCGAGCGTCCACTTCAGGGACAAAGAATAGTTTTGGTTCTCACACCATCTACTTGATAGGCACCATGGTACCATGGACCATTTTCATTGGCCATAACCACGAAGTAGAGGCATGCCCCTTAAGAAACTTTTCATATCCTAAGATCATTTCTCCACAAGGAATCAACCACAGGTTACAAACACCCGACCATGTTTATCATCTCCCCACCTTCCACATGGTAAACATTATTTCCGGTCGGTACACACTTCCCCTCCATGGAATTCATCACTCAAGTAGACCATGCATAAAAAAATATGACGCCATGGTCATACCATCCAATCTCGGAAGCACTTCATGTTCATCCATCCACTGTGGATCAAGTCAAGTTTTACCATATCACAATAAAACCCCTTTCCCAAACTACTAGTTTTTGCAAGTAGATCAAATACTCACCACCACACCTCGCATTTGGCCTACCATTCCCCCCATCAATATAGCCCATATGTGATATTTTCCATCCACTTCATCACCCCACACCGATTCTAACCAATTGGGCCCCCACCCTCAGCAAACACAGCTTCCTCACACCATGAGTGAGCGACCAATTCCATGTTTTGGGGCACTTGTCTTCGTTTTTGTACAAACAAAATCCATTTTATACTCTTTTGGAAAGTGTACAAATTTATTTTAGGAGAAAATCCCACTCCAATCTACCATTTTCTCTCCCATGGCAGCAGTCCCGCATCACCCTTGGTCAGATCACCACACCTTTCACGTAAAGCCACGACGACATTCATAACCAACATAACCACCCTCGACATCCTACCAACTCCAGGGAACCCCTCATCAGAAATAGTTATGAATTTCTCCAAGCTACTTTTTCATGGTTCGACCTTGGGCCACTAAATCCCCATCATCATTTTTCAGCCATTTCTCACCATAGTTCCTATGCTAATACTATCATATCAAAGACCCTATTCCCTCGCATCAAAAATTCTCTCGGTCGGTTGAGGATTCCTTTATGTCAACTTCAACACGCATTCTCCAAAAACGAAGTAGTACCTTGGGTGTCCGCTCACCCAATAGGGGCATCCTCGGGTGGCCCTGTGGGAATCATCATTGCCCATAGATGTCATCCATCCCCTTGACATTCGACTACAACATAAGCTTTCATGTCAAGATGGTATTGTAATTCACAACCATTTCACTTTGCCAGAATTTGTCCAAGACCTGTACCATTATAAGCATCTCTTTTAGAAATTATTACATGGGAAGGTCTCAACCATAAACCTATGGATACAATGAGAATTGTTCTAAAAATTACATACCAATATTATGCATATGGGTAACACATTGAACTTGTCGTCAAAGAAAGACACCTGTGAGGGCATTAGAAAGCATCTTCATCAACCAAATCAGTAGATCACTACCATATCAGTGACACAAACAGAACCTTCACTTGTAAGGTATATTTGTTTATCTAGCCAAATCATTAGGAGCATTGGACATGCCTGCCTCGTTGAAAAATTGTATTTATTGTATCATACTATTTCTTCTAGGATTTAGACAGAACATGGTCACTCTTTTACCCAATATAAGGGGTCTCCAACCTTGGGTTATATGAATGTCTCTCTCTCTCAACACAGGTTACGTAGAATAGAAACTGTAATCTATTTTGGCTATACGGTTCTTCCCAGACCTCACACAGTAGGGACCAAATGTTATCACTAGAAAATTGGACAAGGAAAAAGACATTATAAAATGTTAGGCAGAAGGATTTACAAGGCTAAGAAACACTAGAGAATCTAGAAAATTTAAAAATCTCAAAGCTCAAAAGGAAAAAGGACAAATTGTGCACCAAAGACACATGAAAAATGTGCTTTATGTTCATTTTTATTTGATAGGTGCGCTGGTTTACACGGATTTCCCTCAAAAAGTGCACGGTCTAGGAGTGTGTAATATCCCTTTTTCGGGAATTTATGCAATATGGTCCTCAAGGAAACTGTATAAGGGAGGAAGTGTAAAAATAAGCTGAAAGGGGGCTTGGATCCCATTTTTAACTCACTAAAAACTTATCTTCTAGAATTTGAGCTCAAATAAATAATCCTAGAGGGGTTATTCAGATCTCCCCAAACTAGGTCCCTTAGGAAACTGCTCAAATAAAGAGCCTACAGCAATACATGAACACAAACATGAAACTATGAAAAACTGTACACATCAATAAATGGAATATAATAGAGCCATCATGTTTATTAATGTATCAGCTACAAAATATAGAAATATCTTGAGGTACAAGCCACTCAAGCTACCGGGATCAATCTCCAATGATCAAACTATGAAATACATGAGTTTTTGCAACTGCACAAAATGTCGGAAAGCAATGACAGTGCTGCCTATATTAGAGTAGCTATTGCAATATATACATATACATGAAATATGGTTGAACTATATATAATAAATGCCCAAAATAGAAGAAAGGGCTCCAATACAAGATTTCTAGCCAATCTAGGAGAGATTGCTAGAAATGCCGGAAAATGTACAATGTGACAATTAACTTGTCACTGCTGTTATTGCCTAAATCTACCTCAGGCTAAGAAAGGTAGAATCTAGGGTAACATCAAATGACGCTTAATCTGGTAGCTAGCCCCACCAGATCGGGAGAGGGCTCTCTCCTGGTCAATCTCAACAAAAATAATCAGTGAGGCTTGAGATGACTTGAATAAAGGCTGATTTTAGGCTAGGTATATATGTAAGAGAGTTTGATTTGATTTTGAGGGTGTTTGTTGGATCAAAGGGAAGGGAAGATTTTGGGTATGGGAAATGAGCAGTTTTGCAGGGATCTGAATGGGGCAAGGTAAGCAACTATTTTGATGCTTCAATTTTGAATGAAATGGATAGCTCAAACCGGTGAGGATTTGAAGAGGGTGTTGGGGTTCCTATGTTTTGGCAGATTTGGCAATACCAAAAGATAAGACAACATCAAACCACTTTGGGATCCTAGGATCTAGCCATCCTGGATCCGGAGAGGGATCTCTCCATAAAAAAAAGAATGGTATATCTTTGAAAGCTCAAACGAGGTGTTAGGCTAGTTATGAAGCACAAAGGGGGGTTTTAAATGATTTGGTTGGTGAGTTGATGGGTCGGTCATGAGATCATATACTGAGAAAGTAATGGGAGGAAAGGAACAAAACAGCAGGATGCTTCAGCAAAGAGGGTAGGTCAAGAAAGTGCCATCCACTGGGCTATGGAGTCATGAAAGGGAATTACTTGCAACAACTAGCCCAGGCTTTTAGAGGGCAAGTCATCTACACTAAAGGATCTTTTAGATAGATGGTGGGATGGAACATTAAGGATTGAAAGTGGAAGAAGGAAAGACACCCAATTTCTGTCTATAGATCAGGTCAAAGGTCATTTAACTCCAAACCTGCTTGGACATACTCAAAAGGCAGCTCTCAAAGGAGGGACAAAGGGGCAGCTTGCAGATCGGACCAGAGGTCATTTAATTCCAGGTCAGCTTTAGCATACTCCAAGGGAACAACAAAGACAAGTTTAACAGAGCCAGGGTCTGTAGATCAGAGAAGGACTTTGAACCTTCAATGCTTTGACACCAGCAAGAGATCTTAGAAAGGCCAGCTGGTTGCACAAGGATCCTAGTGGACAGGGCTAACTCTAATCCCCAGTGTTCCCAAATCTTCCAGCTTAAACCCAACAAGAACATCCAATAACAGGTTCATTTAATTCATACATCAGCTAGTAGGCAATGACATCCACTACACTAGTTAAATTAACTGAAATCAACCCTTAGATAACACATTTGGCATAAAACATTTAACACACAGAGAGCATAGACATAGGGTACCTAACAAGGGTAAATCCTATGCCATATTTCTGATGCAAGCCAGCAAAAAATGAAACAGTATGAAAATGTAATAAACAGTGTTAGAAAAACATCACCAATAGTAATAGACCAGGATCCTATGAAATTTGCTTGATTAATTGTTGCAAAACCAGTCACATACCCTGAGCTCAATAGCTAATACAATCCAAACATCTCCTCCCAACCTACTACAGTACACACTACTCTGCTACTCCCTCCCAAGACTATTCTAACAGTCAAAATGAATCCCTCTAACAGCAACGGCAACAGCCGAACAACAACCCTTACAATTTGTTCTTGGGGATTTTTATAGGCAAAGAGAAACAAAAAGAGTAGATGTCATTCATTAAATAGATCTCATTAAGACAGAGTGGAGAAGAGTTCATACCCACTCTTCTTAATGGAAAATCTGCATCGCTGTAAGTACTTTGGTATGGTCTGGGAGACTCTATCAGACCAAGATTGACCTCTGATGTTTCTTTGGAGTCCTTTCTGGTGTTTGGTATTCTGCGCTGCCTTCTAGAATTAGTGATCTGGATGAAAAGGTCTGCAGGTCTCTCCCCACCTCATAACTGTGATCCTAACAGTAACAAAAACTTCTATCAGTGTACATAGCTTCTTAAGGGCTTGAGGAGGCATGGAGAATGCTGAAATGGAGTCTTTCTGGAGAAATGTACTCTGTTGACATTAAACACGGATATAGCTTTGTTTCGTGTGCCCTGATCTTCGAATTACACTTCTTCCTTTGAATGCAGGATTAAGCGTTAAACATGCAATGAACTGGCTCAGTCCTCTCTAGTCTGTCTCTGCTGCTTCGCTTGGCCGCTATATTGGCCTCTCTGTGTTCCGACTCACAATGGCTGTGATTATGAGAATGGAGTGAAATACTGCTCTGTAAAACCCTGCAATGATAAAATAAACCAATTATATCAACAGAGGGTGGAGGAACTCAATGCTATGGAGGCCTGGAGGAACGGTGGTGGAAACTGTGGAAACGGCGGACGCAACGAACAGTGGTGGGGGAACGCAGTGAACGGGGGGGAAAATGTATGTGGAATTCAGGCGAAATGAAGACTTTAATGTAAACACAGTTTTGGACCTTTGAAATGAAAACCAAAGGAAATGCACGTAAAACATGTGAAATGAGTGAAAATTGGGCCCCGGCCATGGGTTGAGGGCAATTAACTTGGGACCGTCAATCTCAGGAGGAGATCAACAGACGGCGGAGATCAAATGATGAACTATTTGGGAAGGTCCGATGGAAGAAACACGGAGGAAGACGCGATGCAATATGGGCTGTTGATCTTGTTTGAACGGACGGTCACGATTGAATCAGGGGATCGCAATCGGAAGGGGCAGAAGGTGGCACCGCTTAAACTTTGCGATTGTGATTGGGGCGATTGAGTGCTGGCCATTGGATCTTGGGACTAGATCAATGGTTCAAATTCAATCGGAGGGAGATGGAGAGAGGCGATGGAGCGATGGTGCGATTAGCGCTGGACCGTCAGATCTGAGTGACAGATCAACGACGGAGATTAAATCGGTGGATCGCAATCGCCAAGGGCAGAGGGTGGCACATTTTAAACTTGCGATTGTGATTGGGGTGATTGAGCGCTGGCTGTTATTTCCAACATCGAATTGACGGTGGAGATGGGCATCGAAGGTTTCACATAGGAGGGAGGCGGGCATGATGGAATGAGTGTGATTAGCACTGGTCCGTTGGATCTATATAGATCAACGACTCAGATTGTGGCGGGGGTCGATAGGGCCATATTACAATCGCATCGAAAAATTTTCGTATAACGCGAAAATGTGCGCCGCTCCATGTTTGCAACCACGATCAGCGCCCAAGGCTTAAGAGCTTGGTCTCGGGAAAAGGCCGTATGGCGAAGTGGTTTTCGGGACTGGCGGAAAAGGGGCTAAGCCCTAATATAAAGTGAAAAGTGTGTTTTTTTCCCATTTTAATGCAATTTTGAGGTTAGGAAGGGAAACGATAGAGGTGAAAAGGGTGAATTAGACCAAACAAGGGGTATGGGTAGAATTTGAAGGGGGTTAATAGGGGGAAATAGAGATGAGTAAGAAGGGGATGAAACAAGGGTTTGGAAGGGATGAAATAAGGGGAAAAAGGAGGCCTTTTGGGAATTTCTTCACAATCAAAGAGGCTTTATCACTGAAAGCAGCAGTGGGGATTTATCAAAGGACAGGGGCATAAGGAGGCTTCAAGGATGATGTTTTTTCAGAGGGAAATGCATCCCTTGAAGGCTCAAAAACATTTTAGCCCCCTGTTTGCTTGTCAAAAAATTTATAGGGGGCTAACAGTGGCTCCACATGGGGATGGCTTCTTCCTAAAGGTGTAAAGAATTCAGAGAATTATCTTTGGTGTAGGTCAGATGCCTGCTGCTTTACCCATCCATTTTCTTTCTTGGATCAGCTACCACGAATCATGAAGAAATCATATCAGCAGTAAAATTCTCCCAAACAACTACCTACCCAGACTATAGTCCTAACATCTTTTCTTCTAGGTGCATTTGGACTTGCAGACCCTTTACATCATCAATTTTTACAAGCAGTAAAACAAACCTATTCTACTTCTGCCCTTATTACTCCATGATACCAGATTAGACTGTTGGTCTCATAGTTTCTCTACCTAAACTAATATCTGCTAGGATTAAACTGTATAGTAGACTTCTTCTCTACATTCTAAGACAAAAATTGAAAACATTCAAGCCAGGATTAGACTGTCTGACTTGCTGGACTTTGTAGAAATTAAAACAACTAGCTACATGCTCACAGGCTGAGCTTATTTGAGACTTCCTACCTACCCTACTCTAACCTGGAAATCTCTGATGTTCTAGGTGATACAATAATGCCAATGCAGCCAGCCAAGTAGTAACAAAAAAGGATATGAGCACTGACTTCCTGTCAGAGATAACCACAGGGTGCTCTGCATGTGGTTCTTCAAAACTGAGGTCACCATCAGTAGTGACCACTCCTGATGAATTTGGCCCGTGCTAAGGATCAATGCTGGAGAATTTGGACTGATCAGGGCCTCCATGTATTCTGCCACAGGATCAATGAACACACTATGTACAAGTTCTTCTTTTAGGCCTGCCATGACTAGCAGGCTATTGTGTCCTAGGCAGCTTTGACTATTACTTCTTCCACTGCCTCCTCAAAGTGGCTCTTGAAAGCCCATTCATCTTCTTCTTTCACATCAAAAAGCAGTGGAATTTCTTCTTTTTTAGGAGGAGGGAGACTTTCCAAAAAGGCTCTCGGGTCTCTGAACTGATATGATTTCTCTTGTGAGTTCAAAATTTCAATCTCAGCTTCATACCTTTCTACCACCACTTCTAAGAAGATTTTCCCAAGCAAGGGTATGAATTTTGAGCTGAGAGGAATAATCCCTGGAAGGTCCTCCACCTTCAAATCTGCCAGGTCACTAGAAATTGTATCGCGACACACTACTATGAAATCTGGATACATTTCTACAAACCGTTCAGGGTCTTTCAGTAGTGGAGTGACTTGGTATTTGGCATGGATGATGTTGTACTACGACATGGTCTCCCAGTGGAGTCTCTTAATAATTTAGGAACTATGGAGTCACCAGGTGGATGATTCAAAATTTTACCGTCCACCACAGTGATTTACCAAATCAGGCTGATTGGTCATTGTTCCCCAGCGGAGTCGCCATTATGTTGGGGTTCCTATGTTTTGGAAAACTTGGCAATACCAAAAGATAAGACAACATCAAACCACTTTTGGATCCTAGGATCTATCCATCCTGGATCCGGAGAGGGATCTCTCCATAAAACAAATAATGATATATCTTTGAAAGCTCAAATGAGGTGTTAGGCTAGTTATGAAGCACAAAGGGGGGTTTTAAATGATTTGGTTGGTGAGCTGCTGGGTTGGTCATGAGATCATAGACTGAGAAAGTACTGGGAGGAAAGGAACAAAATAGCAGGATGCTTCAGCAAAGAGGGTAGGCCAAGAAAGTGCCATCCATTGGGCTATGGAGTCATGAAATGGAATTACTTGCAACAACTAGCCCAGGCTTTCAAAGGGCAAGTCATCTACACTAAAGGCTCTTTTAGATAGATGGTGGGATGGAACATTAATGATTGAAAGTGGAAGAAGGAAAGACACCCAATTTCTGTCTATAGATCAGGTCAGAGGTCATTTAACTCCAGAACTGCTTGGACATACTCAAAAGGCAGCTCTCAAAGGAGGGACAAAGGGGCAGCTTACAGATCGAACCAGAGGTCACTTAACTCCAGGTCATCTTTAGCATACTCCAAGGGAACAACAGAGATAAATTTAACAGAGCCAGGGTCTATAGATCAGAGAAGGACATTGAACCTTCAATGCTTTGACACCAGCAAGAGATCTTAGAAAGGCCAGCTGGTCGCACAAGGATCCTAGTGGACAGGGCTAACTCTAATCCCCAGTGTTCCCAAATCTTCCAGCTTAAACCCAAAAAGAACATCCAAGAATAGGTTCATTTAATTCATACATCAGCTAGCAAGCAATGACATCCACTACACTAGTTAAATTAACTGAAATCAACCCTTAGATAACACATTTGGCAGAAAACATTTAAGGCAAGGAGAGCAGAGACATAGGGTACCTAACAAGGGTAAATCCTATGCCATATTTCTGATGCAAGCCAGTAGAAAATGAAACAGTATGAAAATGTAATAAACAGTGTTAGAAAAACATCACCAATAGTAATAGACCAGGATCCTATGAAATTTTCTTGATTAATTGATGCAAAACCAGTCACATACCCTGAGCTTTATAGCTAATACAGTCAAAACTTCTCCTCCCAACCTACTACATTACACACTACTCTGCTACTCCCTCCAAAGACTGTTCTAATAGTCAAAATGAATCCCTCTAACAACAATGGCAGTAGCCAAACAACAACCCTTACAATTTGTTCTTGGGGATTTTTATAGGTGAAGAGAAACAACAAGAGTAGACGTCATTCATTAAATAGATCTCATTAAGACAGAGTGGAGAAGAGTTCATGCCCACTCTGCTTAATGGAAAATCTGCATCGCTGTAAGTACTTTGATATGGTTTGGGATACTCTGTCAGGCCAAGATTGACCTTTGATGTTTCTTTGGAGTCCTTTCTGGTGTTTGGTATTCTGCGCTGCCTTCTAGAATTAGTGATCTAGATGAAAAGGCCTACAGGTATCTCCCCACCTCATAACTGTGATCCTGACAGTAATAGAAACTTTTTTTAGTGTACATAGCTTCTTAAGGGCTCGAGGAGGCATGGAGAACGCTGAAAGGCTGTCTTTCTGGAGAAAGGTACTCTGCTGACATTAAGCACTGATATAGCTTTGTTTCGTGTGCACTGATCTTCAAATTACACTTCTTCTTTTGAATGCAGGATTAAGAATTAAACATGCAATGAACTAGCCCAGTCCTCTCTATTCCGTCTCTGCTGCTTCGCTTGGTTACTATATTGGCCTCTTTGTGTTCCGACTCAGAATGGCTTTGATTATGAGAACGGAGTGAAATACCGCTCTGTAAAACCCTGCAATGATAAAATAAACCAATTATATCAATAGAGGGTGGCGGAAGGCAATGCTGTGGAGGCCTGGAGGAACGGTGGTGGCAACTGTGGAAACAGCGGACGCAACAGACAGTGGTGGGGGAAAGCAGTGAATGGGGGGGAAAATGTATGTGGAAGTTGGGCGAAATGAAGACTTTAATGTATACACAGTTTCGGACCTTTGAAATGAAAATCAAAGGAAATTCGCGTAAAACATGTGAAATGAGTGAAAAGTGTGCCCCGGCCATGGGTTGAAGGCGATTAACTTGGGACCGTCGATCTCAGGAGGAGATCAACGGACGGCGGAGATCAAATGATGAGCTTTTTGGGAATGTCCGATGGAAGAAACATGGAGGAAGACACGATGCAATATGGGCTATCGATCTTGTTTGAATGGACGGTCACGATTGAATTGGGGGATCACAATTGGAAGGGGTGGAGGGTGGCACCGCTTAAACTTTGCGATTGCGATTGGGGTGATTGAGCACTGGCCGTTGGATCTTGGGACTAGATCAACGGTTCACATTCAATCGGAGGGACATGGAGAGAGGCGACGGAGCGATGGTGCGATTAGCGCTGGACTGTCGGGTCTGAGTGATAGATCAATGACAGAGATTAAATCAGCGGATCACAATCACCAAGGGTAAAGGGTGGCGCGTTTTAAACTTGCGATTGCGATTGGGGCGATTGAGTGCTGGCCGTTAGATCCAACAGCGAATCGACGGTGGAGACGGGCATCGAAGGTTTCACATAGGAGGGAGGCGGGCGCGATCGAACGAGTGCAATTAGCACTGGGCCGTTGGATCTATATAGATCAACAACTCAGATCGCGGCGGGGGTCGATAGGGCCATATTACAATCGCATCAAAAAAATTTCGTATAACGCGGAAATGCGCTCTGCTCCATGTTTGCGACCGCGATCAACGCCCAAGGCTTAAGCGCTTGGTCTCGGGCAAAGGGCATATGGGGAAGTGGTTTGTGGGGCTGGTGGAAAAGGGGCTAAGCCCTAATATAAAGTGAAAAGTGGGTTTTTTTCCCATTTTAATGCAATTTTGAGGTTAGGAAGGGAAATGATAGAGGGAAAAAGGGTGAATTAGACCAAACAAGGGGTATGGGTAGAATTTGAAAAGGGTTAATAGGGGGAAATAGAGAGGAGTAAAAATGGGATGATACAGGGGTTTGGAATGGATGAAATAAGGGGAAAAAGGAGGCCTTTTGGGAATTTCTTCACAATCAAAGAGGCTTTATCACTAGAAGAAGCAGTGGGGATTTATCAAAGGACAGGGGCATAAGGAGGCTTCAAGGATGATGTGTTTTCAGAGGGAAATGCATTCCTTGAAGGCTGAAAAACATTTTAGCCCCCTGTTTGCTTGTCAAAAACTTTATAGGGGGCTAACAGAGGGCAAGAGACTTTCAAGAATCCTCTTCAGATAGTTGAAAACATAGAAAATTAAACAAAACTCAAGGTAGAGCATTGCAAATCTAATGAATTCCACCTTTATACTTGTTTGTTTAACTCAAGAAGAAATAAGAAGGAAGATGATACACATGAAACATCAGTAAACTTACAATTACAAAGAGAAAGACATCATCCAAACAAAGATCCATATGAATCCCAAAGATTTCTACAAACCCTGCTCTATTCCTTTGCCAAACTGCAGAGATGAAATGTACAATGAAGCTCCAAGCAATCCCAAGTGTCCAACCAGGCAAATGACTGAAAAACTACAAGATATAGACAAGCATAATTCATCCCCATGCCTCTAGGGGTCGATCTCAGTAGTTCAGAAGCTATTTCAACAAGATCTAAACTAAGAACTGGAAAATAGGCAGTGGAACAACTTGCCTCTATAATATAGGAAACTGATTCATTCAATTGCAATTCACCTTTCGATGAATGAATCTACTTTCATGAGTAAAAATTTTCCAAAATTACATCAAGAGCCATGAAATTACATCAAATTACATCAATATTTTTACATGTGGAAGTAAGAAAGTCAAACTGGCCAAAACTAGGTGAAAAATAGAGTTACTGAGTGAAAAATGATACAAAATCCCCAATGCGCCGCACCTGATTTCTCTATGTGCCGCGCCTATTTGAAGCCGATTTTGAAGGCCTTCCTAGTGTCTGAATTGAGCGTAGGATAGCTCTTTCGAAATCTCTACCTGTCTACTTTCCAACACAAGTGTAATTTCTGAATTTGGTTTCCATTTTCCCCTCCAAAAATGAGTTTTCCCAACACTGCTTCCTGTGGGTCCAAAAAGGGGCAGAAAGGTCATTGTTAGGGTGTTTTTGACCCTTCTTGAAGCCCAAAACTTGTCAAAATCTCTTTTCCATGTGTAGGCATGCAGAAATTTTCATGAAAAATCCAAAAATATAAATTTTTACCCAAGAGGAGCTCCCAATCATAAACGTGCGCCAAGTGGCGCGACGCGTCGGGCTGAAAAATATGTGTTTAGGCCAAAAAAAAAAAAATTTGCAAAATTTGTTCCAAATTTCTTGAAATTTGAGTTGATTGTCCTCCATCATGCACTATGATGGGCCAAGGAAGCTTCGGCCAAAATTTTAAGTCTATTCTGCTTTTTCCGATGCCTTAATGCCCTCTTCAACCTAGCTTTCAGGATCTTGATTCGTGCCTTGCAAACATGATTTCTTGCCCAATAATGATTCTTCATGTGCCTCAACATGTTGTTTTCCTTGTTGGCCTTCTCCAATAGCTTCTCCAAATGAATATTGACCCTTTCAAGCCAATTTTCTCGATCAGCCTCAATCTCTCGCTCAATGGATGTCATCTCAGTTTGGCTCCTTTGGGCAGCTTGCTGGTTCTCACGTATATTTTGCAACTCCATGATAGTTTGATGATCTTCCAACTATTTTTTTTGCTGCCAAGGTAGTTTATTATCGAGTGGGCTCTTTGCAACTTGACGGTCAAAGTGTTTATTTCTGCCTTCTACTCCTGAACAACCTCTCTCAGTTTTGAGCTAGGAGAGCCCAACTCCTCATCAATGAGTATGAAATCGGTATCCTGGCCTCCTGAAGGCCCCTCATCCTGCATGGACCTCTTACCCTTGTCCTATACCTATGCCTATGCTGCTAATTATAGAAGCTATACCCCTTCCACCCCGGGTGGAGATAATACTCGCCTGGCTGCTGCAAATAACCCTCTAGTGCCTCTCTGATAAGTGACAAACACCGGCGCACTAGTGGTCTGTGTCTCATGGCCTTCATGTTGATATGAAGGTTCACCTGCCTCATGAACTACCTCCGAAGGTACCTGAGAAGCTGTGAAGAAATCATTAGAAATGAAATCCTCCCATGAAATACCCTACAAGCCGAGCTGATGCATAACCACAATTTTGATAAGTGCAAAGTGATAGATACTGCTGTACTGATGCTCAGGAGTTTTCCTTTGCACGAGAGTGGTCATCTTCTCAATATTCTGGCACATGAAATAATGGAGGTTCATCATCCTCACCCTGGTAAAATGCATCAGTAACCTAATATGATAAGCATAAAGACGTGAAAACTGGCCTTCACAACTGAAATATTTGATAATAAGTTTCATCAGAGGAGCATATGAATCCTTTAGGAACCGGAAGGGAAAAACTCTACTGAGTTGTCTCAGAAAAATAGGCTTGATATATGGCTCATAGTGTACCCTGTCAACCTGCTGCCTTTTGTTCCATTGTTCTCCAACATTTGGTATTCTGGTTGCTTGAGAGATAGTTTCAGTTGTTAAAGTGAATGTCACACGGGCAAGGATGACTTGACCATAATGTAAATGCAACACAAACAAACGGGCAAGCTGTTGATGGTGATGGACCCCAGCAACCATTTCACAAAATTGATAACAAGACTGTTGTTGAAAACATGCCATAGCAAGTGGACAAGCCTGCAATTCAGCCAATGAAGTGGGCTCCTCCCTCACATGTCTGCCACTCTTATGAGGTCTTCTAGGTGCATGCAATTAAGTTGTGGAATCACTGTCTCGGTCATAAGATGTATTGGTCTCCATGATTTCCAAAGTCTATCTTGTGTTGGATGAAAATGAGAAGTTTGGTGTATTTGATTTTGTTGCCAAATATGTGATAATATGGAAGGGACTATGGAGGGATAGGGTGGTGGAAATGATGGAATATTACCAAGTGAAAACTATCAATTGAAGAATTTAGGGACAGTCATTAGGTTTTTGGGATAGCCTTGGGGTTTGGGAAAATTCATAATTGGGATGTGGGATAGTGGGAATGGGATAGGAAATGAATGATTTAAGGATATAAGGGAATAGGGAAATGGACTGCTATGATAAGATAAACAGTGAGGAGGGAATAACAAGGTGGGGGAAATGGGAATGATTGACACAAAAACAATTTCAAAACCCTAAAGGAGCATTCTTCAAACAAGATAATAGGGTTTGATTTTTTGTATTTAAATCCTCACAAATATCACAAAACACGTGTTCATTGGCAATGGAGAGGTTGCTCAGACTTACTTGAACAAAGAAGGACTGAGAAAATTTGGAGTTTGAAAGGAATGGCAATAAAATTTCTTTCCGGCCCAATGCGTCACGCAACAAACCCAGTGCGTCGCGTCCTTCCAATGCGCCACGCAGGAACAAATTTACACGGTGAGAGTCGACCCAATGCGTCGCGCAACTGAACTTTGCACAAAACCTCCTTCAAATTGTTTTCTTTTCTCTTCATGGGTTATCCTTGGTTCACTAATATTCTCTCGGCATTCAAATGAAGTCTTGAAACATAGAAATGATATATATGCCAAGGATTTTGATTTTCCATTTGAAAAACCCACTTTGTAATGTTTCAAATTTTGACACTTTTCAAAAACTCTTTTTTGCTTCATTTTCGCTTTTTGGAATGAATGATGTATTTTCTTGTCTGTCTTGCAGGGAATGGATGGCTGGAGCTTGAAAAAGGTGACCAGGGTTTCCAGTGATAGTATTATTACAACTGAGAAAATTTAAAATTACATTTATTTATACATAAAGATGAAAAACTCTATTTTTCTTCAAAACAGAGTTTTGAAGAAAAATACATTATTAAGCAGATAATGATGAAATTTTTAGCACTGAAACCTTATTTCAAACTTCCTCATGTGCCTGCTAACCATTATTGAGGATTTTGAAGACCTGATTAATGAAACCCTAGACCTAATGAGACTAAAACCCTAAAAATAACTCTTTGCAAACTATGAGACAAAAAATGACTGTAAATGATTTTAATGAACAGAAATAGGCCAGCAGGCAAATGACATGAGGGACATGAGGAACAAGCCACTACCGTAAGATGATCCATGCTCCTAATGGAATGCAGCTGACTGAATGAGACACCTAATATGCAATGCAACAAGAGAAATTTGATCTCTGACGGAGGGATGAAGATACCAACACTAACAACTGCAACTGAAACAAAATAATAATGAGGCTATGGAAGATCTGAAATACTCATTCCCTCCTCTGATAATGTTCTCAAGAAAAGGGTTGATCCCTTACACTCAAAAACACTCCTCCTGACAAGTTCAAATGACCCTCCCAGCAACTGCCTGCATGAAATAATGCAATTTCTGCCCAAGACTTCACTGTGAGAGATGGTGAGTTATTGGCCTGGTGCCAAAGATATTAAATGAAGCCCGAGAGTCTCCTCTTCTTCTCCTCCAAAGAATATTCAAGAACTCCACCGAAGAACAAGCCAAGAATGACTCTGAGAGTTCCTCTGTTGTTGTTCCCAGCAACACAACATTTTATGCCCAACAAAATAATGCTGTAGCTGAAGGCATAATCTTGGCCAAATGCCGAAATGAGGAAATGAAGCTCAAACCCTCTCCTTCCTTGAGGATGAGGTAGGGATTCCTGACCGATAACAGCCTTGGGTTCAAGAACACTACAACCCTGCTAAACAGCTCAGGGATGCAAGTCTCTGTAGACCCTATGAAAATGATAAGCTAATGCATAATGAAAATGGGCTACCATCTCCTCATTATAGAGAAAATGAACTCTTCTCACCATGGGTCCCATTCGCACTTGCCTCTATCTCATGCAAGTGGAGCCTCCACTAAAACTGTGTTTTCCAAGTAGGTGTTATAGCATCATTTTTCACCCTCATGTGATTCATGATTTTCTTTTTGGCCTTGGGCACCCATTCCCATAGACTTGGATAAAATTTCATAAAAAATAGTGTTTAAAATCCCATACGTGGGTATGCTCAGACTTTTCCGCGTGTATACGTGAGTCCAGAGATACTTTTCCGTGTATGCAATTAAAATCATTAAAAAATATATTAAATTCCCTATTTTCGAGGCTGGGTTGATGGTTATTCCCGTAATTCAACCACCCCAACCCGTGGCCAACTTTTTCCAACTGATTGAAACTAATTTTAGGGAGTATAAAAGCCCCTCATGTGCATGGCCTAAGGGGGAGAGAGAAATTATAGATATTATACTCTATTGGAGCCCCAATTCAAGTCTGATTTCCCGTGCCTCCTGCACTTCCTAGATTTTTACAGGAAACCCTTGTTTCATGGAGATGTTCATCAGCTTATATGTCATCTCGTGTGCACAAGTCTTGAAATTATCTTAGCGAGGCAAGGGCGGGACGGATCCGGATGACGGTCTGTTCGAAGATCGTGGAAGGATTCAGGTGATCTCTCCACCTTACTATCATTGTACATGCTATTTGTAATGAAGAAGAACCATCTTGTTCCTGAATTCACGTGTTAATATCTGCTTGCATATGTGAAAAGATTATTAATTAAGCATTTATTATTGTTTATATGATGTTTCACATGGATTACACTGACATTTAGGAGAAATATATGCTGTACAACTAGATTTCTGTGCACGTTTCTTTTTGGTTTTCAAGTTAAGGAGGAAGAAGGGTTGCTGGGGGTTTGGACCCCGCGGGATCTACATCAAACGTAGGATCTACAGGTGAGTTCTACAATCAATGCTATCTAGTTTTTAGCATACAAGTGTGGTTGTGTGAGTCCTTCTTGAATAGCATGCCCTAATCTGTGGAGGTTTTGACCCAACGACCCCTAGGGAGTTATTTCCCGAAACAGAACTGGTGACTCTAGTTCAAGTTGGAGTTATTTCTGTTTCGGGAAATAACTCCCTAGAGGTCGTTGGGTCAAAACCTCCATAGATCAAGGCATGATATTCAAGAAGGACTCACACAATCACACTTGTATGCTAAAAACTAGATAACATCGATTGTAGAACTCACCCGTAGATCCTACGTTTGATGTAGATCCTGCGGGGTCCAAACCCCCAGCAACCCTTCTTCCTCTTCAACCTGAAAATCAAGAATAAACGTGCACAGAAATCTAGTTGTACAACATATATTTCTCCTAAATGTCAATGTAATCCATGTGAAACATCATATAAACAATAATAAATTCTTAATTAATAATCTTTTCACATATGCAAGCAGATATTAACACGTGAATTTAGGAACAAGATGGTTCTTCTTCATTACGAACAACATGTACAATGATAGTAAGGTGGAGAGATCACCTGAATCCTTCCACGATCTTCGAACAGATTCACTGATCCATGCCTCACTACTTTCAGAAGACTTGTACACATGAAATGACATATCATGATGAACATCTCCGAGAAACAAAGGTTTCTGTAAGCAGGAAGTGCGGAACCTGAAGAATTGGAATATAATATCTATATTTTCTCTCTCCCTTAGGCCATGCATGTGAGGGGCTTTTATACTCCCTCAAAGTAGTTTCAATCTGTTGGAAACAGTTGGCCACGTGCTGGGGTGGTTGAACTACTGGAGTAACCATCAACCCAGCCCGAAAATAGGGAATTTTATATATTTTTTAATGATTTTTGAATGCGCGAAAATTATCTCTGGACTCGTGTATACACGTGGAAAAGTCTGGGCATACCCGCGTATGGGATTTTAAACACTGTTTTTTATGAACTTTTATCCAAGTCTGTGGGAATGGGTGCCCAAGGCCAAAAAGACAATCATGAATCACATGAGGGTGAAAAATGATGCTATAACACTCAAGAAATTTGTTGCCGAGTTTGAAGAATGTTGATTTGCATTTATGGAAAATAGAAGAGAGTAATATTTCTCAGAGTTGGGAAAGAAAAGATGAGCGAAAAATTAGAGCTTGTGCATACAGATGTATGGGGACCTTCTCAGGTATCATCTCTTAGTGGCTCTCGTTATTATGTTACTTTTATTGATGATGCAACTAGAAAAACATGGATTTATTGTATTCAGAATAAATCTAATGTATTTGATACTTTCAAGAAATGGAAAGCTTTGGTTGCGATTGAGACAGGAAAGAAGTTGAAGTGTCTCAAATCATATAACGGAGGTGAATATTGCAGCAAATATTTTGATAGGTATATTTCAGACCATGGAATTCGCGGAGAAAAGATAGTTCCAAGAACACCACAAAAAAATTGTGTGTCAGAAAGGATGAACAGAACAATCATGGAGTGTGCAAGGTGCATGAGATTGCATGTAGGATTGCCTTTACAATTTTGGGTAGATGTTGTAGATACTGTTGTTTATCTAATAAACAGAGGGCCTTCAAGTTCCTTGGATGGTGGTATTCCATAGGAAGCATGGACAGGTAAAAAGTTAAACTACTCCTTTTTAAAGCCCTTTGGTTGTGAGGCCTTTGTCCATATTAATAAAGAAAATAGAAAAAAGCTTGAGGAAAAATCAAAGAAATGTACCTTTATTGGATATGGTGTTAATTATTTTGCTTATCCCTTATATGATTATGAAAATCACAAAATCATTAGGAGCAGAGATGTAATATTCAATGAAAAGGTATTATATAAGAATCAGTGGTATGAAAAGAAACATGAAAAAGAAAACAAAGAATACAGGTTCTTGATGAGATCACAGAAAAGGTAAAGGTGCCTGAAAATAATAATAATCAAGATCCACAACAATAGCAACAGACACCTCAAACACCTGAAAGTGGTGTTATAAGATCTACTAGGATAAGTATACCCCCTAAATGATACTCTCCTTCATTATATTATTTATTGTTGACTAATTCTGGTGAACCTGAATGTTATGAAGAAGCAATGCAGGTTGAAAGCAGGAAGAAGTGGGAGCTAGCCATGGAAGAAGAGATGGACCCCTTAATGCATAACTAGACTTGGGACTTAGTCAGGTTTCCTACAAGTAAAACTACATTGTAGAATAAATGAGTTTAAAGGTTGAAGGAATAATATGGAGGAAAATAGAGGTACAAAGCTAGACTTGTGGTGAAGGGGTTTTCACAAAAGAAAGGTATTGATTTTGATGAAATATTTTCTCCTGTTGTTAAGATGAATTCAATCAGAACTATTTTAAGTCTTGTAGTAGTGGAATATTTACATCTTGAATAGTTAGTTGTAAAGACAATATTTCTCCATGGATATTTGGAGGAAGAGATCTATATGCAGCAACCAGAAGGATATGAGGTCAAAGGGAAAGAAAAATTAGTATGCAATTTAAAGAAGAGATTGTATGGCTTAAAACATGCTCCAAGGCAGTGGTATCTAAAATTTGACAAGTTTATGTCTGAACAAGGTTATACTAGATGTCACTTTGATAATTGTGTTTATCTAAAAAGGCAAAATGACGACAACTATATTATATTGTTATTTTATGTAGATGACATGCTTGTTGCAAGGTCTAACATGCAGGAAATAAATGTGCTCAAAAGAAAATTGGAAAATTCATTTTCAATGAAGGATTTGGGAGCTCCAAAACAAATCCTTGGTATGATAATAACTAAAGACAGGAAAAATCACAAATTAACATTGTTTGAGAATGAGTACATACAAAAGGTGTTGAAAATATTTAATATGCAGCATGCAAAACCAGTTAATACACCTTTTTCCAGCCATTTCAAACTTAGTAAGGAGATGTGTCCCAAGACCCAAGAAGAAATGGAGTATATGTCTAAAGTTCCATATGCATCAACAGTTGGAAGCTTAATGTATGCAATGGTCTACACAAGGCTTGATATTGCACATGCAGTGCGAGTTTGTAATATTCCTACTTAGCCTAAGCTAAGAGGAATATAAATTTTGGTTTTACATTCTATTGCATGAATAAATGAATAAAGGAGGACACGTAAAACTCCTGAAAATACTGAATATATCAATGCCCATGTGAACATAGATAAATCAAGGCCATGTAAATAAAGCACTTGCATGTGTGAAAGGGGTTTGAGATGTGAGACTGGGTCAACCTTGAACAAATCTACATCGTTGTCTAGGTTCAATGTATCTCATGAAGGGACAACGTAGTTCTATAAGGAGGCCCCTTATGTGAAAGGAGCTAACTCATTAAGGTGGTTTAGGGTTTGCAAAGGCTTCCGTCTTATAAAAGGAAAGGGAAGGCAACAAAAGAAGGTTGTTGATTGATTATATTTTTGAGTATCTTGTCTACTTATATAACTACTATTCTCTATTTTTTAGTAGAGAATTGTGCTGCTTAGCACTTGGAGTTCCTATTCAGGGATTTCATCTCTTCCTTTGAGGATCCTTGGAGGAGTATTTGCTGATTTGATCCACTATCAGGCTTGAGGCCAAGCTCTACTTCCAATTGCAGTGCTGATCCAATGAGGGTTTGGCTACTTTTGCAATCTGCAGCAAGTGGCATTCTAGATCTGTAGAGATCTAGCTTGTTTTGGGAGCCTCTTCTCATGGAGTGTGTTTTTTAAGCTCCTGGAAGACTGCCTCTCCTGTTTTTACTTTAGATCTTTATCTTGGCAGTTGGCCATTCATGTTATTCAAGCTACAACGTAGTTTTCATTTAGGAACTGTGTTATTTTCATATGAGATTCTTTAGGGTGTTTTGACCCCATTTTTTATGAGAGATCTATGGTGCTGGGCTTTGCCTTTCACTTTGGTGATCTATGTATTAGCTTGATGATCCATGTTCTATTTAGATCTGATCTATTCTAATGTAAAATCATCTTCAGAAATCTTTGAAGAATTCTGCAGTTCTGCAACTTAAAACTCAGATCTACTCTTTGTTATGCATGATTTTGTCAAAACCCCAAGGGGATCTTGTAAATAAGACTATGTAGTTTCCAAATTTGCAATGGATATGATGTTTTGTCCACAGATATGTCCTAGATCTAAGTTGTAATATTAAGTTGTTGTAGCTCTTCAAAATAACACTATCAAGCCATTTTTGCAGTTATATGTGTGTTGCAGCCTTCTTTTCTGAAGATTTCTTGCTCTATTGTCTCATGTATTCTATTGTATATTGAAAGAGCTTCATTGTACTTACAATTTGCTACTATACATTAATAATTTGATCATATTTGATGGCCTCCTGCTCATACTATGCAAGACTGCATTATTTCTGAAGTATTTTGTTGTGCATAGCTACAACCCCTCTTGTAGGGTGTTTTTCAACTAGAATAGGTGGTGGGAGATCTGTTTACCACACCTAGTTTGATTTTTTTTTTCTCCCCTTTTGGATCTAGGCTCTAGATCTACTAATATAAGGGATCCAAGGGCTATAAAATCATTTTTGTACATAAATCTCCCAAGAGTGCGTTATTTCAGCAGGCTTGTTGTGTTATTCCAGATCTAGAATATTATAGTGGTATCAGAGCTCCTTTCTTGGCACAGCCTATGCTTTCCTTGGAGCACCAGCCATGTTGCATTCAAAATAAAATGATCCTCTTATTAAGAGGGAGAAGAGGTATCAGAACAAAAGTCACAAGAAGTTTGATTACACTACTGATGATCCTGACAAAGGTCAAGACAAGGGTAAAGCCCCTAAAGTTTTAAATGATAAAGAAGAAGATGAGTTTGTAAGAAGTCTTTTAGTGGCCATGAAAGATATTTCCAAGGATATCAAAGAGATGAGGATGGATAGAGTGAGAGAATATCTTTGGAGATTTCATCCGGGGGAAAGCTCTGACATGTCTCATCACCGGATTGATCAAGCCGTGAACTAGCCACAAGCTCCACAAGCTTCACAATACTCCACCATGCCTAATTTCTTGGCTGTGGAGAATGAAGGACCTTAAGAACAAGCCTCCTTTGAAGATTACTTTGTGGAGTATGATTCTCAGAGTTAGAGTTTCAAGGATAAATTGAGTTTCCAATATTTTTGTCACCTTAAGGACAGGATAAGACCAAAGCAGCAGTATAGAGATGGTGGGTTCTTTCATAATCATGATAGACACCACTCTATGGGCAGATTATTTTTCACCAAGTTTTATGGATCATCCTCCAGCTCTGCCAAGGCATGGGTAGAAAAGCTGGATATCTATTTTTATTTGAACAAAGTCCTAGAGGTTAAAGCCATCAAGATTGCAGCGCTGCACTTTGAAGGTGAAGCACACAATTGGTGGTTCCATGGGTTGTCTACATTGGGACACATCAATTTAACTACCTATTATGAGTTTACTAGAATACCGGTGGAGAGGTTTGACAGGAAGGATGCTGAAGCACCCTTCATAAGCCTTGAAAATTTGAAGCAATTAGGAGATGCAGAGACTTATATCTATGAGTTTCTGATATTATCATTCATGGTCCATGATCTATCTGTAGCCAGGAGGGTCTACATGTTCATTGATGGCCTGGAGGAACCTTTGCATGGGTTGGTTAAATTTATCAAGCCCGTCACTTTGCATGATGCCATTGAGAGGGCTAGAGACCTCCAAGATGCCTTTCCAAAGGCAAAGGCAACTTTCCCGAACAAGGCCCCTCACTTTTCTAAGGGGAAGGAAGGAAAAGCTACTCCTCCCAAGGAGAGCTCCTTGAAGAAGCCTCTTAATATTGATCTTAGGAGGGAATTGAGGAAAAAGAAACTGTGTTTCACTTGCCAAGAGTCATGGGCACTGGTACATAGATGTGCTACGGGAAAATCACACTACATAGAATTCTTCTCAGATCTTGAGGAGGAAGATGAAGATGATGAACCTATGAGGGGTCACATCACTGATGATGTTGATGAGGAAGATCAAACACGATCCATATATGGGAAGGGAGCCTTTGCTCCAACAAGTGGGACTCTTGCCTCTTTGAAAGGAGTGCCTAAGTACTTGAACCTAAGATTACAAGGTTCAGTCATGAATCAGAGAGTATGTGTCCTAATTGACAATGGGGCAACCCACAACTTTATTGATGCTCATCTTGTGCAAAAGAGAGGAATCCCCACTGATACTTTTGAGGGATTTTATTTTTTGGTCCCAGGGGATAGGACCATGCAATGCATGCAATATGTTCCATCACTCTCTCTCACTATGGCATCCTACACTCTGGTGGATCATTTCTTTCTAGTTGACATACCGGACACCAACATCATTTTGGGTGTCCAATGGTTGATTACCTTGGGGAAGGTTACCACTGTTTGGAAAGCTTTTCAAATGGAGTGGGTGGAATTGAAGAGTGGGAAGACACAAATGATTCAAGGCATGCACCCTTATCCTTCACCTAGTACTTCCACACAAACAGCAGAGATGGATTTGCGCAGTGGAAGTAGGGATCTCATAGTTACTTCTCTCATGTTCATGAGGATGCTGCAAGGGACATTATTATCTAATGGAAAGCCACCCATAATTCCATCATATTCAGATCTTCTGGGGGGGGGCTCACCAAAGTGCTACTCCAAATCTAGATCAAGGAAGGTTTGGAGAAATGAGAGAACAAGTAACAACGTTAGAGGGCTTGGGACAACCCAAGTATGAGGGAGATCTTCTTCCTGCATCACTATCTCCCTCTCTCTTTTCTGATTCTGTCCTGTAGGAGAAGAAGAAAGGGAGGATCAGCCTTCCCACAAACAATTTTGGCATGTGTAATGTCAAAAAGGAGATCAGCAACATAACAAGCACTTCCATGGATGTATCAGTAGTGCTGTCATTATTGAGCAGTGTGGATCTTTATTGGAAATCTCAACTACTTGTAGAGTGTTCCAAATATCTCCACACAGGTATGATACTAGATGGAATGAAGTAAGAAGAGGACTACTTAGTCCAAGGGTGAGTCATCTATTATCATGGTAAGGTCTTCTTGGCTAGAGCTTCCAAGCTCAAGAAGAAGATCCTACAAAGAGCACATGAAGAATTCTCCCTCAGCCACATGTATTTAATGAAGATCTATACCCTGATCATGAGGAGTTTTGATTGGGACGTGTTGCACTAAAAAATGTCACCTTGACATTTTTCTGATTGTATGAGCTCATTGTCACTCATACTTACCTCCTCTACAAGTCTTACAACCTCTACTCCTCATGTCAAGCCCTTAAAACAGGAGAAAAACCCTAACAAACTCTAAAACCCTGGGTACGCAGGTAATGTGAAGCTTACCTGCATTCCTGGCTAGGGTATGCAGGGAATGTGAAGCTTACCTACGTTACAAAATGCAGTTTCTCTATTTAATGCCTGCGTACCCCTGTCAAAGTCAAAAGGGCGAGAAAGTAAAGTGAAAAAGCTGATTTTTGGTCAATTCTAGAAGCTTCTGGATGAGATTTTTTGGGGGTGAGTACACTCTTGTAAGGTTCATGCATCCCACACCTTAAGGATCTAACTCCTTGATGTGAGGAGCCTATCCCTTTGAAGGAGGATTCTATCCCTTCATATGTGGAACCCTAACTTCCTCATCTGCACTATAAAAAGAGGCATTGGGTAGACTCAAGGGGAGTTCAAGCTTTCGTATGTGATTGAGGTGAAGTCCTATTGAGATTTAGACTCCTTTATACTAAGCTTTTGTGAGGAAAGATCACATACCTCTATGTGCTCCTGGAGGAAGAGTGCAAGGCTTATCAAAGTAGAGGAAACTCCTGCTTCAGACCCTAGGAAGGCCTGTTCAACATCAAGGCTAAGGTTGTAAGGTGCTTCTATTATTTCAAAGTTAATACAATCAAGTTTGTTTTTCTTAATAAATTGTCGTTCGATTGTTTATTTTAATAAGCTGTCATTTGATCGTTTATTTCATAGATTCCTTTATCACTATGATAGTATGATTTATAATTATTTTTTATACAGGTGCTATTTAATATTTGCTTTTTTGTGATTGTAGGTCTTTGAAGACGACACTTTCAAGCGACAGAAGAACTATTGTTGCGACAGAAGAACTACGGTTGCAAATAAGCATTTAGATCTAAGGTAGGATCGACGCCTTTATATCATTTACTTGTAAAACGAATATATTTAGAGAAAGATAAACTTAGTTGTTCGTTTGTTGCTAGATTTTCTTCTCACAATAGGGAGATCGATCTTGTCCGCAAGAACAATTTATTCCGTCCAACAGGAAGGCATGAGAGAGGAATTACATCAGCACTTTCAAGAGTGCATTAGCTATGGAGGATTGGGGCAAGAAATGGACTCTTTTCAAGAGTCATCTAAGCCAACTCTTCCTTTGCTTGAAAGGAGGAAAATTCTCATGCACAACTCCGTGTGTATGAAAGACTATGATGGTAAAAGGACTGATCATGCCAAGCAAGTTGTATTTTCTGATTTGTCACATTCATTTACCATGTTTTTGTAGGCTATGAATCCTAAAGGGGGTGAGAGATCATGTGGATCTCATATATTTTTGGGGGCCAATAGAAATTCTAAACTTGGCCACTCCCTTGTTGTGCAAAGTGAGATTCATTTTCATGATGGGTGCTTCCCAAAGGCACCAAACTTATGTAACATCTTCAGCCATGTTAAGGTGACTCATGCAACAAGTGTGTGGTGGGAATGCCACTTGCAACACCTTGATCTAATGAAGACAAGATGTGCACTACGCTGGCATCACATGTGGGATTTTGACCCACCTCCTGAAGTTCAGATTTTAGTTTGCATATATGTAGTCTTGCTTCCATACTTGGATGATATAGTTGTATTTTTTATGGTATTGTATGGACAGAATATGGGTAGCTTGTATGTACCACATGGCTTGGAACTTCTACCTGTACTTCATGATACATGTTTTAGATGTAGCATTGCTTCAACCATGTTTATTTCTGTTGAGTTTTTCACTCCTGAAGGGATGGAATATGCACATATCATGTTGGATTTGGAGGAACAATTCATGATGTATTAGCTTGTTGAGAACTTGGCTTATGATGAGGACTTTATCCTTGATGATGCCATCAATGGAGGAGGAGAAGTACTACAGCTCTTACCCTATCATTTGCTTGAGGACAAGCAACATTTTAGAGGGGAGGACTGTAATATTCCTACTTAGCCTAAGTAAGAGGAATATTCATTTTTATTTTACTTTTTGTTGCATGAACAAATGAATAAATCAGGACATGTAAAACTCCTGAAAAAGACTGAATAAATCAATGATTGTGTGAACACAGACAAATCAAGGCCATGTAAATTAATGACTTGTAGGTGTGAAAGGGGTTTGAGCTGTGAGACTGGGTGAGCCTTGACCAAATCTATAGCGTTGTCTAGGTTCAATGTATCTCATGAAGGGACAGTGCAGTTCTAGAAGGAGGCCCCTCATGTGAAAGGAGATAACTCATCAAGGTGGTTTAGGGTTTGCAAAGGATTCCATCTTATAAAAGGAAAGGGAAGGTAGCAAAATAATTTTGTTGATTGATTATATTTCTGAGTATCTTGTCTGCTTAGACAAATACTATTCTTTGCTGTTTAGTAGAGAATTGTGCTGCTTAGCACATGGAGTTCCTATGTAGGGATTTCATCTCTTCCTTTGAAGATTATTAGAGGAGTATTTTATGATTTGATCGACTATCAGGCTTGAGGCCAAGCTCTAATTCCAATTGCAGTGCTAATCTAGTGAGGGTTTGGCTACTTTTGCAAGCTGCAGCAAGTGGGATTCTAGATCTGTAGAGATCTAGCTTGTTTTGGGAGCCTCTTCTCATGGAGTGTGTCTTTTAAGATCCTGGAAGAGTACCTCTCCTGTTTGTACTTTAGATCTTTATCTTGGCAGCTGGAAATTCACGTTATTCAAGCTACAACGCAGTTTTCATTGAGGAACTGTGTTATTTTCATATGAGATTCTTTAGGGTGTTTTGACCCCTTTTTTAATGAGAGATCTCTGATGCTGGGCTTTGCCTTTCACTTTGGTGATCCATGGATTAGCTTGCTCATCCATGTTCTGTTTAGATCTGATCTATTATAATGTAAAATTATCTTCAAAAATTTCTGAATAATTCTGTAGTTCTGAACTTAAAACTCATATCTACTCTTTGTTATGCATGATTTTGTCAAAACCCCAAGGGGATCCTCTAAATAAGACTATGTAGTTTCCAGATCTGCAATGGATCTGATGTTTTGTACACAGATCTATCCTAGACCTGAGTTGTAATATTTAGTTTTTGTAGCTCTTCAAAATAATGCTATCAAGCCATTTCTGCAGTTATATATGTGTTGCAGCCTTCTTTTCTGGAGATTTCTTGCTCTATTGTCTCATGTATTCTACTGTATATTGAAAGAACTTCATTGTACTTATGATTTGATATTGTACATTCATAAGTTAACCATATTTGATGGCCTCCTACTCATACTGTCCAAGACTGCGTTATTTCTAAAGCAGTTAGTTGTGCATAGCTGCAGCC
This sequence comes from Pinus albicaulis, assembly GCA_034641835.2. Lineage (NCBI taxonomy): Eukaryota > Viridiplantae > Streptophyta > Pinopsida > Pinales > Pinaceae > Pinus > Pinus albicaulis. The sequence continues at coordinate 919,010,835 of CM076582.1, forward strand.
CCTCTTGTAGGGTGTTTTTCAGCTAGACTAGGTGGTGGGAGATCTGTTTACCACACCTAGTTTGATTTTTTTTTGTTCCCTTTTTGGATCTAGACTCCAGATCTGCTAATATAAGGGATCAAAGGGCTATAAAATCATTTATGTACATCAATCTCCCAAGAGTGCATTAATTCAGCAGGCTTGCTGTGTTATTCCAGATATGGAATATTACAGAGTTGTAAGAAGGTACATGAAAAATCCAGGAAAATAACATTGGATGGTAGTGAAATGGATTCTTAGATATTTGAGAGGAACCACAAATCAAGAATTATTATTTGGTGGTTCAAACATTGCTCTACAGGGATATGTTAATGCAGATATGGTAGGTGACAAAGATAATAGGAGGAGCACTACAGGGTATGTATTTATTGTAGGTGGAACAACTATCAGTTGGGTTTCAAAAATCCAAAGTGTTGTTACACTTTCAACAATAGAAGTAGAGTATGTTGCTGCTATGGAGGCTATTAGAGAAATGATTTGGTTACAAAGGTTTATGGATGAATTGGGTAAGAAGCATGATATGGGCACGTTATACAGTGATAGCCAAAGTGCCATTCATCTTGCAAAGAACTTAGCATTTCATTCTAGGACTAAACACATATAGCTCAAGTACCATTTCATATGGTCAGTATTGGAAGATGGACAGTTGAAGCTGGAAAAGATACACACTAGCCAGAATCCTGCAGATATGCTAACAGAAGTTGTAACCAGGGAGAAAATGATAATATGGTCAGTTTAAATTGGCCTTCAAGAATGATGATGAAGATGAGAAACAACCATTTCCAAAGTGGAGTCATTTTCCAGAAAATGAAGCAGCAGTGGAGTTGCTACAATCAGTCTCCAAGTGGGAGATTGTTGGGTACGGAGCCTGATTATCTTGTTTATTTTGTATCACAGCATTGGACCCCTATACCTTAATGGGGTGGAAACACCACCCATAATTAAACACTGCCTGGGGGGTCTGGGGGGGGGGGGGGGGCTATGACTTTATGGAGCCCCCCCTGGCAGGGGTTTTCGGGGGTAGTGCCCCCGAAGCTAAAAATAGATGTAAAATTGCCTTGTAAAAGTATAGTAATTTCTAGTCAATTTGGGACATTCATTAGGTGGATGATCTGACGATAGAAGATATGTTTAGTTTATGGTTTTTTTCCCTAGAAGGTAACCCCTCGCTTTGTATGAGGGTATTATATTGTGGTTGTGGATTGTACGTGTATTCTCAGAGTGAGAAATAGATAGGGAGACTGTGAGAGAGAACACAGGATATTACAGTGGATCTGCTATAGGTTGTGTCTCTTCATTTTGCAGGATAATAGAAAGGAAGGATTGGTTTTTCAGGGTGGACGTAGCCCAAACTGGGTGAACCACATATATCTGTGTCTCTCTGGTTTTATGTGTTTTGTGTGCTTGTTTTCTCCGCATATTTTATGTGTTTCATTACTCTGTAATATTTAATTTTCTAACAAGAGTTGCTACTGAATTTGGACTGAAATGATGTTGCCTTCATGAAGAAAAAAGGTTGTTGGATCTTCAAAGATCCACTCTTTGGTTCCTTCCCATAATACCCGATATAAAGTGAATATGACATGATCATCATATGGAATCCAAATGAGAGAGGTACTGCAGGTTGTGCACGGTGCTGGAAAGTACCAATAGTCTCCCAAGTAATCACAACACAGATTTTCTAACTGATGTGTCAGAAAATAACATGGCAAGCTGCTATTTGTGTATGTTATCACATCTACTAGTGAATAGTAAATGGATTTGTGTATAAAATGAGCATATAGAAAATGATAAAACACTTTCCCAAGGCCATACAATAGATGGTTGTCTTCATCATATAATTTGGCCCAAAATTGACCATGAAGCCCAATGAGAGGCCTGCCCTCTTGTGGAGCAATGCATTGTATATAAATGGTAAGAGCATGCAAATATTGTGTTAGATAATCAAAAAATGCAAAAACAAAATTCTTACCATGTAATGAGAGTAAGATGATGATAAGATCCATGAATAATCCCTCCATAGTGGTATGACATACTCCCGTGAAGAGGAATGAATCATATGATGCATGAAAATATTTTTTCTTAGGCTTGGAAATCCAAGTCAAGAAGAGCATATCACAGTATTAGATGTCTCTACCCACTATTCCATCACTCTCACCTCCTCCTTGTCCACCAAGAGCATGATATGTGAAGTGATCCTGGGAACACTCCATCAATAAATCCAAGCTCCTAGTGACAACGTTGTTGGTCTATGCAATAGGACTCCTATCACCTCATAGCTCCATTCTTTGACATGTCCAATGTCAAAGTCATCTATCATAATATTTCTGCATATGGGAGATTCCTTCCAAAGTGGAAGTACCTTCTAATCTTCCAAGGCTAAGGAGTAGCCCCTTTGCACTGTGATAGTGCCATCTCCTACTCCTGCAACATCATGCCAAGCATGGGAGAGGATCAACCCATACTATCTCAAGAAAACCCAAGGTAACAACATCTCTTGTTTCTCCCTTATCTCTCCCTCATACAGGTCATGGAGTAATATCATGATGGATGACTTGTAGAATGCCACATACAACCAAATATTTTGTTGCCATAATATATGGGTGCCATGCAATGCCTCAATCCATAACATACCTTTTGGCAAAGGGTATGTCACATGATGGCCAAACTCTTTTAAGAGTAGCCAGCACAGTCTTGCATCTCACTGCCCTGTGTCATAGATATGCAAGGGTATTTCCAGTCTCTTTCTCATCAACATCATCCATCCAACCAATGGTGAGTTTCTATCATCATGTCCAACATTGGCATCCCTCCAATGAAGAATACCATCATAGTAATGGGAGATAAGAGGTATCCCGTCAACCATATGCCTATTCTCTGCTACACATGTGGAATGATCATTAGAATGTACCACTAATGGAAAGGCCCCCAACTCATCACTGCTACTCGAGGACAACGTTTCTGATCTCCATGATGGTGCACCTATTGTTTCAAGAACCTGTTCACTGTTGGAAATATAGTTTTGCATTGCATTTCCTAGGACAATGATCATCCCATCCTCCACAAATCTACACTCCAACCCCAAGAGTTGTGTGCAGCTCAACAATGAGTGACCAAGATGAATGTTTTTATCTTCCTTGAGTCTATCAAGGCTCCAAAACATAGTGACAGTGTGTTTCTCCAAATCAGCAGTGTATCTTGACCCTAGGTCATGCAATGGCATACAACCCTCCATAAGATCTGCTAAAATAATAGGAATGAAAACTTAGGCATACCTTGGTGAAGCTTGGGTTCATTTTGTACGGCTGCAAGAGTTCCTTCCTCCAATGTGATGGTTCCCCCAACTTTTGTTGTTGTTGGCTACTCCTCCATATTTTCATCAGCACTGGTACAAGTCTCCTCAAGTGATGGTGAGGGCTTCTCCTCCTTTGATTTCTCCTTGCCAATTTTTTTTATCACCCTTTGAGTAAATTCTGCAAAAGTAGTCACTCTTGCATGACTCAAATGGCTGAACCACCAAGTGTTTGCTCCACCCTCAAGGTGTAACGCTGAAATATCTACAGCCTCTCTTTCCACCACTAGATGTAGTAGGAAGAATGCATCTAACATTCTTCCCCAAGCCCTTGTTGTAAACGTGGATGACCCATCAAAAGTAGACAATAGAAATCTATTTCCCTTGATTCTCCTACTGCTACAAGGTCTCCTTTCTTCATCAAGCTGGATGAACTGTGGGAGAGTTAGAATCTCCTTGAAAGCTGCAGGTTGAGATTTATATTCAACAAGGTATTAACTTAGAATCTCATGATCCAAGTATACTCCATCTCCATGCACTTTGTCTCCTTTTTCAAAAGAAAATGGCATAGTTCCATTGCTTCTTACCACTCTTCTTTGCTTGACCTCTTTGGTGAGGTCCTTCCTAGATTTGAAAAGAGATGAGATAAAACTCATTCTCTCCATCATTCTGATCTTTCTCTTCTTCTTCTTATCCTCCTGATAGCATAATGGCTGAGATCCACAGGTTGAGCCAAGATTATTCTTTGATACCACTGTAATATTCCAAAATGGGAATAACAGTAATACAAGGCATTAAACTGGAGATAGAAGTGATAAATCAAAACATAAAATGTAAGAAGATCATATAGCCATCATATTAATGTCATAGCATCAAATTTATACAAAATCTTGAGGAAATAATCACTCAAGTTAGGAACACAAGCCTCAAGAGAACATGTACATGAAATATGAAGAACGTTGCTACCCAAATAATGACCAAGGCTATGAAAACGTAGTTTTATTAAGCATAACTTCTACTATAAAGTGTCAATATACAGATCTGAAAATATATGGCTCATACAATGCCGGGAGTAAAGATCTGAGCTCCCAAACACATTTTCAAGACAACGCAGAAAGGATTTCCTGAAATATGAAAAAGTACAAAATGTCAGAATACAGCCCTAGGAATGAATAGTAGTTGCAACTCAATAACTGAATGAATATGGCTGAATATGATACATGTGATGAATAGACCTCCTCTAATAGATCCTTTAAGTGAAAGGATGATCCTAACACTGAATATCTCACCCTCCAAATCAAGCAGTAAAACCCTCACTGCAAATTCTCATTGAAACAACATAGTCAAGGATAGATACTACGCTATAGATGATGGGACATGTATTGGCCAAGAGCCAAGATGTGAAATATGCTCTAGAATATTCCTCATTGATCTCCAAAAGAGAAGAATAGTTCCTCCTCTGAAAAAATAGCTCTGGAAGTGGGTTTCTCAACCCTCCACTGCAACACAACACAATCCTCTATAGAAACTACACTGTAGCTAAATACTGGGGCTTGGCCTTAAGCCTGAGTGTCAAAAATGAAGTGCAAGCTCCCCCAAGAGGCCTCTCAAGAAAGGATATGGGATTATCACTTGGGAACACCCGGTGCTAAACAACACAACAATCTCAACTAAACAGTTGAAGAATGCACAATAGTCATGCAGACCATAAAATCAATAATCAATAACATGCCTCACTATGGATGCCTTTCCCTCCTTAAAAACAAGCGTGATAATTCTTACCTTGGGTCCCACTCATTAGGGTTTCCACCTTCAAGGAATCTTCCTCCTACTATCATTGTGTTGTCTCTATTGATGAGCTACTCCATCCATACCAACATTGTTGACTTGGTCAAAATTGACCTTGTCCACATGTATTTGCCCTCGTTCACACATGAGGGTGCTAGATATAGCTAATATTATGATCCATTTTCACATTAAGAGGAATTTTATGCCTGTTGAAGATATGTATGGGCATCCTTACCCATTTATTTATCTAGCTATGTGTTAAAAACAAAATTAATATTCCCATTAGTTGCATGCTAATTTAGGAATACTACATCCAAACAACCAAAATATGACTAAACCATGACTTCTCTCTCATGGATTAACATCACTACATGACTCAATCAATGACCCATAAGAAAAAGATGATGGAACATGGACACAATGACACCGAAGGCCCATACATGGCTAAAAAACATGGAATCCATCAACCCAAAAATGGTTGTAACAAATTTCATCTCTCAACCTAAACTCATATCAAAACATGCTAGACATGACCCATTGCTCTCTCTCTTGACTCTAGCACCAATCCACCAATAATCAAATGATTAAAAAACATATTACAGGGCTCCATATGAGGGTACATGGCAGAAAATTATGCTATACAATGTGATACATATGGTTTTTACATCATGCTAAAAACTATCCAATGCATCCAAGACTCATAACCTCTCCAAGATATGGACCACTCATCCAACATACCAATACATGGGTGACTGTAGGGCTTATGTTTCACATATAAGTACATACATAGTTGAAGAAATAGACACATTAGAATGCATTCAAACACATAATTTCTCTCTATGCATAGCTAATACATCGATGCACTCAAAAGTGTTTTACATGACAGAAACAAATAACTCACAACTATGCATGGAAACTCAAGTGCTCCTCAACCAAATGTTATAGGGTTGAAAAAATGTTCACACGTGTGCTTTACATGGAAAAAAAAATTCTCCTCCTCATGTATTCCAAATTCAAATTCCATTGAAACAGTATGCCGAATAGTCCTAAAATTAGATTCAAATACATTAGTCTAGTTTTTTTTCTATAACTTATTTTTTTGGAATTTTCAGACAGTGAAAATTTATGATATACAGGGAGACAGACAATAGTGTCTCAATTAAAAATTTTAGAATCTCATTTGAAAATTTGGATATGGGTTATGTTATACAATTTCATTCTTGAGAAGAATAGAAATCCAACAATTTTTGATAGAAGAAGATCCAATGAAGATATTAGAAACAAGTAGACCTAGTCAAGGAAGAAGAAACAAACAAACCTAGTGAAGGTAGAAGTGCTAAGAAAAATTGGTGAAAGTAGAAGTAGTAAGTATACTTGGTGAAGGAAAAATCAACTAATAAACCCGGTGAAGAATAGAAACAATCAGAATTAGTGAAGTAGTTTTATTCCTATGAATATTTACATTAGTGGGGATTTATATCTCATATAGGTTGGTTCCTACTAATCTTGAAACATATGGATTGGTATCTCACTTATATTTTTTCCTAAAAATATTGTAGTAGAGGGGATTTGTGTCTGTTTTATATTGGTTCCTACTAATCGTGTAGCAAATGAGATTGATTTCTCCTATAGGTTGGTGCTTGCAAATATTGTATATGATGGGATTGGTGTCTCCTATAGGCAATTCCTATAGTTATTGCAATAGAGGGATGGGTATATCCTATAGGTTGGTGCCTATAATTCTTATAGCGGGGGATTACTGTCACTTATAGGTTGGTTCCTACAAAGTTTATAAATATATTTTGGTTCCTGCAAATTTTTTGTTAGTAGGTTGGTTCCAACAAACATTTGTTATAAAGGAATTTTCATGTATATCTTATGATCCATATGTGAGATTTATTAGTTATGATTCATGAATGTTTAAATAAGTAGAAACTTATCTTATATTGATCCACCCACCCTCCCTCTAAATATAAGTGTGGATCTAACAATTGGTGTTAGATCAAATTCCATCAGAAGCAGTCCAACCAATGGAAGGGAGATCTTAGAGGGACCATGGCCAATCATGAAGGTTATTTCACAAGTATAACTCCATTAATAAGTTAAAAAATTTATGATTTTAATAGGGTAGGGATGGGGGCCTTTCTAATGTCTCTTTGTTTTAATATTTCACAATCTACAGTGGATGGTTGTAAAGGTCCAACAAATTCTCCATATGATATATTTGGTAAGAAGGCTTGTTTAAATAATGAAAAATCCATGAATGCCATATTTTGTGGCCTATTAGATTCATATTTTGTCAAGGTAACACATTCGTAATCTACAAAGGACATTTTGGATAAAATTCAAAACAATTATGCAGGAGATGACAAGGTGAATAGAGAAACCCTTCAAACCCATAAAATATAGTTCGATAGTTTGAATATGAACGATGAATAAGATACTACAACATACTTCCTTTGTGTGGATAAGATTTTCAATACTATCATAAGACTTGGTGAAGAAGTTAAGGACTCAATGATTGTACAAAAGGTGCTAATATATCTCCTCTTAATATTTGATGCAAAGATATCATTTATTCAAGAAATGAAGGTTATGGGAAATCTAACTATGGGTGAACTAAATGGGATTCTCAATGCATATTAAATGTAGATATAAAAGGAAAGTCAACTATGAAGGAATAATATTTCAAATTTTTAAATAAAATAGAAGAAATTAATGTCAATGATTATTCCAACAATGAACTAGATGTAAAATAAGCACAATTTGTGAGAAATTTGAAAATGGGATTTGGAAAATACGAAGGTAAGCTACCATTCAAAATCCTTAGTTATGGTAGAATAGGGCATTTTGTTGCTAAATTTCCATATGAAAAAATTGAGGATAGTTGCAATGAAGAAAGGAATGAAAATATAAGCATGTATTATATACATAGAGGAGGAATGTATTCCAAGAAGAAAGGTTTTTATTTCAGAGAAGATAGTAGCTTGTTTTAATCTAGTAGAAAGTGTTCATTGGTTACTAGTAGAAAGGAAAACAAGAACCTACATAACAATATGCAACATAAGAAATATATAAGAGACACAAAGTAGCATATAACTATAAAAACATTATTTTATATTATATATTCTTAACCGACTCAAGGAAAACAAATTTCCTTAACAAACTCAAGCAATCGACTCAACTAGCAAGCTGACCAACTTTATGATATGTATTTATATGTGAAATCGACTAGGCTAGTCGAATAAGTCAACTAGCCCCTCCAACATCTCTCCCGCCCTCAATGCCTTCTATGTCCCAAAGAAGGGGGAGATTTGGGGACTTACAATTGTTTTTTCAAAATTTGATTCAATGGATATGATGTTAGGTCCCTATAATACTAGTGTAGTCCCCTTATTGTTAATTTTAGTGTATCCCCCTTATTATTAGTGTTGTGCCCATTTATCCACCATATTTTTATTTTTGTGCTCCATAGAAGCCCACTATTGTTATTGTTGTGCCCTTACATTATTATTATTATGTAGGCTTCGATTATATTGTGACCCCTTGGACTACCATATATACAAAGGAGGTATTTTAATTTGTATCATCTAATAATTATTCATTTATGTAATGTAAAGGATGTTTCCCCTTCGAAGAAGATAATTTGTAAGTTGTTGATCTATCTTTTCTTCTAATTTGTGAGTTGGTTGCATAACATTTGGTATCAGATCTTTGGATTCTAGGGTTTCATTGCTGCAAGCACTCCATATTAGAATTTTCACTATAATTGTTTTTATATGAAGGTTAAGAAGTTGAATTTTTTTACCAAGAGGAGCCGAAATCCATATGTAATTCCTGTAAAAAATTTATATTTTGGTTCCCTACATTTTCTGAAATATGTTCAGAATAAATTAGGTTTTTGCATGCTCCAAAATTTTGTCTCAAATATCTAACCTTGGGAGAATTGTCATAAATTCCTCTATGAGCATCAGAGATGAATTTCATAAAAAAATACCAAAATTTCACATATTTTAGTATCTTATATATCATTTTAAGGGTTGAAGGTTGAAACAATGACATGTGGAATGCCTTGCACATTCGCTCTATTGAACAAGTACATAATCAGGACATCGTGGGAGATTGGCCATAAATTTTTCTTAAAGAATCCAAATTTTTCTAACTTGTGGCATTAGAAAGAGGACTCAGAATGCTACCACAAGATCGAATTTTAGATATTGGAGATCCAAAATCACAAAGATACAACAGTTTCAATATTGAGCTCCTAAAACGTAAGAAAAAGGTGTGCATTTTTAATTTTTGTGTAAATTTTGCTTGAAAAATCAATTTGAAGTGATTTAAAGGGAGTATAAAATCATATCTATCAGTATTTTTTTCTAAAATGCCTCCTAAACAAAATAATTCTACACACATTAGGCCCTCAAAAATCTCTACTATAATGCTTGAAGAGGAATAAATGCAACATGATATATCAAAATTATGAGATGAAGTGCAACAAATTTTTCTCTCGCAAAGAGTAACCAAAAATTAAATGGAAAATAATATACATGGTTTAGAAAAAAAAAATTAAATACAACATGGAATATTTAAAGAACGGTTTAAAAGTAGACATGGAAGGTTTGACAAAGTTTATACAAGAAATTCTTCCTAATGGTGAAATAGTATTAGATGAAACTCATGATGAGAACAAAAGGAATGTTAATAATGATTCCATATACTTTAACTTTTGATTGAAGATCCACCATATTCCAAAGATCTATATGAGGAAGTTTGATGGAAAGTATCCGGTAATATGGATACTACAAATGGAGCAATATTTTGATCTCCATAATGTGCAACACACCCAAAACGTACGCATTGCAACTTTATATTTAGAACCCAATCAGTTTGTATGTTATCGATGGATTTTTTCTCGTAAACTGCTTGTCACATGGTCAATTTTTAGAGAGGAAATGATATCACATTATGATGATACAAAAAATAATAACTAAGTTTAGCCAATTGATAAATCTCAAACAAAAGGGTTCAATGATGGAGCACATTAAGGACTGCCAACAAATATAATATCATGGAAAAATGATATTCTAGAGGAGCATATGATTAATGTCTTCATAGGGACCTTAAAGGATAAAATCCAACATGAGGTCCTCCTTTTTTAACTTGATTAATTGGAGAAGGAATTCATGGTGGCAAGAAAAGTTGAAATCAAAATTAGGGAAACAAGTCTACCACTCACAACTATAAATATGGAAGTGTTGTTGCTCCTAGCCTTCCTAAACCTACAAGGTTGACACCAAAAAATTGGTGGAAAAAGGAGAAAAATGGCTTATTTATAGTTGTGATAGTAAGTACACTAATAATTATGATGAGAATATATTATTTTACATATATTGTGAAGAGGATGAAGAAAAGGAACAAAAAATGTCAAAAGAAGATGATATACACCATGAACCAACCCCTAAAAAAGAAGAAATTAACCCGACCATATCTTGTAATGAAATTGCAAGAATTACCACTCCACAAAATTTGAATATAGAAGGAAATATTAAGAACGAAAATTTAATAGTGTTGATTGATTTGGGTAGTACCCATAATTTTATTCATTGAAATATAGCTAAGGAATTGAATTTCTTTCTATATCCAGCATCAGAGTATCAAGTGATGGTTGTAAATGGAGGACCTATAAATTTCTCTAGAAAGTTCCATAATATAAAGCTATCCATTGGGGAATATGTATTGAAGGGTCCAATTATTTCCATTCCAATGGGAGATGTTGATGTTGTACTAGGATTCCAATGGTTAGAATTGTTGGGGATGATAACTTTTAATTTTCAAGAAATTTTCATGAATTTTTTTCGGGAAGGAAAGGAAGTTGAATTAAGAGGCATCATAGGAAAAATAGAAAATATAATTAGATATAATGGAATGACAAAGCTTATAATGAAATAAAAATAGGAAGTAATTTCACAATTATGCTCACTAGATGTTCAAACATCGAAATCATCTATTTCTCCAGATCTCCAAAAACTCTTGGACAATCATTCCAAGGTATTTGAGACTCCGAGAGGCCTCCAAATTATTTTTAATCATGATCATGCTATTCATTTGATACCAAGAAGTGTTCCTCAAAACATCTAGCCTTAAAAATTTCTTTATGCCCAAAAGAGTGAAATCGAACGTATGGTTGAAGCAATAATAGAGGATGGTATAATTCAACTTCGTAAAATTTCTTTCTATGCTCAAGTAGTATTGGTGCAAAATAAGGATGGATCATGGTGCATGTGTTCGGATTATAGGGAGCTCAAAAATCTCCTATTAAGGATAAATTTCCCATTCCTATCATTGATGAATTGTTGCATGAATTACATGATGCCATTTACTTCACCAAGTTGGATATTCATTTAGGATATCATCAAATTAGAATGAAAATTGAATACATTACGAAAACAACATTCAAAACACATGAGGGTAGTTATGAATTTGTGGTCATGTATTTTGGCATTATTAATGCACCTTCCACATTTAAATGTTTGATGAATTTCATTTTCAAACCCTTCCTTAGAAAATGTGTTTTAGTAATTTTTGATGATATACTAATCTATAGCAAGTCTTGGAAGTATCATGTTCAACATGTTGATAGGGTGCTTAAACTATTGGAGGAGCAAAAATTATATGCAAAAGGCTCCAAATGTTTCTTTGTAGTACATGAAGTGGAATATTTGGGCCATATTGTATCTCATGAGGGTGTTAATGTAGACCCTAACAAAATTAAAGCCATTAATGAATGGAAAATCCCCACAACCATAAAGCATATTCACAACAAGGAAAAGACCCTCTAGCAGATGTTTTTTAGGAACCCCTTATACAAATACCCCAGACATCCATTTTTAGTGGAGGTTACTAGACGAGGTTGTCAGGTGGAGGTTTTTACAGATGTTTTTCTTCCGGTGTGCTTACCATCCTAAAAATCACTGGTGCGTTTACCTATAGAGAGCACAGGTGCGTATAAAATATTGACACATCGGGACACTGTGCGCTCCATAAAAACCCGTCTGGTGCGTCTTATTACTATAGTGCACCAGTGCTTTACAAATATTCTGCACTAGTGCATTCTAAAAACCCGGCCAAAACTAAAACGACCCGGTGCAGACTTATGAAACCGCATCAGTGCACCTATAAAAACCTACACATTGGAATAAGGTTAAATAAAAAAAAGAAACGGCTAAAAATTGCATTTTTCACTTTTCAATGCTCCAAAGCTCTCAAGTACCGGTGCAACTTTTCCTTGTGTGAGGGGCCTTTCCATCGGTGCTCCCATTGCACGCACTACTATTGTCCATTGCCCCCCATCTCGATTTTTAATTTTGCAAAATGGTGGGAAAATTTATTTTTTCAAATTCAACAGCCAATATGCTTCCTCGACGACCAAATTTACAAGTATTTTCCTTATTTTTCCATAATTAAACTTTTTAGCAGACTAGTTTTGTAAATTAGCTTAAAATTCACTGTTTAAATATATATATATATATATATATATATATATATATATATATATATATATATATATATATATATATATATTCCACGCAATTCACTCAAGCTGTTTGGCTCACACCGGTTCATGGTGCTGCCTATAAATTTATAGACAGTACCGCAACAGGTGCTAACGGTATCTGCACATGTTCCAGGGTGGTACTGAAAGGCACACTGTGACTTTTTAAAATTTTAAAAAAGTGTGATGCAATCGATTAGCGCACCGCCCTCCCGACACTGGGCCATAGTCAATGGTTCGGTATGTTATACCATTGAACCGTTGACTTTGGATAAATTCCAGGAGGGAAATGAACTTAAAATTTGCATGTGCACCACCTTTGGTATGCTTAAATTTTTTTGGTGCGCCACCTCCAGTGCGCAACAAAAAATGACGCACCATTATTGGTGCATGCCTGTTTTTTGTGGTGCAATGACTATTTTTTTTTTTCAAAAAAATTTATATATGTATATTCATAAATCTATTTCTCATTTAATAAAAAAATTGTTTTTTTAATATGCCAATCATTCAGCGATGTGAAAGGAGAGAAGAGAGGGAACAACTGCAACAACAGGAGGACCAGTATAACATGGTTCGCCTGTGGGAGGCACGAGAGAGGGAGAGAGATGTGTACCCTTGACATATTACAACAACTACCCAAGGGCTCCTAAGGTAGGTAGGCCTCCTCAAGTTCTATAAGGAGGTTATTTCCCTAAGGGGCCATGGTGTTTTTTTGTGACATCTTATCCGCAGGTGGAATGCCCATCTACAAGCTTTCTGGGTTGGTCCTAACCAGTGGTACATGCCCACTGAAGAGAACATATATTTCATTATTGGGCGATCGAGGAGAGGGGTGGATTTTCCCTCATTCCCGGAGGTTCCAGTTGGCTATGAAGAAGGGAGTCAGTTGGTGTACTCCTAGAAATACAATAATGCAGATATACTATCACCTTCAGATTTTCAAGTCTCCAGAGATCAGTTACGTATTGTTGCATTTCGTAGTGAGTGTTAGTCATCCATCATTTTGATTTTATCCAAAGATGACTAAGTTGAGAATCTCAAATTTCTAGAAACAATATTTGCAGAAATACTGTGAGTTCTAGAAATATCACTGCCTTCATCATATTAAGTCTATCAGTTCATCAAAATATTCAATATATGCCTTCTAAAAGATTAGCCCTGTTGTTGCAAAGAAGATTGTTTCTAAGCCATTTTCTCCACCATCTCACCTCCAAAATCCCTCCATGTCACACATTATTCACCTATCCAAACAAACTACAAATTCCTCTGAACAAACCTCCATTTTCCCTTCTCCACCCTGTATTTCCTAAGGAAACCCCTTTGAACCTTATAAATCCCTTTGTAATGGTTTAAATCCAATTATTTAAAGCCTATTGGAACTTCTAAAAAACCTAAAAACCTTAATTTTAGTCCTCTTCCGCTCATATTCACAAATTTAGGCCTTAAGCCCTTGCAGGCTTAAGTCCTTCGCCCTTCCCTTTCATATGACCAAAATCTGGCGACTAAGCACTAAGACCTTAGCCCTTTTCATTTTAACCCCTAGTCCTCCTTTTACCCACGAGACCACATACTTAGCATTTTTCCCTAGCCCCTTCATTTCATATTTTCCCCCTCGCCTTTTGTTTCCCCCGATCGGATCTCCACTGTTAAAAATTTAAGATCAGACAGTCATCATTATTTCTACCACTTAGTCCCACCAATCAAACTTCTCTGCTAAAAAAAAAAACAATGACGTCACCTGCTGGACCCCACCATCCATCCTCCACACATCTTTCCTCCGATCGCATGCATCCATAGTCGTCGATCTAGCTCTCCCAGATCGGATGACCTATACTCCTTTTCACACCCATTTCACCCAAAACCTTCCATCATGCAACTTCCACATGAAATAAGTGGTTTCGTGGGGGACACGTGTCGTCCACTAGGCTGTATCACATTCAATCGAGCTGATACCACTTACCACCTACCCCACGCGTGAATACCACCTCTGGTATTCCCGAAACTGCCTTTCGTTTCCGTGCCATTTTTTTAAAATTCAAACCTGCTCCTTAGGGTTCCGACCATGGAGTCTCCTCCCACATGTTCCCTTGCCTCTATATAGTTCCTTTGCCCTCACCATGGCCTTTGTTAGCAGTTTAATCCAAAGCGCATGGTTTTATAATTATTATTTTGTTTATTGCAGGTTTGATGGCTGCCAGCCAATTCGCAGATCCTCCCATAGTCATTATCAATGACAAAGGGCCAAGGATGATGATCCAGAGGCCAAAACAATGAAGAAATGGGAAAATCGGGGTTTTTAATTCAATACTTAAACAATTTCCTCATGATCATTGGGTAAATTAACAAAACCCTCCAGGATTAAATGAAGTTCAAAGGTTAAACACACTGTTAAAAGATAGATGAAAAAGGTTTGAAGAAAGTCGTAAAGTGTTAAAGACAACATAAATGCATTATGAAGGCCAAAAGAAAAATCAGGCCATAAATACAATTGTTGATTAAATCAAGAAGACTTATGCCAAAAGCAACCTCGAATACATCAACCAAGAGTAGTTATTCACTCAGAATATTTAAAAGGCCACCTGTAGCCTTCTCTCTACCTACAAAGACAAATTGGCAGTTATTACATAGATAGAAGATATTTTAAGCTATTAGGTGGTTATTGTAAAAGATATAAATAGGCCTCAAAGTCAAACTTTTCACCTATCTTTCCTTAGGAAGTTTAGACAAAGTTATTAAATAGAGAATTAGCTGCACACATATTCCTACCTTATGCCTTGCATGGTTTTCAAGGTCATGAATGCATTTACTCTGTAATTAATAACACTTGGGCCCTAGATCAGTTCCACCTCCTCATTTTTCGCATAAATACTACATTCGAACTCATTTTATTGTTGGCATTTGGTGACTCTTTGAAGTAATACATAGTTCTGTTGAAGTTGAAAGAAAATTGATGTTCTAGAACTTGTGGATGTGTAGACCTGTTTGTTAATGGAGAAAGCTATGTCATTGGATCCCTGAGCTTGGATGTTGGTGAAGTACTCTAAAACTATTATTGTTTTTTCCTGTTCCATTATGTTTCACCATTCTCTATTACAGTAGAGTAAAAATTTTAGGCTAAGAAATTTCTTTTGAAAGCACCTTAGTTTTGTTTACTCTTCACTGTCTTTATGTTTTCTTCTGCTAAGATATTCTAGAGAATTCTTAACTACTCTCTAGAACCCTTATGCTTCTTTATTTCTTAAATAGTTCAATACAGTTGGTCTCAAGAATGATTTATGGGTTTCCCTGCTTACTTTCTGCCACTTAAAAAGTTGTTTCTGAAGTCTCCCTTCAAACTACCATTGTCCAAAGTCTGCCAAAGAGTGTTTGTTTTGATCATACCCTTTTACTTACTCAAATAATTGTTTTGAAGGTCTTTATAGCTGTAATCAAATATTTCTAGGAGTTCCCTCTTCTATGGATGCAGTTATTTGTCAATCTTGAATGTTTTCTTATCCTTGAAGGTGAAATCACTAGAAGTTAAATAAGTTTCTCGCCTTCTATATTTCATTGGACAAGTCAGTCTTGGAATTATTATTTGTTGAAGTGTGGTTTATAGAATTTATGGTTAGCCATGTCTATGGAATGCCTCTTTATGTTCAGATAATGTTTTAAGTCCCTTTGTTGAGAAGTACATATAATTAAGGATTATTAATTGTCCTTAGTTCTACTTTTCATTCTAAACCTTTGATGTCCATTTCATTTCACCTGAAAGACTTTGTAGATCCAATATCCATGTTAGATTTTCCCTTTGATACTCCTGATCCATTTACAAACTTGTTACAACTTCCACTTGACTCCATTGCCCAATGACTTAGAGATTTCCCTTTTCTATCTATTTTGCCTATATCATCATGTCCAACCAAAAAATCAAACAAACTCATGCTTTATAACTAGCCTAAAATCAACCCTTAAAATAAAAAAAGATCACTTCTTTGCAAACAATTGAGAGATCCCTCTCTAAGACTAGGAAGGCTAGGTCCTAGAGCTCTAAATATTGGTTTTGATGTTGCCTTGTCACTTGGTATGCCAATCTGCCAAATCACAGGACGACAACATAATGGCAATCATGGTGGGGCTTTTTTGAGTAAAAGTCCCTAAATAAAACACTCAGTATTCATCCAAGTGAGCTATAGCTTTCTTCAAGCACCACCAGCATAATGGTGATCATGATAGGACCTTCCTGAATCAGTGGCAATCTAAGTAACCCTTAGGATTCTAAGATACCCTTATCGAACCTTGGAGAAATCAGCTAGCAAGCCATAGAGTAGAATCTGTTTGTTTCACCACCTTAGCTAAGTGTTGAATCAGGTATAGCACACTCTTACAAGCCATAGAACCATATAAAAATTTAGAAAACCCCAAAACATTTCAGATTGGTTTTCAAATAAATCATTGGTGGTAGACCATAAAACATTTTACCTTCAGAAAAGCTAAAAATTTCCACCTGGCGACTCCACTAGCCCCAGTAGGGCTATTACTTCTCTAGATCTCCATATTTCCATAGGACTATGTTAACCAGCTCTGAGGAAGTTTAGAAACCTAGTCCCCTATTATAGAAATCACTGTGAGAGGAAAAATATTTAAAAACAGTCCTAAAAACCTCAGCCTCTCTAAATTTTGGAAACTAAAATCTAGCTTCACATAGGGTCAGTACTAGATCCCATCCAGATCCTAATCCCCCTACCATAGTTGATAATCCAAAGAGGATTTTGTGGCAAAATTCTAGATCTGGAAAATCAACTATTGATAGAACCATCTCAAGAACAAGATCTGTCCCTAAAAATCTCACAATCTTGAAAGATCATCATGTTGACTTACCTCACACAAAGAACCTATTTAGAAATAAGTCTCAAAGTGATTTAAACCAAGATGACTTTGAAACCACATATTTGCAACAGAGCTTTAGCAGAGAAGCTTCTCCTTCTACTCCACCTGATTCTCAGCTTTTTCATCATTTCAGCTCCTTCCATAACAAATATACTCATCATCAGTTTGTTGGTCCAATTGTTTCTTCCACTCCTGTACACACATACGCTTTTCAAAACACTCCAGCTCACCCCAATTTCCCTCTTTTAAATCCACCTCTTGTAAATCCCCCATTATTTCCTATCATGGTAGCATGGTATGCTCCACTAGTGTTACCACAACCTCTGGTTCCCTTACCCAATGATTATCAGTCCAAAATTCCCCATTTCACTAGAAATGAACCTACTACTGCTCAGAAGCATGTAGACAAGATGGATGATACTTTTTATTATATTGAAATAGAAGAAGAGACCATTAAGATGAGAATTTTTGCTCAAAGTTTAGGAGCAGAAGCCAAAAAATGGTTCAAAGGGTTAACTCCTCACAGCATAAATGACCTCCCTTCTTTATATCAAACATTCACAAACAAATGGGAAATTAAAAAGAACCCTCTCCAAATACTGTCAGACTATAATAACCTCAAGAGAAATACTGAGGAAAGTGTCCAAGATTATTGCACTAGATTCAATAGTGTGTATAATGCGCTTCCCCCAAACATGAAACCTCCACTAGGCCTAGCCTTAGCTAAATTTCGAGAAAGATTTAATCTAGAAATGGCCTACTAGCTAAGAGAAACAGACCCCTTGACTTTAGAAGATATGCAGAGGGGAGCCTCAAGCGTGGAAGCAAATCTGATTGAGAAAAGAGCTAGATTGAAATCAGAAAAAAGAGTTGCATATAGGGATGATACAATGGCATCAACCTCATCATCAGATAATAAAATTGATAACTTAGTGAAGGTAATGGAGAGAATGCATGAAAATATAAATCTGAATGATAGAGTGCCTCCTAGAGAGAATCAAACCAATCCACAGAATAGAAATAGGAATCCAACTATCAGAAGAGATCCTAATCAAGATAGGCAAAGAGATAATGACAAAAAAATTAGGCCTCCCTTCCAACATAATTATGTAGATGAAGAGGAAGAAAGGGAAACTGAAAGGTTTGAATAAAATCATGTAAATTTTATAGGATCTGACAATGAGATAGATGTTTTTCTCACTGAAGAAGAACAAGGATTCTTCTCCTCAGAACAAACTAAAAAAAACCATGAGGATTCTGAAGATTACAGATTGGGGTTTGAAAATGAAATCATGGAGGTACACAAGAAATATAATCTTAGAAGCAAAGGGAGCCTAGAGATTCCCAATGACAAAAACACTAGTAATGCTATTAGGAAAACTTCAGAAAGTCTGCCTAAGAAGACATAAAGTAACACCAACACTATGGCCAAGAAAACTGATCTAAATAAAGACAAAAACAGTTAGCAAAGTGTTGAACAAAGTTGCCCTAGTACCTCTGCTAGTGGCCCTAACAAATCTGTCACAAATAACAGTCCAAATAAAGTTCAACAAATTAGAATTGTTGAAAGAATTTTAAATGACAAAACAAATGTAAATATGTCAAGAACAATAGTTCCTTTAAACCTTGAAGGGGAAATTGCTAAGATCAAAATCACCATACCCTTAGCTGAACTAGTAAGTCAGGATGTATATAAAAATCAAGTTTTGAAAGCTTTGAATATAGACAGTGACACTGATACTTTAAACTTGACAGATGATAAACCAGAATTATTGTTTGGTCCTGAAGTTGAAGGAAAATACGAAGAAGGGGTTTTCCCTCCATTCTATGTTAGTTTGAAAATACATAAAAAAATCTTGCACAATGCCATGCTAGACTCAGGTGCTTCACACAATCTGATGCCCAAAGTAGTAATGGAAAACCTAGGCTTGGAAATTACTAAACCATATAAAGAATTGTATTCGTTTGATTCAAGCAGGGTCAAATGCTTGCGCCTAATCAAAGATTTATGTGTCAATTTGGCACAGATTCCTGCTAAAGTTCTAGTCATGGAAATAGTAGTAGCTGACATTCCCCCTAAGTATGGCATGCTTCTATCTAGATCATGGGGAGCCAAACTGCAGGGGAGCCTTCAAATGGACATGTCCTATGCCACCATCCCAGTGTTTAACCAAACCAGAAGACTATACAGGGAGTCTCATATGAAATAAATGGTGAGAAACATAGATAGGCCAAAAAATACTCCTATTTATTCTATTCATTCAGGTTTGGATTCCTTTATCTTGTATAATGAAGAGGAAATTAACCAACAAGAAATGGAAGACAATAAAGAATTTAGTCCACCAGAACATTCAAATCTGCCCTCAACTCAAGAACATAATAGTTCAAACTTTAGCAGCTTTGAATAACATAAAGAAAAATGAAAAAGAAATTGAAATACGTTGGAAAATAAGCTTTGATGGCTCTTGTAGCAAATCAAGTTTAGGGGCTAGTGTATGGATACAGAACACAAACAAAATTTTTCCTATAAACTATATTTTCCATGCACAAATAACATTGTTGAATATGAAGCCCTCCTTATTGGCCTACACTTACTCAAAGATTTAGGAGCTAAGAAAATATCAGTCCAAGGATATTCTGAGATAATCATTAGACAAATTAAAGGGGAGTTTTCAGCTAAAAACCCAAAACTCAGAGAATATAGGAATGCTGCCCTTGATCTCCTAAAAACCTTTCAAAAAAAATGAACTCATTTTCATACCAAGAGCTCAAAATCATCTAGCAAATGAACTTGCCTTTGCTACTAGTAACTGCCAAATACCACAGATAAATGAACAATTCAATGTGAAGGTAAAAAACAGGCCTGCAATACCTGACAATGAAGATTATTGGCAAGTGTTTGAAGGAAACAAACACATAGATGATTTTTTGCAATTAAAAAGTGAATTTGCCATACCAACATCAAACACTAGCCATGAGGAAAACTGTTTAGATAAGGAACAAATCCCTGAAAAAATGCTGCCCTTTTCTGTTGATATAAACCATTTTGAACATCCTTTTAGAGTAGAAATAGTTGAAATACAAACCCAAAAGACTTGGAAGTTTTACAATGTAAAAATGATACAATTCTGAGAGGTCTTACACCATTAGAGAAGCTTTTTTATTTTAATGATGTCGCCAAAGAACCAAGAATGAAGCCTATAGAAACAAATATAGAAGAACATAACATAGGCAGCCTAGCAGAACCAAAAATGATCAAGCTATCAAACACTCTTCTAGCTTATATCAAACAACAATACATAGAAGTTTTCAAAGAATTTAGAGATGTGTTTGCATGGGGATACAAGGATCTAAAATCATATGATACTGACATCATTCAACAAAAAATTTCTCTTAAGGAAAATCAGAAACCTTTCAAAAAAAAACTTAGATTCAGGATAAACCCTATTTTGTTTCCTTTAGTTGAGAAAGAAATCAGGAAAATGTATGATGCTAGGATCATAGTTCCCTTCAGATATTATGAATGGGTTTCCAACTTAGTATCTGTTAGGAAAAATACTATGGAAATCAGGCTATGCATTTATCTTAGAAATCTAAATAGAGCCTCCCTTAAAGACAACTATCCCTTGCCAAAAATGGATCACATACTTCAAAGGGTGGTTGGGTCTAAAAGAATTTCATTGTTTGATGGGTTCTTAGGTTACAATCAGGTGTTAGTACTCCCAAGTGATCAAAATAAAACTGCTTTTACTACACCTTGGGGTACATTCATGTATGTCAAAATTCCATTTGGTTTAATGAATGCAAGGGACACCTTCCAAAGGGCCATGGATATAGCCTTCTCAGAAGACATAGGCTATTTTATAATCATTTACCTTGATGAAATTACTATTTTCTCTAAAACTGATGAAGAACACTTAATTCATTAAAGAATTTTTTTTGAGAAATGTAGGAAATATGGCTTATCTTTGAATCCCAAAAATACACTCTTTGGTCTGCAAGAAGGAAAGCTTCTTGGTCACATGATTTCTGAAGAGGGAATCAAAGTACACCCTAAAAGGATTGATGGCATATTTAAAATCAGCCATCCTGGAAACCTCAAAGAATTGCAACCTTTCATTGGGAAGATAAATTTTTTAAGGAGGTTCATCCCAAACCTTGCTGAGCTATTGAGAAATATCACAAACATGTTAAATAAAGAGATAGGTGTTAAATGGACAATACAAGCTAAACAATCATTTGAACTAGTGAAACAATCTCTTACTCAAACACCGGTTCTCATAAGTCCTAATTTCACCGAAGATTTCTACATCTTTTCTTTTGCATCGAACATACAATAGCTATAGTATTATTACAAAAGAATATCATGGGGCAAGAAAAACCAATATCCTTTTTTAGTAGGGCCTTAAGAGATTCTCCACTCAAATATAACATCATGGAGAAACAAGCTTTAGCCTTGGTAAAAGAATTGAAAGACTTTAGAGTTTATATTTTGCATTCTCATATCATTTATTTTGTCTCACACACCGTTGTCAAGGATATTCTAAGTCAGGACCCTGATGGTAAAAGGGGAAAACAGATTGCTCTTATTTTAAGATATGACTGAGAAATCAAGCCCACCAAATTAATCAAAGGGAAGGGATTAGCGAAACTCATGGCTAAGTCAAACTTCCAAACACTAGATATGAATATGGTTGATATTTTAGAAGAAATAGAAGAATTCACAGCTCCATTTATTGAAGAAAATTTTGTGAATTCACCTTGGTATGATGATATCATATATGTGCTGCTTTATCTAAATACCCCTCCCTCTTTGTCTAAAACTAAAGCTATATTTTTAAAACAAAAGGCTTTAAATTATTGCATAGTAGATGGGGTTTTATATTGGAAGAATGCTGTTGGAATATTGCTTAAATGTCTTCTTGAGATTGATGTAGGAAAAATCATGTATGAGCTGCATGAGGGAGAATGTGGAGGACATATTTACTGGAATACTACACCAAATAAAATCCTCAGATCTGGTTACTATTGGCCCACCCTTTTCCCAGATACTCAGAAGCTTGTCATGTCTTGCCATAAGTGTCAAATTTTTTATGGCAAAAGAAAACTCCTACCCTTACCCTTACATCCCATCAGTGTTGAAGCTCCATTTCAACAATGGGGCTTGGACTTCATTGGGGAAATTCATCCATATTCTTTAGCCCAACATAAGTGGATCCTCATTTCCACTGATTATTTTACCAAGTGGATAGAAGTCATACCTTCTAGGAATGCTACTGACTCTATCATTATCAAGTTCCTTGAAACCAACATACTATCTAGATTTGGTTGTCCTAGAAATATTATCACAGATAATGTTGTTGCTTTCAATTCTAAAAGAATGGTTGACTTCTGCTATAAATATCATATCACGTTGGTTCATTCTACTGCCTACTATCCCCAAGGGAATGGATTAACAAAATCCTCCAAAAAAATCCTTGTCAATATTATCAAAAAACTGTTGGAGTAGAATCAGAAATCATTGCATAGTAAGCTTATTCATGTTTTATGGCATGATAGATTAACCACCAAAAAATCAATAAATATGTCCCCCTATCAGCTGGTTTATGGCATGGATGCATTCTTCCCAACCTCTTTAGGAGTTCCAGTCATGAAACTCCTTCAAGAAATACAAACTGAAGAAAATGATATGCAGAGAAGGATAAACCAGACCATTAATTTACATCAGTCTAGAGAAGAAGTGTATAAAAGAACAAAAACAGTCCAAGAAGGAATCAAGAAGTTATTTGAAAAAAGGACTAAAGCAAATGATTTCCAAGTTGGAAATATAGTTCTAAAGTGGGATTCTAGAAGGGAAGAAAAGGGAAAACATAGCAAATTTGAGAATTTGTGGAAAGGGCCCTACATCATTCCTTCTATAAGGGGTTATAATGCATTATTTCCGCAAGAGCTGAATGGAGAAGACATATCTGGAGGTCCTATCAATGGTAGGATGCTCAAGCACTACTTCTGTCAAGAGTCTTAGATTCAAATTTTTTATTCATTGTACATAACCTAGTTGAAAAGAAATCATGAAAAATACAAAAATAATAAAAGAATAGAAAAAGAAAAGAAGGCAGATTCAAAAGAGGTACAGCCCCATACCCAAAAAGGGAATTTCTGAAAGTGAGCGAGTCTAAGTGCCACTACTGATTAAAAATGATATATTGTTTAGTCATCTAGCCTAATCATGGTTGAATATACTTTAAATTTGTGTTGATAAGTTAGTAGAAGCAATGACTGTCAAGATTATTTCAGACTTATCTTATCAGAGAGGATAGATTAGGATAGAAGAAAAGATTGCTCAAACATGCTCAAAATCTGAACCAAAGAATCAAAAGAAAGAAGAATATGGATCTAAACAGATCAAAATTTGAGCCAAGAAGAAAAGAAGGATATCCATAATTTTCAGATCTTAAGCCTTCACAATTTTGTTTTAATTTTCTACAAAACAATGATTGTGTGTAGCCTGTTCAAAATGCCACAACCATGCTTGATCAGACTGTCTAAACATGATTTGAATCGTGCTTTAAATTTTCATGTCAATAGCTAGAGAATCAAGATTGCCAAACAGTTTAATCTTGGAAATCAATTAGTATAGGTAGGGAATAAAAGAGTTCAACAGCTTAATCTGAACTCTTGGAAGCAATAAAGATAGGATAGATAGTTTATTTTCAGTTTTCAAAAATAAAAATTTCAAAGATTTGCTAGATCAAATGCACTCAAAAGAAGAAAAAATATTAGGACAAGTAGGATTGGGTAGGAAGAGGTGTTGTTTGAAGAAATTACATGTTGCAGATTGATCAAAGTTGTCTTTTTCAGAGAAAAATCAGCAAGAAAAACAAAGAAATTTTCCCAATGGAAAGACACTGGTCTGCTGAAACACAAAGATTTATTTTCTGAGGTTTTGGAAACCTTAAACGTATATTTTCCCTCCCCAAGTGGAGCCACTGTTAGTCATCCATCATTTTGATTTTATCCAAAGATGACTAAGTTGAGAATCTCAGATTTCTAGAAACAATATTTGTAGAAATATTGTGAGTTCTAAAAATCTCACTGCCTTCATCATCTTAAGTCTATCAGTTCATCAAAATCTTCAATATATGCCTTCTAAAATATTAGCCCTGTTGTTGCAAAGAAGATTGTTTCTAAGCCATTTCTCCACCATCTCACCTCCAAAATCCCTCCATCTCACACATTATTCACCTATCCAAACAAACTGAAAATTCCTCTGAAAAAACCTCCATTTTCCCTTCTCCGCTCTCTATTTCCTAAGGAAACCTCTTTGAAACTTATAAAGCCCTTTGTAATGGTTTAAATCCACTTATTTAAAGCCTATCAGAACTTCTAAAAAACCTAAAAGCCTTCATTTTAGTCCTTTTCTTCTCATATTCACAAATTTAGGCCTTAAGCCCTTGCGGGCTTAAGTCCTCTACCCTTCCCTTTCATATGACCAAAATCCGGTGATTAAGTGCTAAGACCTTAGCCCTTTTCATTTTCACCCCCAATCCTCCTTTTACCCATGGGACCACATACTCAGCGTTTTTCCCCAGCCCCTTCATTTCATACTTTCCCCCTCGCCTTTTGTTTCCCCACATCGGATCTTTGTCGTTAAAAATTTAAGATCAGATGGACATCGTTATTTCTACCACTTAGTCCTGCCGATCAGATTTCCCTGCTAAACGAAAAAACAATGATGTCACTTGCTAGAGCCCACCATCCATTCGCTACACATCGTTCGTCCATTCACATCCATTCATAACCGTCAATCTAGCTCCCCTAGATCGGACGTCCTATACTCCTTTTTGTGCCCATTCTTCCCAAAACCTTCTGTCATGCAAATTCCATACAAAATAAGTGGCTTCGTGGGGGACACACGTCATCCACTCGGCTGTATCGCGTTCACTCGAGCCGATACCACTTACCACCTACCCCGTGTGCGACTGCCACCTCTGGTATTCCTGAAACTGCCTTTCGTTTCCATGCCATTTGTTTAAAATTCAAACCTTCTCCTCAGGGTTCTGACCATGGAGTCTCCTCCCGCATGTTCCCTTGCCTCTATATAGTTCCTTCGCCCTCACCATGGCCTCTGTTAGTAGTTTAATCCAAAGCACAAGGTTTTATAATTATTGTTTTGTTTATTGCAGGTTTGATGACTACCATCCAATTCGTAGATCCTCCCACAGTCATTATCAGTGAAAAAGGGCCGAGGATGACGATCCAGAGGCCAAAACAATGAAGAAATGGGAAACTTGGGGTTTTTCATTCAATAATTAAACCAATGCCTCATGATCATTGGTTAAATTAACAAAACCCTCCAGGATTAAATGAAGTTTAAAGGTTAAACACACAGTTAAAAGACAGATGAAAAAGGTTTAAAGAAAGCCATAAAGTGTTAAAGACATCATAAATGCATTATGAAGGCCAAAAGCAAAATCAGGCCATAAACACAGTTGTTGATTAAATCAAGAAGACTTATGCCAAAAGAAACCTTGAATACATCAACCAGGAGCAGTTATTCACTCAGAATATCTAAAAGGCCACTTGTAGCCTTCTCTCTACCTGCAAATACAAATTGGCAGTTATTACATAGATAAAAGATATTTTAAGCTATCAGGAAATTATTGTAAAAGATATAAATAGGCCTCAAAGTCAAACTTTTCACCTATCTTTCCTTGGGAAGTTAAGACAGAGTTATTAAATAGAGAAGTAGCTGCACACATATTCCTACCTTCTGCCTTGCATGGTTTTCAAGGTTAGGAATGCACTTAATATGTAATTAATAACACTTGGACCCTAGATCAGTTCCACCTCCTCATTTGTATCATAAATACTGCATTCGAACTCATTGTATTGTTGGCATTTGGTGACTCTTTGAAGTAATACATATTTTTGCTGAAGTTGAAAGAAAATTGATGTTCTGGAACTTGTGGATGTCTAGACCTGTTTGTTAATGGAGAAAGCTCTGTCATTGGATCCCTGAGCTTAGCTGTTGGTGAAGTACTCTAAAACTGTTATTGTTTTTTCCTATTCCATTATGTTTCACCATTCTCTGTTACAGTACAGTAAAAGTTTAGGCTAAGAAATGTCTTTTGAAAGCACCTTAGTTCTGTTTACTCTTCACTGTCATTATGTTTTCTTCTGCTAAGATATTATAGGGAATTCTTAACTGCTCTCTAGAACCATTATGGTTGTTTATTTATTAAATAGTTCAATACAGTTGGTCTCAAGAATGATTTATGGTTTTCCCTACTTACTTGCTGCCACTTAAAAAGTTGTTTCTGAAGTCTCCCTTCAAAGTACCATTGTCCAAATTCTTCCAAAGAGGTTTTGTTCTGATCATACCTTTTGTACTTACTCAAATAATTGTTTTGAAGGTCTTTATAGCTGTTATCAAATATTTCTAGGTGTTCCCTCTTCTATGGATGCAGTTATTTGTGATTCTTGAATGTTTTCTTATCCTTGAAGGTGAAATCAATAGAAGTTAAATGCGTTTCTCGCCTTCTACATTTCATTGGAATAGTTTGTCTAGGAATTATTATTTGCTGAAGTGTGGTTTCTAGAATTTATGGTTAGCCCTATCTATGGAATGCCTCTTTATGTTCAGATAATGTTTTAAGTCCCTTTGTTGAGAAGTACATATAATTAAGGACTCTTAATTGTCCTTAGTTCTACTTTTCATTCTAAACCTTTGATGTCCATTTCATTTCACCTGAAAGACTTTGTAGATCCACTGGCCAAGTTAGATTTTCCCTTTGATACCCCTAATCCATTTACAAACTTGTTACAACTTCCACTTTACTCCATTTCCCATTGACTTAGAGATTTCCCTTTTGTATCTATGCTGCCTAGATCATCATGTCCAACGAAACAATCAAACAAAATCATGCTTTATAATTAGCCTAAAATCAATGCTTAAAAGAAAACAAGATCAAATCTTTGCAAACAATTGAGAGATCCCTCTCTGAGACTAGGAAGGCTAGGTCCTAGAGCTCTAAATACTGGTTTTGATGTTGCCTTGTCACTTGGTATGCCAATCCACCAAATCACAGGACCACAACAATGAGGAGGTGAGGTTCCTATCACTTCTGATTTCGACCATTTTACACAAAACCCGCAACAGGAAACACATTAGTTTCCCACTTCTGTATTATGTTGATTATTTAGTACAAGAGTGTAATATTCCTAAATTAGCATGTAGCTAATGGGAATATTAATTTTTCTCTTAACATCTAGTTAGATTAATAAATGGGTAAGGAGGCCCATAAATCTCTTTAGAAGGCACAAAATCCCTCTTAATGTGAAATGGGGTCATGTTAATAACTAGATCAAGAACCCTCATGTGTGAAAAAGGGCTTATTCATTTGGACAAGGTCAAGTTTGACCAAGTCAACATCACTAATATGAGAGGAGTGGATCATCAATAAAGATAGCCTAGTATGAATATGGATCAATTTAGATAGTTAGAATAAAGACACCTTGAGTATGAAAGGAGATAATGCATGAAGACTAAATCAAGGTTGACCAAATCAAACATCATTGTAAATAGAAGAGTGGGACTAATGGAGATAGCGTAATTTTAGAGGAGGAGCCTTTTCATGGAAGTAAGCTCATAAATGGGTGGGACCCATGGTGAGGAAGTTCATCATCTATATAATGGACGAAATGGTAGCCATATAGGGTATGATGGAGAATATGATTTTATGATTGATTCTATTTAGACTTATTTCGTGCTTTAGTTGTTTAGATAAGTTTGATTTATTGTTTAGTACAACGGTTTTCTCATGCGGGAATTCCCCACTCTTCCTTGGAGGACTTGTTGAAGAAATCTGAGAGGAGAATTTTGGGCATACCTGGGATTGGGCCAAGCAGTCACCTATAGCCATAATGTAGTCCCGTGGAGAAACTGTGTTATTTTTCATGGTGTTGCAGTGGGAGGGTTAAAACCCTTGTTTTATGAGCTAGTTTCCTAGGAGGAGGATCAACCTTTTTCCCGGAAATCTAGTACGAGTAACTACAGCCATTTATTTGTATTATAATCCATATGTATGAAGTTCTTAAACCATAACTGTGTGATTCAGCCATATATTTGTAGCATACACTTCTTGTAACTCATGTCTATCAAGAAACCCTTGTCGGTTCATCTCGGATTTATGTAAAAGAGACTAGATCTCATTTGTTGAGCTCTATTGATTAATATATCAGCAGATATATTTTGTCTCTATATTTTGGATTAAAAACCCTCAGTAGACCGCATTGTCACTTGCTGCAGTATTTCTGTGTTGCAGTAGTCTTGGGGTTGCAGTGTTTTTAGGTTGTTTTGGCCATGGGAGGCATATTTAACTAAGTAATAGTGATTTTTTTATGATATCCTTGTAGATTTGTTTTTTATAATGCCTAATCTAATGGATCCATGGGATGAATTTAAATTTTATCGCATATATTTCTGAAAAATGTGTTTTCTGTGGTTATATTGTTGATTTTCCCATTTGGGAATATTACATTGGTATCAGAGCTCTAATCTTGGCTCAGCCTGTGTACTTCAACCATTATGTCATATAAGGAGTCTTCTCATGGAAAGGAGAGGATATTCAAAAGAGATAAAGGAAAACCCTTATTGTATGGAGGGAAGGAGTTCTCAAAAATTCTTCTTCAAACTCTAGAGTGTATCATCAAAGACATCAAAGAAATGAGGAGGGAAAAACATGAGGATCCCTCAACAAGACTTATACATGAGGAAAGCTCTAGTTCCTCATATTATGGGTGTGAGCATTTAGCCACACCATCATATTTACAATGCTCTACCAATCTTATGTTCATGGAAAGTGAGATGGAGAAAGGAGATGTGCCAAAGAAGGAAAATCTTGGTGATTATCTGCAAGAGTATCAATCTCAATCTAAGAGATTCAAAGATCACCTAAATTTCCAGGTGTTTTGCAATATCGAGGAAAGAAGCACAAGGGGCAAGCATCATGGTATGGGTAGATTCTTTCTATCTACTTTTGATGGCTCACCTAAATGTCCAGCTAGGGTTTGGGTGGAGGAGCTAGACACCTATGTGTAGCAACACCAAGTTTCAGAAGAAGAAGCCATTAAAATAGTAACGCTGCATTTTGAAGGCAAGGATTATGATTGGTGCTTGTTTGAATCCTTTTCATTAAATAATTCAAATACATCTAATTATGTAAAGTTCACTAGGAGGGTAGTGGAAAGATTTGATGAAATTATTTATGAAACACCTTCGGTAGAGCTAGTCAAACAAAAACAAACAAAACCTTTGCATGGGTTGGAAGGATCTATGTGTTGGGGTTCCCATGTTTTGGCAAGTTTGGAAATACCAAAAGATGAGACAACATCAGAACCACTTTCAGACCTCAGGATCTAGCCCTCCTAGGTCCAGAGAGGGATCTCTCTATATAGGTAAAAGTATGTTTTTTTGGAAGCTCAGTTTTAAGATATTAGGCTAGTTATAGGCACGAGGTTTGTTTGATTGTTTGTTTGTTTGGTTGTTGGGAATCGGGAAGGAAGGTTTCAATACAAGGCAAGGATGTGCAGAGAGGATTTTAGGCAAAGGAGAGATAATTCTAGAGAATACTCAAGACCATTGGGCAATGGAGTCAGGAAAGGGTTTACTTGCTATTCAATATGCAGGCTTTCAATTGGGCTAGTCATCTAAAGCATTGGATCTTAAAGATGATAGTGTGGCATGAAATGGTAAGAAAGAAGGTGAAAGGCAAGGAAACCTCCAATATGACCACTTAAGAATCAGGTCCAGGGACAAGACATGCCATTGGACACCTATGATGCAATTCCTAAAAGGTTAACTCTTTAGACAAGGAAAACATTAGAGATTTAAACGCAAAGGTGAAAACCTGAGATCAGAGAGAGACTTTGAACTCTCAATGCTTCGACATCCAACTTGAGGGAAATTAGAAAGGTTTAATTGATTCAAAAAGACCCTAGTGAGACAGAGACAATGTTCCAAACTCCCAGTATCCCAATTATTTCAATCAAAACCCAACAAGAACATCCAAGAATAGATTCATTAATTCATACATCAGCTAGCAGTAAATATAGCCACTACACTGGTTAAATTAACTTGAATCAATACTCAGATAACACGTATAGCAGAAAAAATAAAAGGTAGAGAGAGCAGAAACATAGGGTACCATGCAAGGGTATATCCTATGCCATATTTCTGATGCGTACCAGAAGAAATGGAATATAATGAATCACCAAGGGAAACAAAGACAGAGATAGAAAAACATCATCGCTACTTTAAATCAGGATCCAAAGAAATGTGCTTGTCATATTAAAGAGCAACACCAGTCATGTACAACATTTCCAACAGCTTGACATTCAGTCTGAAAACATCTTCCTCGGCCTATCTTACAACTTTACACATAGAGCTATATCTCAAGAGAAACAACTTACATTCCATAGATATCTGATCAACAACAACAATGAGTTTCTTCATGAGTTTTATAGCTGAAAGAGGGGTAGAGGAGGTAGATGAAACACTAAATGATACATTAAAAAGGAGAAAAGGAAGAGGCTCGAGGCCCATTCTGTCTTAATGTTTATGCATTAATCTTCGGTACTCTTTGGAAGAAAAAATGTTCTTCAACAAGCTGAAATTTACTCCAGGTATGTCTTCGGTGTACTTTCGCTGTAGTACCCTGTAGTACTCTGTTGAATAAACAAAAGGTAGAAAAATGTCTTGGAGGTCTGCCATACTACATAACAAATGCTCTGGTAACATTAAGACTGTTCTGTCAGAGTGGAAATCTTTTCAGGGACACAATGTAGAAAAAACAATATGGGTACTGTGTCCTTTCTTGGGAGGAACTTCCGCTGATGTGAAAATTTGATGATATTGTTTTTTGCGCGTTAGGCCTCATTAGGCCTACTGTGTGATTCATGAGGTATTCAATCTGGTACTTTTTCCCCTTAAACACTGAAACAGAGCTAAAATTCTTTAATTACAAGCATTAAACTCTCTGATTATCCACTGAAACACTTTGCCGCTTCATGACTATCTCTATTTGTGAAATTTGGAACTTTAATGGTGTTGGGGGGTTTTACAGAGTTAAACTCTGCCCTTTGATGAAAGTTATGTTTTAACACCCCCCCAGGCTCTTCTCTGTAATATCAATCTCTAAAATTAGCCTTCTCTGCGCTCTGTGCCACTATAAGAGTGACTGTGAGCAATGGCGGATTTCACCACCTGTAACCTACAAAAAACACACAAACATGTTAAGAAATCCATGCATGGGGAGGGTGGATGTGGTGGAATGCTGTGAGGAAGGAAGCAAAGCGATGGTGTATGTGGTAGATGCAATGGGAAATGGTGGAAAATGCAGTGAAATAGTGGGAAAAATGGTCTGGTGAAAGTTTGGTGGAGGAATGCATGTGGACCATCCGATCATATCTGGCAGTGATGATCGACGGTGGAGATTGACTAATGAAATGACTTCAGATAGTTAGGCGAAATGCATAAACTTTAATGTAAAACATTAAAATTTTAATGTAAATCGCGAAAGTTTGGACTTTGGCGAAATACAAAAAAATAAATGGAAATGCAATGGAATTGGTCATGAATGGTGGGACCCGGCATGGGCGGAGGGCAAATAGGTATCAACCGTCGGATCCCGAGAGATCAACGGTTGTGATCTAATCGCATCAGAGCAAAGCGAGGTTGAAACTACGATGGAGAAATATGAATGAACGAGGCGATGCAATTAGGACCATTGATCTTGGATGAACGGACGACTATGATTGAATCGAAGGACCGCAGTCGGAGGAGGCAGCAGGGAACACATTCGAGAACTTCTGATTGGCGATGCGCGATTGAGCGCCAGCCATCTGATCTGGAACAAGAACGACGACGGAGATTCAATCGACGGGGAGACGGATGGGGGTAAAGGATCAAAGCGGGAGAAATAAGGGTTGTTGGATCAGAATGGACGAATAGCGAAGATCGGATGGGGGGTCGGCAATCGGGGGAATGGGAAGCGATGCAATAAGTTTTTCCGATTGTGATTGAAGTGATGTCTGCTGGCTGTCGGATCTAAGAAAAGGTCGACGGTTGATATGTGATCAGAGGCGGAATGGGGAGAACGACGGGTGCATTTTAGAATTAGCACGGACCGTCAGATCTGTGTAGATCGACGGCTTAGATCGCGGTGAGAATCTATGGACCAAACGCGTCATCGCATTGGAGAACTCCATGGTAACAAATAAACGCGCTTATATGAATGCTCCGATGCGATAAGCAACCAAGGCCTTAGCGCTTGGTTTCGGCGCTTGATTGCATCTTGGGGGAGTGGTTGGGGGTTGAGCTAGAGGGGGCTAGCCTGTGCATAGAAGAAAAAATGGGTTTTTTAGCTTAGAAACATAGTTTTGAAGGCGAAAGAAAGGCTTCTAGTAGGGGGAAAAAGGCAATTAAAATCAAATGAAAGGATTTCTCTTGGTTTAACAGGAAGAATTAGATGGTTTGGGAGACTCAGGAGGGATTTTTGAGGTTAAAGGGGGAACTTTGCAAAGGGGAAAAAAGAAGGTTAGAATGGGAAATTTGCAGAGTTACAAGGGACAAATGAAGGCCTTTCTGAGCACAATTTTTTACAGACAATGAGACTTTTTGGATGGAAACAACAATGAAGATCTTTTAAAAGGAAATGGACACATGGAGGTTTCAAGGATGAGAGATTTCATAGGAAATTTATCTCTTGAAGGCTCAAAAACAAATTATCCACCTGTTTGCTTGGAAAACAATTCATAGGTGGCTAACAGTGGCTCCACATGGGGATGGCTTGTTCTTGAAGGAGTCAAGAATTCAGCAAATAGATCATTGGAGTAGGCCAAATGCCTAATCTTCAAACCATCTTCTTCTTTGATTCAGCTGTTACATACATGATGGATATTAATTAGCAGATAATATTCCCCAAACAATCTACCTACCCATCCTACAATCCTAACATTTTTTCTTCAAGGTGCATTTGAATTTGCAGACTTTCTTCATCATTTTTTTTTTATTTTTTTTTGGTGAAAGCAGAAAAACAAACTAGTCTAATTTCTACCCTTATCACTCCATGAGACCAGATTAAACTGTTGGCCTCATATGTTTCTCTACCTAATCTAATATTTGTTGGGATTAAACTGCCCAGTAGATTTCTTCTCTACATTCTACAACAAAAATTTAAAAACAGTCAAACTAGGATTAGACGGTCTAGTTTGCTGTGGGTCCAAGGCATAAAGACAGTCACACATGGACTGAAATTGTAGGAAATTGGAAACAAAATTTTGAAGGATTGGAATTTGAAACCTTTGAAGCATCTTTATTTTCTTTGTGACTCGGGTTTTGAGCTTGTTAGAGTCACTGTCTTCTTCATTTCAGCTTTGGTTTTGGGCTTGTTAGAGCTGATCTTTTTCCTTCTCTACTGGTTCATATTTTGGGCACGTTAGAACCAGCTTCCTTTTTTTCTTTGGCTCAGGTTTTGATCATGTTAGAGCCAATATTTCGTACTTCAGAGATCCAAGTTTTGAGCACGTCATGAACCACTATTTCTCTTTTTTTTTGAAACATTTTTCTCTTTTTTTTTAAAACAAAACACAGCAATGGTATTTACAATGGAAATGAAAACTGGAAATCAGAAAT
Source organism: Pinus albicaulis (assembly GCA_034641835.2). Classification (NCBI taxonomy): domain Eukaryota; kingdom Viridiplantae; phylum Streptophyta; class Pinopsida; order Pinales; family Pinaceae; genus Pinus; species Pinus albicaulis. Next base: position 919,045,071 of record CM076582.1, read on the forward strand.
CAACAGTAGTAATGCTTGAGCATCCTGCCATTGACAGGACCCCCAAAAAGATTTGTACCATCTAGTTCTTGCAGAAAAAAGGCATTTGGACCAATAGTGGATTGAATGATGTATGGACCCTACCACAAACTGTCAAATTTTCCATGCTTTCCTTTGTCTTCTCTCCTAGAGTCCCACTTCAGAACTTTGTCTCCAATTTTGAAGTCACAAGATTTTTCTCTCTTATCAAATAACTTCTTTATATTTTCCTGCACTTTCAGTGCTCTGTTATAGACTTCTTCTCTTGTTTGTTGGAGATAAATTGTTTGATTTATCCTCCTCACCATATTGTCTTCTTTTGTCTAAGTCTCTTGGACTAGTTTAATCACTGGTACCCCAAGGCTGGTTGGAAACACTGCTTTTGTTCCATAAACGAGCTAATATTGTGACATGCCAATGGATTTCTTTGTTGTAAGCATGTCAGCCCACAAAGCATCCACTAACTTGTTATGCCATGACTTTTTATTCTCTTCAAATAGTTTTTTGATGATGGTCACCAGGCTCTTGTTGGATGATTCAGCTAACCCATTACCTTGTGGGTAATAAGCAGCTAAATGACCGAGTGCTATCTGATACCTGTGACAAAAATCAATCATTTTATTGGATCCAAAAGCAGTAGCGTTATCAGTGATTATTTTTCTTGGGCGGCCAAACCTAGAGAGGATGTGGTCTTCTAGGAACTTAATGATGACATAATATGTGGCATTCCTAGAGGGTATGGCCTCTATCCACTTTTTGAAGTAGTCTGTGGCTGTAAGAATCCACTTGTGTTGAGCAGAAGAAGCAAGGTGTATTTCTCCTATGAAATCTAGGCCCCATTGTTGGAAGGAAGCCTCAACAGTAATGGGCTATAATGGTAAAGGGAGGAGATTTATTTTGCCCTAAAAAATCTGGCATTTATGTCAGGAAATTATCATTTTATGGATGTCATTGAAAAGTGTAGGCTAGTAATAGCCAGCCCTGAGTATTTTGTTAGTTATGGCTTTCCAATTTAAATGGCCTCCACACTCTCCTGCATGGAACTCCTGTTTAATCCTCTCTGCTTTAGTTTCAGGCAAACATTTAAGAAATAGACCATTTTCATTTTTCCAGTATAAACATTCGTTCAGTATGCAATAGTTTCTAGCTTTTAACTTTAGGAATCTGGCCTTAGTTTTTGATAAATTAGGAGGGGCGTTGAGGTTTGTGAGCACATATAGGATATCTGCATACCAAGGAGAGTTTTGAAATTGTTCTTCAATAGTAGGATCGGACAATCCTTCTTGTTCATCCAAGGCATTTACCTTGTTTATGTCAAGGGCCTGCAAGTTAGATTCGGCCATTAGCTGAGCCAGGCCCGGACCTTTGATCAATTTTGTGGGTTTTATTTCCAGGTCATATTCTAATATTACAGCAATCCATTTGCCCCTCTTTCCATCTGGATCTTGGGAAAAAATATCTTTAACCACTATGTTTGGCACGTATGCTATGATGTGAGAATGCAGTATATACACCCTAAAGTCTTTTAAGGCCTTTACCAAGGCATAGGCCTATTTTTCCATTATGTTATATTTTAAGGGTGCATCCCTCAGAGCCTTGCTGAAGAAAGCAATAGGCTATTCCATTCCCTCTAAATTTTTTTGCAGCAGAACTGTAGCCAATGTATGCTTGGAGGCAAAGGAAAATATCAGGGAATCCTTTGAGAAATCTGGGCTAATTAGGACAGGTGCCCGGGTGAGTGCAAGTTTAACTAACTCAAAATATTTTTTAGCATCTACAGTCCACTTAACTCCTACAACCTTTTTCAAAATATTTGTCATATTCCTTAGGTGTTTAGCTAAGTTGGGAATAAACCTCCTTAAGAAGTTAATTTTCCCAATAAAGGACTGTAACTCTTTTACGTTTTCGGGTGTGTAATCTGTAGTATTCCCTCAACTCTTTGCGGGTCTATCTTAATTCCCTTCTCTGATATAATATGGCCGAGAATCTTACCTTCTTGAAGTCCGAATAGAGTCTTATTGGGATTTAATGACAGACTGAACCTTCTACATTTTTCAAAAAATCTTCTTAGATGCTTCATATGCTCCTCATCAGTCTTGGAGTAGAATTTTATGTCATCAAGATAGATGACAATGAAGTGCCCTATTTCTTCTGAAAAGGCTATGTCCATTTCTCGTTGGAAGGTCACACCAGCGTTCATTAGTACAAAAGGCATTTTTACGTACATAAATGTGCCCCATGGAGTGGTGAAGGTTGTCTTGAGTTGGTCTTCTGGGAGTGCTAAAACTTGGTTGTAACCTAAAAAACCATCTAACAGGGAGATCCTTTTTGAGCCTACTACCCTCTGAAGAATGTGTTCCATATTTGGCAAAGGGTAATTGTCTTTAAGTGAGGCTCTGTTAAGATTCCTGAAATCAATGCACCGTCTGATCTCATCTGTCTTTTTCCTCACAGCTATTAGGTTCGAGACCGAATCAGAGAACCTCATAGGAATTATTATTCCTGCCTCATACATCTTTTTTATTTCATTTTCTACTACAGGCAATTGTTTCGGGTTAATTCTACGAAGTTTCTGTCTGAAGGGTTTCTGGTTCTATTTCAAAGGTATTTTGTGCTGTATAATGTTTGTGTCGTAGGCCTTTAAGTCCTCGTAGCTCCAGGCAAACACATCAATGAATTCTTTAAATAAATCAATGTATTTCTTTTTCATATCTGTGGGAAAGGACTTAGCTAATTTTATCATCTTAGGCTTGTCTTCAGTGCCTATATTTCATTCCTCAATGTTAGAGTCTGACTGCTTTATGGTAGGTTTTTTCGCTACATCATCGAAATCAAAAAGATCTTCTAAAGGTGTCAGACCTCGGGGTATGTTTTTATCTTTTGCCTGTAGCACCTCTATTTCCTCTTTATCTGCATTCTTATATTCTTCTATTGGATTTCCTATCTGTTTAGTTAAAGTGTTTATTTCAATGTTACGGAGTGATTTTTATTCGTCGAGAGGTTTCTCACTCAGGCAGCTATCCTCAGATTTAGAGTCTGAATTGGAGAATTCAAACTTGTTCCTACCTATCAGGAAATCCTCAATTTTCTTATCACCCTCAAAGACCTGCCAATATTTCTCATTATTAGGCACTGCAGGTCTTTATTTGGTTTGAATGAAGATTTGTTTGTCACTAGGAGACTTATAGTATGAACTAGCTAAGCCTGCTAATCCATTAGCAATTACGTTATGAATCCTAGGAACAAACACCAGTTCATATTCTACAAAGGTTTTCAATAAATCCATAGCATCATTCCTGTACACTCTCAATCTAGTGTGTTTCGTTGTGTATTATCTGTTCACCTGTTTTATGATTAACTCAACGTCTCCATGTACAGCAATCCTACGAGCTCCTAGTTTTTTCAACAGATTTAAGCCTAGGATGAGAGCCTCATACTCTGCGATATTGTTTGTACATTTGAAGGTCAGATTGAAGGCATGACTCTCTACATAGTCACTCTCTGTGTTATGTGCCCACACTCCTGCTCCTGCAGTTCTCCTGGTGCACAACCCATCGAAATTCATTTCCCATAAAGGTTCGTTCTCAGGTTTATCATTGATTTCTTTACTAGCGTTGGTTTCATTGCTGTGCTGCAATGGGGGGTTTGTTTCTTGGTGTGGAGGGTTTTGTTCTTCATGATGTGTATGGAGTTTAGAGAGTTGTCTAGTTAGCTGTTTGCTTTATGTTTCTTGTTTACTCGGAGTTTCGTTTTCAGTGCACTATCCCAAGGTTTCCTCTTCGCTTTCTTCTAAGTCTCGAGTGGCCATTATGTTAAAATCTATGGGCTCTGTCTCTTGGTTTGCATCTCTGTTTTCCAATTCTGGATCCTTTAAATATTCATCGTTGCAAAGGATAAAGGAATCCAGATCTGTATGTACAGAGTACAGAGGTGAGTTTTCAGGCTTTTCAGGGCTGCTAACCATGAACTTCATCTGTGCCTCTCTATACCTTCTCCTAAGCTGGCTAAAAACAGGGATTGTGGCGTATGCCCCATCCATCTGCATTGTAACTTGAAGCTTGGCTCCCCATGACCTCGATAGTATCATACCATACTTAGGTGGCACATCTGCCACTACAACATCCATAACCATACATTTTGCTGAATCTGGGTCAAGCTCACACATAGGTCTTTGATCAAGCCAAGACACTTTACCCTGCTAGAATCAAATGAATATAGGTCTTTATAGGGACAGGTTATCTCTAGGCCTAACCTCTCCATAATTACCTTAGGCATCAGGTTGTGTGATGCCCCAGAATCATGCATTGCGTTGTGCAGGATCTTGTCATGGATATTGAGACTGATGTAAAACGGGGGTACTACCCCTTCCTGAAACTTCCCTTCTATATTTGGACCAAACAGGAGGGTTGGTTGATCATCACTTAGGTTGATAGTGTCATTGTTTTCTCCTAGATTTAAGGCTTTCAAAATTTGGCCTTTATATACATCCTGAGTGGCCAGCTCAGAGAGTGGAACAAAGATTTTAATTTTTGCAATCTCACTCTCTAAATTGAAGGTGGACTGACTCTTTGTGACACTCAACTCTATTTTGTTAGCCACTACTTTAGTGGCAGAATCAGCATGTTGATTCTCACTATGTATGGTGTTCGGAGCAGTTTTATCAAGAACACTAGCTACAGTACTAGTGCTTCTAGCTGGTTGGCTTCGTTTATCAGTATATTGGTTGTCTTTCTCTTTTCTCTTCCTAGAACCCTCAGCTGCTGATTTACTACCTTTAGCCATTACTTTAGGATTTTTATCAGGTATTTTCTTAATAGTAATCTCGGAAGCTTTTGGTTTGGAAGTGTCTAAGCTCTTTTCGCTTCTAAGTTCATACTGTTCTCTGACCTGCATAATAGCATTTTCGAACCCAAGTCTATAGTCCTCATATTTTGACCTTTCCTCATCCCGATATGAGGATAAGGGCCAATATTCCTCTGAGGAACAGTTGCGGATTGCGTTGTCTATTTCAAACACATTTATTGTGGTCCCTTCAGACTCTTCTATGATCTCCTCATCTTCGTCGAGAAATTTCTCTTGAAATGGGGGAATAACTTGCTGGTCTGAGTCCCTTTGCCTATTTGGAGCGGTATTGTTCCTCCTAAAGTTCTGGTTCTGGTTATGGTTTTGGTTTCTATTTCGGTTACTAACTGTGACAACCATTTTTTCCATCATTTTCTGCAGCTTTTCCATATTTTTGGCTAGATGGTCATACTTGGGATTGGATGTGAAAACTGCAGCGTCATCCCTATATGTTACCCTTTTCTCAGCTCTCATTCTGGCTTTCTTTTCAATCAGGTTAGCCTCTACACTCATTGCTCCCTTTTGCATATCTTCCAAGGTGTTGTAATCTCTCTCCCTAAGCTGGTAGGCCATGTAGGCATCAAAGCCTTCAGGTTATTTCACTAAAGCCATACCTTGGGGAGGTTTCATATGTGGAGGAAGAGTGTTGTAAATGCTATTAAACCTTGTAGAGTAGTCATGGACGCTCTCTCCTACGTTTCTTCTAAAGTTCTTATATTCTACTAAGATTTGGAGAGGGTTGGTCTTGACTTCCCACTTATTTATGAAGGATTGATATAAATAGGGAAGATCATGGATGGTATTAGGAGGTAGGAATTTAAACCATTTCTTCACATCACCTCCTAAACTCTGGGCAAAGATTCTCATCTTGACTGTCTCATCATCTCTCTCCATAAAGTCAAAGGAATCTTCCATCCTGTCTACATGGTGCTAAGCTGTAGTGGACTCTTTTGCAGTGAAGTGTGGGATATTTGATTGATAATCATTGGGTAAGGGCACTAGAGGCTGAGGTAACACTAGAGGTGCACACCAGGCCACCATGATGATGTTCTGAGGAGGTAATGATTGGCTTGAGCAGCAAGTATGTGGATGACAAGAATATTAAGACCAGCAGCACTTTGTTGAGCTGATTTAGGATGGTAGAGCCCCAATTTTTGAATTAAATGAATATCCAGAGGCGTAGATGGAGGGGTCTTCCTATCCATAATATGCTAACCACTATGAGATGGTGAACCAAGAAGCTCAGGTTCTCGCTGGTCTATAGCACCAAATGACCTAGTTCTTGGTAAACTGCTTGGTAGGTCTAAGTCAAAATGAATGTCTAATAGAGCTGTAAAGTCTTCTGGTGCAGAGTTAGCTATATGGATGTATTTGGAAATAGTTGGTTTCCTAGGTATAGGATATTTCCTAAGAATGCTCTCAGGGTTGTCAACTATTTCAGGTGGGCTGGGGTTAGGATAAGCTCTTGTATGAATGGTTCTTGAAGCCAGAATGTTGTTTTTAAACCAATAAGCTTAAACCTACTTGTTACTTCTATTATGGCTGATGTTGTTATGGACTTTGGTCTCCTAGTGGAGTCTTATGTGAATCACGATAATCAACAGGCCTACTAATCACCAGTGGAGTCTTTAATCATTGAGGAACTATGGAGTCGCCAGGTGGAAGGTTTCGAATGTTTTTGAGGAGGTATAATGTCCACCACAGTGATTAACCACCAAACTAAGGCTACTATGGTCGTCTTTGAGTTTGTGAAGTGTTTAAAGGTGTGTTTGGCTCAAAGCGTCCCCAACGGAGTCGTGATTATGTTGGGGTTCCCATGTTTTGGCAAGTTTGGCAATACCAAAATATGAGACAACATTAGAACCACTTTCAAACCTCAGGATATAGCCCTCCTGGGCCCAGAGAGGGATCTCTATATATAGGTAAAATTATGTGTCTTTGGAAGCTCGGTTTTAAGATATTAGGCTAGTTATTGGCACGAGGTTTATTTGATTGTTTGTTTGTTTGGTTGTTGGGAATCAGGAAGGAAGGTTTCAATACAAGGAACGGATGTGTAGAGAGTATTTTAGGCAAAGGAGAGATAATTCCAGAGAATACTCGAGACCATTGGGCAATGGAGTCAGGAAAGGGTTTACTTGCTATTCAATATGCAGGCTTTCAATTGGGCTAGTCATCTAAAGCATTGGATCTTAAAGATGATAGTGTGGCATGAAATGGTAAGAAAGAAGGTGAAAGGCAAGGAAACCTCCAAGATGACCACTTAAGAATCAGGTCCAGGGACAGGACGTGCCATTGGACACCTGTGATCCAATTCCTAAAAGGTTAACTCTTCAGACAAGGAAAACATTAGAGATTTAAATGCAAAGGTGAAAACCTGAGATTAGAGAGAGACTTTGAACTCTCAATGCTTCGGCATCCAACTTGAGGGAACATAGAAAGGTTTAATTGATTGAAAAAGACCCTAGTGAGACAGAGACAGTGTTCTAAACTCCCAGTATCCCAATTATTTCAATCAAAACCCGACAAGAACCTCCAAGAACAGATTCATTAATTCATACATCAGCTAGCAGTAAATATAGCCACTACACTGGTTAAATTAACTTGAATCAATACTCAGATAACACGTATAGCAGAAAACATCAAAGGTAGGGAGAGTAAAAACATAGGGTACCATGCAAGGGTATATCCTATGCCAAATTTCTGATGCATACCAGAAGAAATGGAATATAATGAATCACCAAGGGAAACAAAGACAGAGATAGAAAAACATCACCGCTGCTTTAAATTAGGATCCAAAGAAATGTGCTTGTCATATTAAAGAGCAACACCAGTCATGTAAAACATTGCCAACAGCTTGAAATTCAGTCTGAAAACATCTTCCTTGGCCTATCTTACAACTTTACACAGAGAGCTCTATCTCAATAGAAACAACTTACATTCCACAGATATCCGATCAACAAAAACAATGAGTTTCTTCATGAGTTTTATAGCTGAAAGAGGGGAAAAGGAGGTAGATGAAACACCAAATGATACATTAAAACAGAGTAGAGGAAGAGGCTCGAGGCCCATTCTGTCTTAATTTCTATGCATTAATCTTCGGTACTCTTTGGAAGAAAGAGTGGTCTTCAACAGGCTGGAATTTACTCCAGGTATGTCTTCGGTGTACTTTCACTACAGTACCCTGTAGTACTCTGGTGAATAAACAAAAGGTAGATAAATGTCTTGGAGGTCTGCCATACTGCATAACTAATGCTCTGGTAGCATTAGGACTGTTCTGTCAGGGTGGAAATCTTTTCAGGGACACAATGTAGAAAAAACAATATGGGTATTGTGTCCTTTCTCGGGAGGAACTTCCGTTGATGTGAAACTTTGATGATATTGTTTTCTGCGCGTTAGGCCTCATTAGGCCTACTGTGTGATTCACGAGGTCTTCAATCTGGTAATTTTTCCCCTTAAACAATGAATCAGAGCTAAAATTCTTTAATTACAAGCATTAAACTCTCTGATTATCCACTGAAACACTTTGCCGCTTCATGACTGTCTTTATTTGTGAAATTCGGAACTTTAATGGTGCTGGGGGGCTTTATAGAGTTAAAATCTACCCTTTGATGAAAGTTATGTTCTAACACCCCCCCAGGCTCTTCTTTGTAATATCAATCTCTGAAATTAGCCTTCTCCGCGCTTTGTGCCACTATAACAGTGACTGTGAGAAATGGCAGATTTCACCACCTGTAACCTGCAAAAAACACACAAACATGTTAAGAAATCCATGCATGGGGAGGGTGGATGCAGTGGAATGCTGTGAGGAAGGTAGCGAAGCGATGGTGTATGCGGTGGATGCAATGGGAAATGGTGGAAAATGTAGTGAAACAGTGGGAAAAATGGTCTGGTGAAAGTTTGGTGGAGGAATGCATGTGGACCATCTAATCATATCTGGGGGTGATGATTGACGGTGGAGATTGACTAATGAAATGACTTCGGATAGTCGGGCGAAATGCATAAAATTTAATGTAAAAAATTAAACTTTTAATGTAAATCGTGAAAGTTTGGACTTCGAAGAAATACAAAGAAATAAATGGAAATGCAATGGAATTGGTCGTGAATGGTGGGACTTGGCATGGGCGGAGGGCGATTAGGTATGAACCGTCGGATCTCGAGAGATCAACGGTTGCAATCTAATCACATTGGAGGAAAGCGGGCCTGAAACTCCGATTGAGAAATATGAATGAACGAGGCGATGTAATGAGGACCATTGATCTTGGATGAACGAATGACTATGATTGAATCGAAGGACCGCAGTCGGGGGAGGCAGCGGGGAACACATTCGAGAACTTCCGATTGGTGATTCGCGATTGAGCGCCAGCCATCCGATCTGGAACAAGATCGACAACGGAGATTCAATCAGAGGGGAGACGGACGGGAGTAAAGGAGTGGAGCAGGAGAAATCAGGGATGTTGGATCAAAATGGATGGACGGTGGAGATTGGATCGGGGGTCGGAAATCAGGGGAACGGGAAGCGGTGCATTAAGTTTTTTCGATTGTGATTGGAGTGATGTGCACTGGCCATCGGATCTAAGAACAGATTGACGGTTGATATGTGATTGGAAGGGTGAATGGGGAGAACGACAAGCGCATTATAGAATTACCACAGACCGTCGGATCTGTGTAGATCGACAGCTTGGATCGCGGCGGGAGTCTATGGATCAAACACGCCATCGCATCGGAGAACTCCATGGTAACAAATAAACGTGCTTATATGAATGATCCGATGAGATAAGCACCCAAGGCCTTAGCACCTAGTTATGGCACCTGATCGCATGGTGGGGGAGTGGTTAGGGGCTGAGCCGGAGGGGGCTAGCCTGTGCATAGTAGAAAAAATGGGTTTTTTAGCTTATAAACAGAGTTTTAAGGCTAAAGAGATGCTTCTGGTAGGGGGAAAAAGGGAATTAAAATCAAACGAAAGGATTTCTCTTGGTTTAACAGGAAGAATTAGATGGTTTGGGAGACTCTGGAGGGATTTTTAAGGTTAAAGGGGGAACTTTGCAAAGGGGAAAAAAAGGTTAGAATGGGAAATTTGCAGAGGTACAAGGGACAAATGAAGGCCTTTCTGAGCACAATTTTTTATAGACAATGAGGATTTTTGGATGGAAACAGCAGTGAAGATATTTTAAAAGGAAATGGACACATGAAGGTTTCAAGGATGAGAGATTTCATAGGAAATGTATCTCTTGAAGGCTCAAAATTCATAGGTGGCTAACACTATGAACCCAAATCCACTTCAGAAAACTATTGAAGAGGATAACATCTTGCAGAATACCTTTCTTGAGGAAAAATCCCTATCTCATACTCCTAGAAATGAGGACATGGAGACCCCTTTTTCAAAAGAGGATCCTCTTATTGATAAGGTGACACCCTTTCATATTGAAGAGGAAGAGAAGGCTGGAGGCAACAACACTATCATATCTAGAGCATATCTAGCACCTCATGAAGAGGAATATGGAGCACTTGCTCCAACAAGAGGAATTATTGTATGTTCACAAGGAATTCCAAAGAATCTCACATGTGGCGATCAGGGCACATTCCATGAGCAAAATGTGCCACCATGTTGTGAAACTAGCTCCAAAAATATAAGAAAAGAGATATCAACACCTTATAAATAAGCCACTTCGAGGGGGCAACCTCCAACACATTACATGAATGAACGATTCTTGGATGATACAAATTACAAAACCTCCTTTCTATATATAGGAGTCCATGGGGCCACAATGTAATCCTAGCCGACCTAACAATAATAATTTAAGGGAACAATAATAACAATATGGGGGTTACATGGGTACAATAATAACAATAAGGGTGTTACACTAACAACGGTAAGGGATTTTACTAGTAATATAGGGAACTAACATGCCCCTCTCCTTCAAAAAAGTGTTGTCCTCAAAAACTTGAGTAGCTCTGGGTGCTTCTGTATAAAATTCTCATCCTCCCATGTAGAATCTTCAGTGGGTAAGTACTTTCACTTGATGAGATACTCTGAAATTGATTGATTCCGTAGCTGTCAAGTTCTTGTTTCCGTGACCGATTGAGGTTCTAATATGATTTTTCCTTCCTCATCAAGTTCTAGCAATATTGTTTGAACTGGAATATTTTCACCTATAACCTTCTTTAGGCATGAAACATGGAAAACTGGATGCACTCGTGAAGAAGCAGGAAGCTCCAATTTGTATGCCATAGTACCAATATTTTGCAACACCTTGTAAGGACCATAGTACTTTGGTGATAATTTATTATCCTTCTTAGCTTGCTTAAGGGACATTTGTTTGTATGGTTGTAGTCATAAAAATACCCAGACTCCTACATCAAAAATTCTCTCACTGCGATGTGATTTTTCTATTGTTTCATTCAATTTTGTTCCAAATTCAAGTTATCCTTTAAGAGTTGGAGAAATTATTTTTGATGCTCGATGTGATCTTCCACTGCTTGAACCTTAGAATTTTCTCTTAAAGATGATGTGATGGATGGTGGATGATATCCATAAAGTGCCATAAATGGGGTCATTTTTGCTGCATTATGGAAGGAAGTGTTATACCACCATTTAGCGAGAGGTAACCACTTGACCCATTGTGTTTGTTTATTAGATAAAAAACAAAAAAGATATCCTTTCAAACATTTATTTACTGTCCTAGTTTGACCATCGGATTGAGGATGATAAGATGAACTATGAGCTAATTGAGTACCCAAACAAGAAAATAACTCCGTCCAAAAATTTCCAGTAAAAATGGGATCTATGTCACTCACAATAACCCTTGGGTTTCCATGTAGCTTTTGAATTGTGTCCATAAATGTAGTAGCAACTGTACTTGCTTTAAATGGATGAGATAATGCACAAAAGTGTGCATACTTGGTAAGTCTATCAACTACCACCATGATGACACTCTTTCCTTCAGAATTAGGTAAACCTATGATAAAATCCATTGAAATCTCCTCCCAACGTTGACTTGGAATGGATAAAGGTTGTAGAAGACCCGGGGTCTTAATTGTCTCAACTTTATTCTGCTGGAAAACCAAACATTTCGCCACAAACTTTTGAATATCAGATTTAAGGCCATCCCAAAAAAATTCTTTCTTCACCCTGTGGTAAGTTTTTAAAAATCCTGAGTGTCCTCCTAAAGAAGAAGTGTGCAATTCCAGAAGAATATTTTGTTTTAGTTGGGAATTCTTACAAAGATATAAGCGATCTTTGTACCATAAGGAATCATTTTTCCAACTAAATGTATCAGATGTACTAGGATCTTGCGGCAACTTTTGAATGAGTGTCCACACATCTTCATCCTTCTCCCATTCATCTCTTGCTTCGGTTATCCAATCTGGTTGGATAATAGAAATGGCACAAAGCAATGCTTCCACCTCTTCATTCTTTCTTGAGAGTGCATCCGCAACAACATTAAGCTTTCCTTTTTTGTAGATTATTTCAAAGTCATAACCCAACATCTTTGTGACCCATTTTTGCTGCTCTTCTGAAGATAGTCTTTGTTCCAAAAAGTGTTTAAGACTATCATGATCAGTTTTTACCTTGAAGTGTCTTCCCATTAGGTAATTTCACCATTTCTTTAGTGCATGCAGTATTGCTAACATTTCCTTCTCATAAATAGGTTTCTGTAAATACTTTCCTTTGATTGGACGACTTTCAAAAGCAATGGGTCTTCCTTCCTGCATTAAAATAGCACCAATTCCATTTCCTAAGGCATCACATTCCACAAGAAAGGTTTTTGTGAAGTCTGGCATAGCTAAGACCGATGTTAGGCACATTGCCTCTTTAAGATGTTCAAAGGCCTTAGTTGCTTCAAGAGTCCATGAAAATGCATCTTTCTTCAATAATGTTGTTAGAGGTGCTGCTATTCTCCCATAATTCTTAACAAACTTGCAATAATACCCTGTTAACCCGAGAAATCCTCGCAACTGCTTTATGGTTATGGGGACTTTCCATTCCTTAATGGATTTAATTTTGTTAGGGTCTACCTTAACACCCTCGTGAGATACAATATGACCCAGATATTCCACCTCTTGTACTCCAAAGAAACATTTGGATGTTTTTGCATATAATTGTTTCTCCCGCAATAGTTTGAGCACCCTGTCAACATGTTGAACATGATCCTTCCAAGACTTGTTGTAGATTAGTATATCATCAAAAAATACTAGCACAAATTTTCTAAGGAAGGGTTTGAAAATGGAATTCATCAAGCCTTGAAATGTATAAGGTGCATTAGTAAGGCCAAAAGGCATCACCAAAAATTCATAATGACCCTCATGAGTTCGAAATGTTGTTTTCAGAATATCTTCAGTCTTCTTTCTAATTTGATGATATCCTGAACGAAGATCCAACTTGGCAAAATAAATTGCTCCATGTAATTCATCCAATAATTCATCAATCACAGGAATGGGAAATTTATCTTTAATGGTGAGCTTATTGAGCTCCCTCTAATCCGGACACATGAACCATGATCCATCCTTCTTGTGTACCAATATTACAGGAGCAGAGAAATAACTTTGACTAGGTTGAATTATACCTGCCTCTAAAATTTATGCAATCATACGTTCAATTTCGCTTTTTTGGACATAAGGATATCTATAAGGCTTGATGTTTGGAGGAACACTTCTTGGAATAAAATGAATAGCATGATCATGACCATGAATAGGTGGGAGTCCTTTGGGAATTTCAAACACCTTGGAATGATTGTCCAAGACTTTTTGGAGATTTGCAGAAATAGATGATTTTGATGTTGGAACTTCTAGTGAGCATAATTGTGCAATTAGGCCTCATTGTTCTTTCTTTAGAAGCTTTGTCATGAAATTAGAGCTTATTATCTTTCCCAGATTCCCTGCAATACCCCGTAATTTGACTTCCTTTCCTTCTGAAAAAAAATTCAAGAAAATTCCTTGAAAATTAAAATCTATCGTCCCCAAAGATTGTAACCATTGTACTCCTAGTACAACATCGGCACCTCCCATAGGAATGGAAAGCATTGGACTGTTCAATACATATTCCCCCATGGTTAGCTTGATATTATGGCATTTTCCAGAGCAATTTATAATTCCTCCATTTACAACCATCACTTGACATTCTTGTGTTAGGTATAGGAAACAATTCAATTCCTTCGCTACCTTACAAAGAATAAAATTATGGGTGCTACCTGAATCAATAAACACTATTACCTTTTTCTTCTTGATATTTCCTTCTATATTAAGAGTTTGAGGAGTGGTAATTCCTTCCAATGCAAAACACGATATGGTCAGACTCATTTCTTCTTATTCTAGGGCTGGTTCCTGGTGTATATCCTCTTCTTTTGAAGATTCTTGTTCATTTTCTTCTTCCTCTTCACAATCTATGAAAAATAATTTCTTCTCACCACACTTATGACCTTTATTGTATTTGATATCACAACTATAGCAAAGCCCTTTTTCTCTTTTTTCTTCCAATTTTTGTGGTGTCAACCTTGTAGGTTGTGGAAATCTAGGAGTAGCAACACTTCCATATTTATAGAAGTGAGTGTCAGGCTTCCTTGTCACCATAATTTTACATTCAATTTTTCTTGCCAATCTAAATGCCTTCTCGAATGAATCAGGTTCCAAAATGAAAACTTCATGTTGGATGTTATCCTTTAAAGTACCTATGAAGAGATCAATCCTGTGTTCCTCTGGAATATCAGTTACCCTTATATTCAATTTTGGAAGTCCCGAATGTGCTCCCCCACTAAACACTTTTTTTTGAGATTTATCAATTAGCTAAAGAAAGTGTTGGTCTTTGTATCCTCATAATGTGCTATCATTTCCTTTGTAAAAATTGAGCAAGTGAAAATTATTTTAGGAGAGAAAATCCATCGATACCATACACATGTATTTTGTTCTAAATGTAAAGTTGCAATGCGTACCTTTTGTGTGTTTTGCACATTATTGAGATCAAAATATTGCTCCATCTGTAGTATCCATGTTACAGGATCCTTTCCATCAAACTTCCTCATATCCATTTTTGGAATATGGTGGTTCTTCTCTCCAACATTAGAGTTTATGAAATCACGATTAACATTTATTTTGTTCTCATCATGAGTTTCCTCTACTATATTTTCACCATTAGGAAACATTTCTTGTATCAACTTTGTCAAACCTTCCATGTCTGCTTTTAGATCATTCTTCATGTTTTCCATCTTAGCTTTCATGTCATCCATCTTAGATTCCATGCCAGCTTCCATGCCATCCATCTTAGCTCCCATTCCATTATTCAAATCATCCATATTAGAATCCACGCCTTTCTTCAAACCATCCATCTTAGTTTCCACACCTTTTTTCAAAACTTCCATGTCATTTTTTTTTGCTCTTTGCGAGAGCGAAATTTGTTGCACTTTCTCTTGTAATTTTGATATGTCATGTTGCCATTATTCATCTTCATGAGTCATAGTAGAGCCTTCTAAAGGCTTAATGGGTGTTGAATTCTTTTTAGGGGCCATTTGAGAATCCAATACTGATATCTATTCTATAATATGCCCTTGGAATCAATTCAACTTGATTCTTCAAACAAGACTTATGCAATTCGGAAAAAAAAATACACACCTTTTACTTGCTTTTGAGGAGCTCGATATTGAAATTGAATTATCTCTATAATTGAAGAACCTCAATATCTGAAATTTGGCCTGTAGTAGTCCTTTGAAGCTTCTTTCAAATGCCACAGGTTTGACTTTATTTGGATTCTTCAAGACAAAGTTATGTCCAATCTCCCACAATGACCTAATTATAGACTGGTTTAGTAGAGCGAACTTGTACGACTTGCCACATGTCACTATTTGCTCCTTTCGCTCTGAAATTTATAGATAGAAAACTAAATTCCATGTACTTCCAGTCACTTTTTACAAAATTCCAATCCAATTCTCAGAGAGAGAGTTATAAATATTTTCCCACGATCACCTCTTTGAGATGAAATTCGGGAGCCTGAAAACGACCGAACTTCCATAGATCATATCTCCGAAAATATTGTGAACGAAGCTCTGAAATTGTGCGATGATGTTCCTTAGGATTTTGGCTTCGCATTCCAAAAATTTCAGCTTTTGAACCTTCGTATAAAAAACATTATAGTGAAAATTCCGCAATTACCTTTTCAAGTGAAATTCAGGAGCCTGCAAAAATTCCTAACTTCCACAGATCATATCTCCGAAAATTTTGCGAACCAGGCTCTGAAATTTTGCGACGATGTTTCTCAGGATTTTGGTTTTGCACTTTAAAACTTTAAGCTTCTAAACCTTCGTAGAAAAACGTTATAGAAAAAATGCCACGATGACCTTTTTGGAGCAGCGAAACCCTAGAATCCAAAGCTCTGATACCAAATGTTGTGAAACCAACTCGAAAAATAGAAGAAAAGAGATATCAACGCCCTAGAAATAAGCCACTTTAAGGGGGAAACATCCAATACATTACATAAATGAAAAATTCTTGGATGATACAAATTACAAAATCTCCTTTCTATATATAGGAGTCCATGGGGCCACAATGTAATCCCAAGCGACCTAAAAATAATAATTTAAGGGCACAATAATAACAATATGGGGGTTACAGGGGTACAATAACAATAATAAGGGTGTTACACTAACAAAAATAAGGGACTATACTAGTAATATAGGTACTTAACACACCATTGATAGATGGTGATATTCAGAAGATAAAAGAAGCAGATGGGGAGGATGATCAGTATCATATGATTGAGAGCCCACACCCCTTTCTATTTCAGAATATTGATGCACAGAAGAGGCAGAATGATTTGCACAGTGAGGGAAAGGACAAAGTTTTCCATTCATATATGCAGTCTACTCTTGATATTGTTGTCTCAATGCATGGAAGCATTCCACTTGGGAGACCACCAGATCAGGAGATGATGAGAGATTCTTCACATTTGGTTGCACCACTAATTGATCCTAGAGGGGTGAGGACCTTTGGAGGACTTGAAACATCGTTGAGAGTCTTGGGTAGACTCAAGGAGGAGGGAGAAATTCTCCCAACATCATCATTACCCATTCTCATCTCAGATATTGTGCTGAGAAAGGAGCAGCAGAGGGAGGATAGAAGCCTTCCAATATGTCACTTTGGCATGGGATATGTCGAAGAGGAGGAAAAATAGATGACATATACTTTCTATGACAGATCATCAACACTGTCACTATGGACAATAGATCCATATTGGAAATCCTAGCTATTGGTGGATTATTCCAAGGGTATTTTTACTTGTATGATACTTAATGACCAGCTACATGAGGAGGGACATTTAGTTAGAGATGAGGTCATCTACTATCATGGTAGGATATTTTTATATAGAGCTTCCAAGCTCAAGGAGAAGTTACTACAAGCATCTCATGAAGATTTTCTCTTCAACCACACTTATTCTATGAGAGCATGCCACACCATCATGGAGGGGTACACTTGGGAAGGCTTTGAAGAGGAGATATATCAACATTTGAGGAGATGCATGGACCATGTGGAGATGGAGGAGATACATAACTCTTTGGAGGAGTTATCACAAACACCTCTTTCCTCTTTGAGGATGAGAGGGTATTTATCTATGAACCACTCCATTTATATGAGCAAATAATATGGTAAGGATCATGTTTGGTTGCATAATGATTTATATAATGAATATGTGCATTCTTTAACCATATATGTGCAAGCCATTCCTCCAAGAAGGAGCATTCTTCCTTCTAGACTTCATGGTCTACTTGAGGCCATAAGCATCATTGATGATGGCCACTCCATAGGAGGTCTTGGGGAGATGATATCTTATGTAGGGTATGCTCAATTTTTGCCATACACCATACAACTTCTTGAAACTTGTGAGGATATTGGGGCATCCTAAACAAGTGGTTGGGAAACCACTCATCATGCCATATTTTGATGCAGTTAGGGGTAAAAATGCACTGGTTGCACTTTAGGGACCATTTTCCTTCTCCCTTATTATATATGGCAGCTAGCATGACTTTAATTATGATTCCATATGCTGATGATGTTCTCATCTTTTTTGGGAACATTATAGGATGAGAGACACATTGGTTGGATGTGTCCATGGGGAATGAAATTTTGCACACCTTTTTTGCTTCATGCTTCAAGGGGAGCATGGGAGATGGTATGGCCACTATATTATATCACTTACTTCTTTATGAGGTGGGCCATATGATTGTTTGGAGCACTTGGGACATGCCTCTCATGAGCATTTGGGAGGAGCCTTTCTATGAATTTCCAAGCTGGGAGGTAATTCATTTCATTTTGATGATAGCATGGAGGTGGAAGTCTCTCATTGGGAGTGAGGTCCCCTATGTTTTCTATCACCTAAACCTTAAGGAGGTTGAAAAGGAAGAAGGTTTCCATATAAACCTTCCATTATTTCATGATGAGAGCCACTTGGTTTATCCACCAAAGGCCAACTTGCACATTTGGGAGGAACCATTGGGAGACAGTTTTGATGTAGAATATCCGAAGGAATGGTGGGGCTATTGGATGAAAAAGACACAATAGGAGGAGGGGAGATTTTGTATTACCCTTGTAGTTTCTTGAGGAAAAGCAAAATTTTGGAGGGGAAGACTGTAATATTCCTAAATTAGCGTGTAACTAATGGGAATATTAATTTTTCTCTTAACATCTAGTTAGATGAATAAATTGGTAAGGAGGCCCATAAATCTCTTTACGAGGCACAAAATCCCTCTTAATGTGAAAAGGGGTCATTTTAATAGCTAGATCAAGCACCCTCATATGTGAACAAGGGCTAATACATGTGGACAAGGTCAATTTTGACCAATTCAACAACACTAATATGAGAGGAGTGGATCATTAATAAAGATAGCCTAGTATGAATATGGATCAGTTTAGATAGTTATAATAAGGACACCTTGGGTGTGAAAGGAGATAATGCATGAAAACGAAATCAAGGTTGACCAAATCAAACAACGTTGTAAATAGAAGAGTGGGACTAATGGAGACAACATAATTTTGGAGGAGGAGCCTTTGCATGGAAGTAATCTCATAAATGGGTAGGACCCATGGTGAGGAAGCTCATCATATATATAATGGAGGGAATGGTAGCCATATGGGGTATGATGGAGAATATGATTTTATGATTGATTCAATTTAGACTTGTTGCATGCTTCAGCTTTTTAGCTAAGTTTGTTGTACGGTTCAGTAGAAGGGTTTTCTCATGCGGGAATTCCCCACTCTTCCTTAGAGGACTTGTTGAAGAAATTTGAGAGGGACATTTTAGGCATCGTTTCCACTATATAGAATTGGGCCAAGCAGTCACCTACATCCACAGCATAGTCCCTTGGAGAAATTGCATTTTTTTTCATGGTGTTGCAGTGGGAGGTTTAAAACCCCTGTTTTATGAGCTAGTTTCCCAGGAGGAGGATTAGCCTTTTTCCTGTAAATCTAGTAGGAGCATCTACAACCATTTATTTTTATTATCATCCATATTTATGCAGTGCTTCAACCATAACTTCGTGATTCATCCATAGATCTGCAGCACACACTTCTTTTAACTCATGTCTATCAAGAAACCCTTGCCGTATCATCTCATATTTATGTAAAAGAGACTAGATCTTAGTCTTTTTAGATCTATTGATTAATATATCAGGAGATCTATTTTGTCTCTCTATTTCTGAGTAAAAAACCTCAGTAAATTGCACTGTCACTTGTTGCAATATTTTTGTGTTGTAGTAGTCTTTGGGTTGCAGTGTATTTGGGTTGTTTTGGGCATGGGAGGCCTGTTTAACTAAGTAATAGTGATTTGTTTCTGATCTCCTTGTAGATTTGGTTGTTATAATGCCTAATATAATGGAACCATGGGCTTCATTTAAATATTATTGCATATATTTATGAAAAATGTGTTTTCTGTGCTTATATTGCTGAATTTCCCATTTGGGAATATTACAAGGAGCCACGACTTGTCAGATGGTCTACATTTTTTTGTGGAGGTTCTATACAGCCTTAGATAGATTTTGTTTTCATGCACAAGTGAGGGTCAACTTCACTTTTTCTCCAGATATTTTTATTTTTATTTTTTGAGAGGTTTCGAAAGACGAGTCCTACCTCTGTTTGGCAGCCTCGTAGGTCGATGGTGGATGCACGAATGCACATGTGGGGATATACGATGGCCAAGAGGGTCAAGACTAAGTTTTCCATGAGGATACCACATGATGCACTGGAGTTGTTAGCCAGTGTTGATGAGCATCCCTTCATCATGGTCCCCTCTCCTTATGCTGGTTTGGATTGGCGAGGGTGTGCCAACATCCTCTTCACAGATGATAAGTCACCAGATGATAGAGGTAACATTACTATTTTATTTAAATTTATTCTAACATGTTCTTTAACTTTTTTTTATTAAAATGTTTAATAAAATTGTCTAATTATCTTTCTATACTTATATATATTTTGCAGACATTAGGACTTTTGATGGCGATGAGATGCCAGTGCCACCAAATGATCCAAATGTGGATCATGATGATGATCAGGATATGGCAGATATCGACAATCATAAGGCCGGTGCAAATAGACTTGCTCCTACTGGTGCACCGGTACTGCCTTTTGTTGGCGTGGTAGGCTTGATAGTAGATTAAGGATGGAGTTGGGTGACCAACTTTGTCCATTGTTTATTAAGGCGGGAGTTAGGCTCGCCAATATGAGATATATACAGGTCAATGGTAGGCTAATACATATGTGGAGAGGCATGCCGTGTGACATGTATAGCCTAATGCGGCATGTCATAGGAGCTACAACCTTAGTTACACAGTTGAAGAGGGCACTTCGACATTATAGGCATGGTCGAGACGCAACACGTGATCAACAGTCCGCGAGCAGCAACACATCATCCAATGATCATGATCAGAGGAGTGATCATCGTTCACCTCCCGCCGCTTTAGATTACCAGCCTGTAGCATCAACCAAGAATCATCATGGAGAGTAGGATGCACCATTAGCCACGTCAATTGAATAGCTTGTAGCATCCACCAGTACTCATGATCATGAGAAGGCTAGACCATCAACCATGTTGAGTCATCACGATGAGCAGCCGACAATTGGTCCTGATTAGCAGGAGGCACCAATACCAAATCAACAGACATGTGATGATCAACATGTATCTGAGCTTATCGAGGTTGCACCATTGACTGAGCAGGCCTCGACTAGTACTTCTATTGATGATGTACCACCAACTAATATATGAAATTTATATTACAGTTGTATATTTTTGATATTATATATATATATATATCTATATATATATATATAGATATGGTCCATGTATTTTATGTTCATGTTGTAGTTGTACTTAATTTACATGTTGGTGATCATCATGATGTGTATATTGTTAGGTCATGTTAGACATGTTCATTTAATGTGCAGCTTGCAAATAGATGTGTATGTGATAGCAGTTATTTGACATGAGATGTATATTTGATGTTTGTGTTATGATGATGTTATACAATGCTAATTGTGTTTTTTTAGATGATCATGATTAAGACGATGTTAGCGAATTTGAATGTGTTTTTTAGTCGAATATGATGTTTGTACAATGGTTAGCATGATCGTGATGTTTATTAATTAATTTAATATTAAATGATCATGATATTTATTAAATATTATGTCATGATTGTAATTAAAATTTTATTTTTAATTGTATGTAAAATTGTAAAATTGTAAAATTGTATTTGTATTTGTATTTGTAATTATAATTTTAATCTTATGTAAAAATTTTGTAAAATTTTAATTGTAATTGTAATATATAATTTATTGTAAATGATTGTAATTGTAATTGTAATTGTAATTGTAATTTTAACTGTAATTTTATGTAAAATATTTGTAAAATTTTAATTGTAATTGTAATATTTAATTTATTGTGAAATTATTGTAATTGTAATTTTAATTGTAATTGTATATATGTAAATTTGTAAATTTGTAATTGTAATTCTAATTGTATTTAAAATTCTAAAAATGTAATTGTAATGGTATATATGTAAATTTGTAAATTTGTAATTGTAATTGTAAATTATGTAAAATTCTAAAATTGTAATTGTAATTGTATGTAGAATTCTAAAATTATAGTTGTAATTTTAATTGTAATTTATAGTGAAATGGTAAAATTTTAATTGTAATTGTAGTTGTAATTCTAATTGTATGTAAAATATTTGTAAAATTTTAATTGTATTACTGTGAAATGATTGTAATTGTAAAATTGTAATTGTATGTAAAATTCTAAAATTGTAATTGTAATTGTAATTGTATGAAAATTATTTGTAAAATTTTAATTGAATTGATAAGAAATGATTTTATTAAAAATTTTAAATTTGTAAATATGTAAAATTTTAAATAATTGTAAAGTAATAAATCTAAAATAATATGAATTTTTGTAACTAATAAAATTTAGAAAATAATGCAAACAAACTCATGTAATTTAGAATTATCATTATTTTATTATGATCTTACATACAAAAAAAAAAAATTATACAGTGCGCCATTGTTTTCAAGATCAACACAATTGCAAATTATCAAGTGAAATATTGATTTTAACATTAACACAATGCAAATTACCAATTAATTCAAAATACATATTATAATGTTTTGAAAAAAAGAGTCATCTTATAAGTTATAAGGTAGTTAAGTCCTCCTCTTTATAAAAACCCATCTTAAAATGTATAAATATTGATGAAATAACACATGTACCATATCACTCTCGGTTTTCATGATCACCCTCATTATCTTCCAGCTCACATGGCATGATAACACTATTTTTCTCAAAAATATGTTTTGATCCAGGGTCATGTCTCAATACGAGCCACCAATCCCTATGCAACACATCTAGGTAAAAAAACACCCGGTTGTAGTGATTGCAGAAAACATAGGACTCCTTAGCTTCATCCCACATATTTCTAGAGTTGATACATATCAACCTACTATCACAATCTTCCTTTGCATTATTCCAATCAAAGGTTTCCCACCACTTGCACCTAAAAATAACACATTGGAAAGAAGAGAAATCCACTTCAATGATCTCTTGTATCTTTTCGATGTAACCTAACATCCCTTGTACTAGGTTTTGATCACAATGGCTAGATCGACTAGATTGATCAAACTCAAGTTGCACTCCACAGGCTTGTGTGATGTGTCCATCATTAGCATTTTCTGTGCGAAAATGGTGTCCATATGCCCACAAGATGGGAAGAAATGCACCTATAAAAAGTTAAAAAGTCAGTGTCATGTGTCTTATAATAACCCAATAGTTAAAGTATGAAATATAGATGTAATTACTTTTGAAAGGTGCATTATTAAGTTTAAAATGTACATATAAATTAAATATATTATTACCAAGTTACTGCACCCAATCCCTAAATTTAGCGCATCCTCTTGAGCACGCGGGTAATGACTAGTTGCATCGTCTTTTCTGAGATGGTTAGTAACCCAACTATTGGGGCATATGTTTGGCATATTTTCTTTTAAATTGTCAGGATAAGGCACACTTCTACCATTCAACCATCTGAATTCTTTCCTGTCACTATCCCATTTCATCCTCTTTTGTTCGTACAATGCGACCCATGGTTGTGTCACTTCATAATTGTAAAGAATGAATTTATTGATTGCTTCAATTTTTGCATTCGCTGATCAAATCCAATTGACATTATATAGTACATAGAGATCAAAATATACGTTATATCGAAGTTAAACATGAATATTTACTTTGTGTAAATTGGAAAATTATAAGTCACTTACTCGCGCTTGTTTCTATTCATTTGGAGCAACTCCCCTTCTCTTTTGTCTCATCCCTTTCATCCTCCAAAATCACCACACCTGGTATGTTTTCTATCTACTTGATGTAATCACTCGCATAATAGAAAGAATCATACGATATGTACCCCTCTACCATAGACCCCTCAGATTTTTCCCTTTGTTGAACAAAGCCTTTAAATTTCTTCATGTACCTCTCTAAGAAGAACATCCAATGACAAGAAACCACCCCAAGTAATTCAACCTCATCTACTAGGTGGATTAGAAGATGAACCTACAAGCCCATGAAACTCGTTGGTAGTTTCTTCTCAAATAAACAAGCACTCTCAACTATCTCTTGACACCATCGTGGAATGCTAGCAACATGAATCTCCTTTGACGTGATCCAACGTACAAATGAAGATAATTTAGATATGACACATACTAGGTCTTGAGGGAATTCATGTTTCACACACCCATGCATGAGCAAAGGATAATGACACTGCAAATTTATAAACACGTGCAATAATATACGAAATTAGTTATGTTTTGTGATCCCTGCATGGGGAAAATTTTTTTTAATATAAAAAATAATAAGATCATTCTTTTGAAATTATACGTACTCTTAGAATATTCAAATGGTCATGCGATTTCAACCCCGACAAATGGCCATCCAAGGTGAAGCAGTTCCGTAGTGAAGAGTCGTATGAAGATGGCACCCTCACACCAATTATAACTTCCTTTACCAAAGAAAGATCATCTTTTATTAAAATCCATGGGACATCACCTTCTTTGAAATACCATCATAAGAAAACATGAACTGAAAAGAAGCACATCACCATTAACCAAGCTTAGGGATCCTACAAGCAAGCCTTCTCCATCATCAATCAAAACAATCCATTCACAAGCTCCATAACACCAATTTCTTCTTCAATCTCCCAAAAACCATATATTTCTTTCAAGAGTCATCAAATCCCAAACTTTTACAATAAGGCCCTCATGCTCTATTTATCTATAAAAGGAGGTAAAAAACCATAGCTAGGTTTTGAAAATGTCAAAATCATCCATAAATGTCATTTATGCCTAAGAGACCATGCAAGCCCCAAGGCACAATATATCTCATGAAATAAATGAAAAAATAACTCCTAGTACCTAAATTTGGAGTGATTTGCCTCAAAAAAACACTAAAATATCATTTTTCCATTAATGAGTGTCTTTTGTTGACTTTTTGGCCAAAACACACAGTGAGGTCTGAAAGCGTAGTGCCATGCACGAGAGAAACTGGGTCCACTTGCAACCAATTTTTGATGACCTTTTCGATGTCGGAATTGGCTCCGTGATGGCCCATTAGAAATCTTGTTGAGTCTAAGTTCCAAATATACCCTTGGTTTTCTTACTGAGATCCACTAACCTATCTAAAAGGAAAATTTCCCAAAACTGCTCTAGGCGTAGTGCCAGGCCTGAAAATGATGCAGAAAGGTGAAAATGAGGTGTTTTTTGGCCTTTCGAGGGGTCAAAAATACTCCGAATGCTCTAAAAGTTGGTGAGAATACTATACTTGAGCTGAGGATTCAAAAAATTCCAATTTTTCCTCCTGAGGATGCCTAAGATGAAAGCGTAGCGCCAAGGGTGATGCGCTTAGAGGCCTCCAAATTTGCAAAAAACCAAAATTTGTCAAAATTTTCCCAAATTTGGTGGATTTATCCGTTATGGGGTTTGAGAGACCTGTAGAGAAGATTGAGCCAATATCACAAGTTTTTCTTGGTCCTTTTCCCCTTTGAGAGCTTATATTTTGGCAAGGGCCTTTTTGAGTTTAGCCCTTGCAACTTGGTTTCTCCGAGCATAATGCTTGGTCATCTGCCTTTGGAGATCAAGATCCTTATTAGCTTTCTCTAGTTTAGCCTCCAAGTGTATGTTTTATCTTTCCAATCAAGGCTCCTGATCATGTTCTATCTCCATGGCAAGAAGCTCACTTAAAGGGCACTGCTCAACCAAGGCTGATTCTTGTTCTCTTTGTTTTTCCATTGCCTTCTTCAAACCCATGGTTCTTGGTCTCCTCCTAGCCTGCCCTTCTTCATCTTCAATTTTCTTCTTCTTTGCCTTTATCCAGTGGCTTATTGGATGTGGAAGGCATGGCCCCTTGCCTCTTTGAGGCAGAAAATGCATGCCTTTCGCCTCTTCGGTATACCAATGAAAAAGGCTCAACTCTATTTATTTTGGTGTTTTCATCATGGTTGTGATCCTTGTTGCTACCATCAAACTCTTCATTTTCATCACTGTTTTCATGATTTCCTGACTATTTTCATGACTGTCATTTTCCTTGTTGTCCTGTTCCTCACTGGTGCTTGCTTCATTGGTGTCACTGTTGTCTTCATCCCCTTCATTTTCTCCACTGTCATCATCTTCATTTGGCCTGCTCTCTACATATTTTCCTTCATCTTTGTCATGACTGGGAGCCTCAATGTTTTTATTGCATTAAGGCTCTTAGTCTCACTAATGTCCCTAGGATCATCATCTGTTTCTTTGTCACTTGCTTCATCTTCATCATTATCCACCTCATTGTCTTCTTCCTCATTGCTGACCTCTTCTTCATCACTTCTTAATTCATTTCCACTGTCAGCTTCCTCACTTTCTTCGTTGTTATCCTCTCCTTCTATTTCTATGTTTTCTACCTCTTGTTGGCTCAACTCGTCATCACCCTCATCTTCACTTTGGTTTGATTCATTATCACCCTTACCCTCATTTTCACTTGCTTGTTCACTGCCACTTCCTTCTTGATCTGATGCATCAGGAGAAGATGAGGAAGGGAGGTTTTCCTAAGGAGAGGACACTTGGGTAGATGATGAGGCATGATTAGTAGGAGGTGATGGAGGAGTGGAGCTAGGAGGATGAGATGATGAGGGTAAATTTGGCTGATGATGGGGATGTGGGCTTATGGATATCTCACGACTAATAAACACCTCCCAAGGTATGCATTTTCGCTCCAACTGATGTAGTACCACCATCTTGATCAAGGAGTGGTGGAACAAACTCTGAATTTTCTGGGCATAACTCCTCCTTTGGACAATAGAAGACATCTTGTCGATACTCCTATACAATTAGTAAGGAAAATGAAGCATTTTAACCCTAGTAAAATGCATGAGTAGTTTGATATGGTAGGAGTAGAGCCTAGAGTACCTTCCCTCACATGTAAAATATTTCATGATGACCTTCATTAAGGGTGCATACCTCTCCAGTAAGTATGAGAAAGGGAAAATAGTCTTGCAACCTTCTTTGTACCTAGGCTTGAGGAATGTCTCATAGAAGCTTATGTCCAACTTTTCCCTTTTGAACCATTTCTCACCAACATCAAGTATACTTGTGGCACTAGAAATGGCATCTGATGAGAGTTCAAAGGTCACCCCTACCAAGCTTGATTGTTTTTTATGTAGGTTAAGAATGAATAACCTTGTGAGCTCTGGGTGATTTTGTACTTGTTGGACTCTTTCACAAAACTGAAAACGCCCTACATTTTGAAAGCATGTGAGAATCATGGGAGAGGTAGTAATCTCTGCAGTTTCTTGGGGCTCAAATCTGTTAACTTTCCCACCTTTGTGCCTCTGCCTCATAGGCTCTTGCCCTCTTTCACTGCTAACACTCCCATCTTCTCCTGACATGGTGATTAGTGCTTCCTTTAGATAACCCTGGGCCTTCTTATGAAACTTGATAGGAGGGGTGAAAACTGATAAATTCTTTCTTGGAGGTCAAAACAGGGCTTTGGTCATGAGGGCTTATGGTTTCTATTCTTTAGGGTTTTGACCAATTTCCTTTAACCATTAAATCATCAAATTAACTTGGAGAATAAAGAAAAACAACCACCTAACAAATTTCAACTTCTTTGCAGGTCCTTGGATGCAGCTTGGAGGTGCTCCCTTGTGATTTTTTGTCAATTTTGCAAGTCAAAAAGGGTTTCTGGCCTAGGCATAGCGCTTGCACACACAATCGGGTGTTCGGCATCTTGGGCGTAGTGCCTGCCCGTGTGCAGGCCTGCCGGGCTTCTAGGCGCAGCGCTAAATGTCTTTTGGGCCTGTCAGGCCTTCCTAAGTGCAGCGCTGAACGTGCTCTGGGCCTGTCAGGCTCCTCCTGGGTGCAGCGTTGCCCGCATGCAGGCCTAGCAAGTCTCTAAGCATAGCGCTACACGTCTCCTGTGCCTGTCGGGCTATTTCTAGGCGAACTTGTAGCGCCCGCTTGAATGTGTAGCGCATTCACCCAAAAGCGTACCACAGTGTAAAATTACACTGCAAAATCTCTCCAATGCATAGTGCTGGGTGATGTAAGCGCAACACCTTCTCGAAAACATAGTGTTGGGTAACCTTGCCTAATTTTCACTGAAACTCAAAAATTTCTCTTTGAAGGCTCCTTATTCTTTTTGAAAGTGAAAAATGAGCCAAATGATAAATAAAATTCCCTTTTATAGTCTTAGGAAAACAAATTTATCCCTTTTAAACCCACTTTCTAATGTTTTTGGTCCCTTGGTCACCTTTACTAATTTTTCTTTGTCCTTTAGTGCAGGTGACTTGAAAACCTTCTAAGCTTGCTTAGCACTGTCAAAACCTCTTTTTTATTGCATTGTGAAGTTGAGGTCATGATTTTACCCCCTTTGACATTTCTTGAGTGTGGGTGACCTGAAAAAAAAATTTCTTCCCCTCTCAGTGATTTTCTTGAGGCATAATAAATCCATCTTTGGCAGATACCATAGTCTTCACAATTATGAATGTTGTCTCCTTGTTAGACCACTTTTGATTTCTGCAGGTTCCATGACATATTGATTGTAGCCCTTTTTGATTTTTCTTGGGTTTTGACACATTTATTTACACAACAACAACCTTATGATCAGCTTGCTTTTCCATCTTGAAACTCAACCCCATGCTTTTATTCCTTTGATCATTGAGTGAAAATGACTGGAAAATGAAGGCTTCACCTTCCTTATACTAATACTCTTGGCATTCTTTCCCTTTGAGGTAGTGAAACACTTTACCTTGGCAAGCCCTATAATTCAACTACAACAGCCTCTTCAAACCTTCTTTTGATGTCATGGTGGAGGCTCAATAGCTTAATTTTACCTTCTTTGATCATCTTACCAAATCCTAGGTTTTTGGGTTGTCTGAGAAGATTTATTAGTGTTGTCTTCTAAGTTCTCTATATCCCTTTCAAGTTCAATCATTTCTGTTCAGTTCACCTCACCTTTTTCCCTTTTCTATCTATGATTTCTAAAAATATTCTTCCATGCTTGTTTGTACCGATGTGCCTCTTCCATGTGTTTTGTTGCCTTGGCTCCTTTCTTGGCACACTGCTGGCCCAATCAATCTTAGGAACACTGATATTTATTGAACATAGGCCACTTCCTCTTCCATTATCTTGTGTATATCTTTAATGAGTAGTGGGCCTCTTACCTTACCAAATTTTCTTGTTGATAGTCACCTAGACACTCCTGCAAAAATGTCAAAAATGAACAGCTGTCCTTTGCAGAATTTGAACTGATAACGAGGTCTTCCTTGGACACTTTTCTGATCTATCTTGGATAAACAAGTGTTGACCTTCTATCACATTTGATTAAGCTTCTAGCACATTAAATATAATGATTTAGAACACCAAAGATAACCCTATAACCTATGAAACCTTAATGACCTAGTGGGAGGCTCTTTTGACTTAGTCTTTGACTGAAAGCTTAGCTTGGGGCCTTCATGTATGAAAAACAAAGTTTTTGAAAATTTTATGTATTGAAGATCCCAAATCCAATGCACTTGATTTATCTAAAGAGCCTACAGATAGTTTTCAGAACATCAATGCTTGAGGCACTTGATGAGCATAAGAAGGAGTAGGTTGTTTAGTAATCTTAGAGGACAAGTGGAGGGGTGAGGTAAAGGCTAAACAGAGTGTTGAGGTTATGGGTGGGAAAATAGGATAAAGATGAATGGTATGAGCCCATGAGGGGT
Source organism: Pinus albicaulis (assembly GCA_034641835.2). Lineage (NCBI taxonomy): Eukaryota > Viridiplantae > Streptophyta > Pinopsida > Pinales > Pinaceae > Pinus > Pinus albicaulis. The sequence continues at coordinate 919,074,677 of CM076582.1, forward strand.
CTTCTAGGAGTGGTAAGTTTACCATGACATGATAGAGTAGTGAAACATCGAAAAACTTATCTTAAGGATAATGAAGGAAACGAGATTTCTAAAACTCACAATATTCATGAATCTTGTTTTTAGAAATCTAGGACAAGAAATTAGTCATATAAAAAATAGCAAAAATTACTGATGACTAACATTTAGAATATGGGAAAAGTCTATTTATAGATCGCATATCCAAAAATAGAATGCATGTCAATTATTATTAGCCCTTAATGATAATTAGACAATAAATAATAACTTATTCTCTTGGAGCACTTGATTTCAGTTAACTGATGTGGATAACCAGTTAGCTGAAGGAATTACAAGTTGCAAGGCTAGTTGGTGACTCATGCATGATGGAATTCATTGTAACTGAGTGTGATAGAGTTGTAACAGAGTTGGAAGTGTAGTTATGTGAGTTGTTATTTAGTTTAACTCAGTTAAGTGAGTTAAACTCAGTTGTGCTAGTTGTAACTAAAGATACACTAGTGAAATATGAGTGAATTAATTATTTAATTAATTCACAAGTAGTCTCTTACTAGCAACTAAATAAATACAACAGTTAACTACTTGCATGTCAGATCCAATGGAGACCCAGTGAAGATATAGGTGAAAGAGTGTGTTTGACTATTATTTGTGACTATAGTGATGCATTCAATGCATATACACACACATTGGAGTTGCCAATGAGGATTTCACAGTCAAGGTAAGGCAAGATCAAATTCATTCAGGGATCTTCTTCAGCAAGGATTGCGCAGTGGAGGTAGGTTGTCAGGAGGCATTAAATTGGTGCATGTGTGAACTAATTTTTGTATGATAGTGTGAGATGATTTTATATTCTATTGAGAGATCTATGAGCTGAGCTTTGTATGATATTGTTTCATCATTACATGATATACATAATAAATGATAGTTGGGATTTTTAGCTTTAATATTTCTCGGTAAAACATCTTGTTATGTGCGATTGATTTTTCTTCATATGTTTGGAATTGGAGATTTAATTTCCACAAAGAATTGAGTAGAAGGATTATATATTTAACAGTGGATTTAATTGTTAGATCAGGGGAGTCTGGTATTATACATGCATATTGTATAATTTCTACATGCTATCGGAGTAGTGTTAATCATTAAAGATTGCAATATTGAAGAAGTTTTGAGTTGTGTTGGTGGAACAATTCGAATTTTAAGAAATAATTTCTTGGTGTGACAGTTGAGTAAACATTGAAATGGATTTCAATGGGTTGTGGTTGGAGTATGCACTCAAGGGTAGCTCGAACTACATATTCTGGAAGGATAGGATGGAGGTGGTGCTTGAGGATAATGGCTTGAAGTAGTTCATCGATAGAGATGTTCCTAAGCCCACTTCGACAAATGTTGCATTGCTTGACGCCTAGAAAAATAAAGTACCGAGGACGAGAAGAATTATCTTGGAAGGTGTGAAAGGCCATATTGTGTCAAGAATTCATGGGAAAGCCACTCCATTTTCAATGTGGAAGGATTTGACATATATTTTCCAAAGCAACAATGGCCATAGGAAGTTGGTGCTGAGAGATAAACTCAAAAAAATAAAAATGGAGAAGGGTGACAGTATTCTAAAGTATATCACGAAGTTTTTCCAATGTGGGGATGAGCTGGGAAGTGTGGGAATTACAGTTTCTGATGATGGCTTGCTGAGCTTGACTCTCCTTTGACTTCCGAAGAGTTGGCACAATTATTAAGACTCTGTAAATGGGCAGGAGAAAGTGCTAGATTGGGAGCGACTTTGGTCGGATCTAGTGTAGGAGGAGCTAAGTCGGAGTACCAGGGATGGATCTTGATCAAAAAATTATGATGAAGAGGATTGTTCTTTGGCTACCAAAATAAGGAAAAGGAAGGGGAAGAAATCCCATCTAGAATCTGAGGCTAAAGGGAAGAAGCTGGATTTTTCCAAGGTGAATTTTTTTCACTATCACGAACATGGGCATCTCGCCACTAACTGCCCACCAAAAAAGAAGAACAAGAAGGCTACTAGAGCTATAGCTGGTGAGGCCCTTGCCTCAAAATTTGAACTTGATTTCTCCTTGATCACATGCTTGGTTTCAAGCACAATGGGATTGGTGTCGTATATTGATAATGGTGCTTCTTTCCACATAACGGGAGATAAGGATCTTTTTAGTGACTTGGAGGAGAAAGATCTCCAAATGCATATAGAGATGAGCGACGATGGATGATACAGTGTAACCGGCATTGGTACCATTACCTTTGAGAGGGATTCAAGTAAACCATTTATGTCGAAAGATGTTATGCATGTTCCAGGTCTAAAGAAGAACTTGGTCTCAGTCGTGATGTTGGAGGACAGAGGTTATGACATTGTATTTAATGGGTCAAACCAAAAAATGGGTCAAACCAAGAGGATAGGGATTCGAGCTAAGAATATCTACAAGGTAGAGGTAGATGGTTGCGCTGTAATGGTGGGAAAAGAAGAAGAAGTGGTGAACTGGGATGAGGAAGAATTATGGCATAGGAGATTGGGCCATCTTCACCATGGCACTCTGAAGATTTTGCAGCAGATTTCTACTGGGCTTCCCAAGGGTACACTTGCGCAAATATATTAGTGCAAGGGATGTACTATGGGTAATTTTGTGAAGACCACCTTTCATGAAAAGGAGAACCGTGCTTTGGAGATCCTGGAGAGAGTTTACACAAATGTGTGTGGACCATTCTTGGTTGCTTCAACAGAAAAACATAGGTATTATGTTATTTTTTTTTATGACTATTCTCGTAGATGCTGGATCTTCTTCATTCAGAAGAAGGATCAAACATTCTAAAATTTCTGTGAGTTTTGGTGGAGAAACTGTAGGGAAATCAAGTGAACGCTCTGTGGAGAGATAATGGTAGTGAATATATCTCGAAAAAATTCAAAGAATTCTATAGCAAAGAAGGAATTCGAAGAGAACTCATAGCGCCTCAAAACCCATAGCAGAGTGGGGTCACAGAGATGAAGAATAGAAATATGGTGGGTGTTGCACGAGCTATGCTGCATGATCAGGGCCTACCAGTGCACTTATGGGCAGAAGCATGCAACACTGCAGTTTATGTGCAAAACCGTTGTCCTCATATAGTACTTGGCATGAGTACACTGAAGAATATTTTATCGGTATGAAACTAGATGTTTCTCACTTTAATATTTTTGGCTCATTTTTTTATGTGCATGTGACCAAGAATGCCAGGTAGAAGCTGGAGCCAACTGCTGAAGTTGGGATATTTATGGGGTACACAAAAACACCCCATAATTATCATGTGTATTTTCCAAACAGTCAGATGACTATGGTGCAATAGGATATAAAATTCAATGACGAGAAAGCCTTGAAGTTGTCGCTTGAGAGGGAGCTACACTTGCATGCAGAGGAGGAACTTCTTGTTCCCAAATATGAGCCTCAAGATGTGGATCAGCCTCGGGAAGAGGATCATGGAGTGGAGGAGTCCACTCATGCAGAGGCAAACATCAGAACTGGCAAAAGGCATACCACAGAAGCTGAGAGGCTAAAGCTTGATGCAGCACAGAATATAAGAGGCCCTAATTCACAGCATAGAAAAAGAAAATCTCCTAACTGATTCACTGGATACATGGCTCTCATGAGAAAATCTATTGTGACAGAGCCATCTTCTTTTCAGGAAGCAGTGCAGGAGCCCACATGGGTAGATCTAATGGTGGAGGAGTATGATTGCATTGTCGGAAACAATGCTTGGGAAATTATTCCAAGGTTGGTTGATAAATCAGTGGTAGGTTCAAGATGGATCTACAAGGTAAATCCTGGGGCTTCTCACAGATCGAGGGGATTGATTATGAAGAAACCTTTGCACCTGTTGCACAGTATTCTTCCATAAGGACCATCCTTGCTCTCTCAGCACAGATGGGTTGGCACATTGATTAGATAGATGTGAAGACTATGTTCCTTAATGGGATTGTTGAGCCTCAAAATTGTGCTTTCTTTCACCTCATTTTACCTCATTTTCCCTTGTCCATTGCTATCCTAGACCTAATTGATCAATGAATATAGTTAAAATTACTTCTAGAATGATTTACATGACTGACTTGCTAAGTTTTGTGATTTCTGCCATTGTAAAGCATTTTGACCGGAACTAGCTGCAGAATGCAGACATTCTGTAGCTAACCGGCGATTCTGCAGCTGCCTTCACGTTTGAGTATGTTCCAAGTGGCCTCTCCAGGAAAACCGCATATGGGCATAATCCACGTCATGTCTACATGGTTCGTTGCTCATCATGGAGGAAGAAACGAATTCTGGGTACAGTTTTGGAACGTGGGAACACATTTAGGAAAGCAGACTTCTATTAGGACTGTCTCAGTCCAGATGTATTTTTCCTCTTCACGCAGCCACTTCAAGAGTCCTAATGTGATTCCGATAAGGAAAGACAGTGTTCCTAAATTGTTGCAAGTCTTGTTATGTGCATTTGCTTTATAAACACTTGGGAAACCGAGATTTGATGTTAGATTTTGTTTAGACTCTGTGCTACATTTCTGAAGACGCAGAGTGTTATATTCAAGTTCTTTCATCTTTAATGAAGCAGACAGTGTTGTTGTGAAGGCGTTGATTTAATTGGGAGTTGAATTCCGTCAGGTGGTAGAGGGCCCCTGCCTCTTGCACGGATTTATTTTGTGTAAATTAGATAAGTCTTCTAGCTGCCTTTACATTTTGAATTTGAATTAATAGTTGTTTTAATTAGCTACTGTAGTTGTACTCATTCTAACTCTTCCACAAGAAGAAGCTCTTCCAAAAGAATATAATGATGAATGGGAAATGACTATAGTATTGTAGGATTAGAAGTTGAATTCATAGTTGTTTTTAATTAGCTACTGTAGTTGTACTCATTCTAATTCTTCCATAAGAAGAAGCTCTTCCAACAGATTATAATGATGAATGGGAAATGGCTATAGTACTGTAAGACTTAGTTGTAGTTTTTGTTGTTCATCATCACAGTTACACTTGTTCCAATCACTCTTCCACAAGAAGAAACTCTTCCAAGAAATTCTTAAGAAGTTCAAGACATGACCGTGATAATGAATGATTTAGTTGTGTGTTTGCACTAAGTATCATCTCTGTTCTTGCTCTTAAACGCTTGCCCAAGACATCATAATGATGAGTAGGATATGGATATGATATCTTAGTTTTTCATTTGCTTTCAGTCCTTTATGTTTGCATTTGCACTCAATTACACAGTCAGAATTGTTCTAGCTCTTCCAAAAGAAGGAATTATTCCAAAATATCAATAATGATGGACAAATAGATTGTGTAATTTCATAGAGCAATGCATGATAGCATAGTTAGGATGCTCCGGAGTTTCATTGCACTTAATTCATGATTCAGTTATTTTATTTTGAGTTTGATAATGACTTGTAGTTTAGCATTGTTTTAGATTAGTGGCATCTTAAGTTCATTCTTAGATTAACTCATTGCACTTGCACTCCACATCAAGATTGTCATCCACTGCACATTAGATTAACTTCAGTTGTTAGGATTAACAAAACAACCTTCATTATTCACAAACCTCTTCTTGTTCTAAAATCCATAATTGACCTATAACCATATGAACAGAAGACAACATCATTTTAAGGCTTGAAGTACCTCTGCAATTCCCTCATCATTTCATAAACAGAGCTCTCCCTTAAAAGACTACTTTGAAAAAGAAATCAATAACTCTTGAGTAAAGGTTTTGTGACATTCAATTAAATTGCAGAATAGAACTAGGAACTAGTCTTAGAATAGAAGATCTTAGAATGGTATCAATGTTTTTCCTCCAAATCTGTTTCAAAGCTCTAATTAAGGACAAAAATGTTGCATCATTGTAAGATTAGTTTTTTAATTGTTTAGTTAGAGGATTTGCATACTTAGTGATCATTTCTCAAGTTTAGTTTGTGTTTTGAATTGTTTGTTTGAAAGTCATTATCAAGCTTTGCTTTTATTTAGTCATAGTTTAGATTTAGCTTCAGTGTTTCCAATTGCATTTGCCATTTGTTATTCATCAATTAGATTTAACTCTGTTTTTAATTATCAGCTCATTTCCATCAACTTTCTAGGCATTTTCCTTGTGAACATAAAACCACCAAAAGACCAAAAACATCATAAATCACCACAAAAGACCAAAAACATCACAAAACACTACACACAACGCATTAGGAAACAAACGCCTAGGTACATACAGTACACTTCACTTCAGCAGTTTACAAATCCTGGTTGACAATTAAATGAGCTCAGTTTAGGAGACTAGATTGAGACCAAACATTTTGGCGCCGTTGCCGGGGAAGTGAAAACTAGGTAACCTTTGTTTCTTAGCATCCAAAAACAATTTTATGCATAGGGAGAGAGATTCAAGGGGAAGATTTATAAGAAGCAGAGGCAGAAGTTTGATTTCTAGAACACCACTTGTTTCATCTAGATCCAGAGCTAGTACACCTTCAACTCAAACCCATATTCCATCCTCTTCTGATCCTGGACTTCTAGAAAATCTAAGGTCAAATATTCCATTAGAGAAAACTTCCACTTCATCCACTGAACCTGCCATAGAAGAAGATCTAAAAACTCCTGTTAGGAACACAAACCTTTCCACTTCCACAGGAGAGTCAACCATGGCAGAAGAAGGAGGAGGAGGAGTTTTTAATGGAGAACACACATTATTTGGAGGTAGAGGTAGAGGTAGATGAGAAGGAGGAAGAGGAGAAGGAGGAAGAGGTGCAAATGGAGGAAGAGGTAGAATAGGAAGCTCTTTTGGGTTCCGTATACTTGATGAAGAAACCAATAAAACCATGAAAAACATTTCACCCTCTGTCCTTCCAAACTTCTATGGACTTAAAACTGAAGATCCTGAAACTTTCTTATTCGAATTTGAAGTGCTCTGTAGGACTTATGACTACTTACAAGATGCTCAAAAACTGAAATTATTTCCTTCAACTTTGAAGGGAGCAGCATTGAAGTGGTTTATGAGCCTAATCAGTAGTTCTATCAGAACATGGGAAGATATGAAACAAGAATTTCTAGAGAGATACTTGGATTATTGTATGCCGGTTAATCATAAGGAAGAAGTGTTCAAGATGTTACAAAAAGAAGATGAAAACTTAGAAGATTTGTTGGAAAGATTTAATTACAACATCAAAAGGGCAAAAATGGAAAATCTAGATCAAGACATCTTAAAAGCTCTTTTGTTGAAAACAATTAGGGATGAATGGTTGGATATTCTTAAAATGATGGGAAAAGGGGATATATCACAACTTACATTACCTGAAATATCAGAGTTATGTATTAACCTTTCAAGAGGGAAATCTAAAACTGTCAAAGGTCCAAGAGATCCCGCTCTTGCAAGGGCAAGTAAATCTGCTTCTGGGACAGTAAGTAGATTAGAAATTGGACACATGCTTGATGATTTTAAGTCTGACATCTTAGGGAGTCTTAGTGAACAAATAGACACCCTCAAGATACAAAACAAGCAAAAGGCTGAATCTGATGCCTTGGAAATCTTTTGTCCCAAATGTAGAAAGAAACATGCCCTAAGAGAGTGTCCTTTGGATGTAAAAGTTGTAGAAACCTGTGTCATTTGTTCTGAGAAGCATGAGACCAAGAATTGTCCTTCTCTTCCTGGTCTCAAGGCTATTTTTCAAAAAGAAACTCCTACAGATTCCACAGAGTCTCTTAACTTTGTATCTAGAAGACCTTGGCAGGGACCTCAGACACAAGGATTCCATGATCAAATGTATAATCAACCTCCACCTTGGAATTCTTGGCAGCAACCTTGGCCCCAATTTCAAAATCAATCTCAAGCTTGGGCACAAGGATCACAAGGTCCCTATGGAAGATACTCTCCATATTATCAGTATCCTCCATCCTATCCACCATATCCACATTTTTATCCTCAAAATCCTCAACAAAATTTTCCTCAAAATCTTCAACAAAATTTTCAACAAAATCCTCAACAACATCATCAGAACCAACCACATCAAAATCAACCACTTCCATTACCATTCCCTCAAAAATCCAATCAATTTCCAGCTCAACCTATACCAAACCCCAATAATAAGAATCCTCAGAATACATACATGATAGAAGGACAACAATTTCCAACTTATTTAATTACTCCTCTAGACCTTAGTGATGTTCAACTTAGGTCTGGAAGGATACTTGAGAAGAGAAAACCTTCTGTGATCATACAAGAACAAGATAATTCTGAGGAAGACTCCCTACGGGTTAATAAAAGTCTTGAGGAAGATACATCCTTTCAAGATCAAAACATTGAAAAACTAAAACAAAAAGATCCAATAAATCCAACTCCAGTATTAGAGCAACCATCCACATCTACTTCTATACCTCCCTTCCCGGAAAGACTACAAATTGATAAAGGTGTAGAAAAACAAATAATGGTGCCTAATTATGATTTCTTGGATGAATTGAGAAATGTTTGCATTAAAATTCCATTATTGAAAGCCATCAAGGAAATCCCAATTTTAGCCAAAACAATAAAGGATTTGAGTATGAAGACAACAAGAAAAAGAATAAGAGAAACCAAGAAAATTCAACTGGTAGGACAAATAGCAGACATTATGATGGGTAAGATTACTATTCCAAAGTACCTTGACCCAGGAAATCCAGTTGTCAAAATTCACATCAACGGAATTGAAATTCAAAACACACTCATTGACTTAGGAGCAGAAATAAATATCATGAGTAGACAAATCATGGACAAACTGAAACTTCCTAATCTTCTCTTTACACCCACACTATTACAATTAGCAGATAGATCTGTGATCAGACCAGATGGGGTAATAGAAGACATTCCAGTGTCCCTAGACTCTTGGGAATACCCTGTGGATTTTATGATCCTAACTCCCAAGAATAATCTAGGAGGCCATCCTGTTATATTAGGAAGACCTTGGTTGGCTACAGCTGATGCTTTTATTAGTTGTAGGTCCGGTGATATGTATATTTTTTATGGTAGTTCAACAAAGAAATTCACTTTATATCCTCTAGCTAGGACAATTACAGATCTAGATGACACTTAATGGATAGAGGATGAAGAATATTTACAACCACTCTTCACAATTTCAGAAATTAGTGAAGATAATCGAATTCTGAATACTCTAGAAAACTTTGAATCTTCTCCAGAACACAAACATGAATCATTTCAAGAGGGATCCAATATTGAGTTTTTGTCATCTAGGCAGAGGTCTCTTCATTCTATGGACAAATTTGGCAGCTCTACAAGTGAAATTTTTCCAGGAAAAACTTTGAACATAAACAAGAACCTAGAAAAATCTCAACAAGAGGTGTTGTGTAACCAGCTCCAAAAAGAGAAGAAAAGAGATACCAACGCCTTATAGATGAGCCTCTTCGAGGGGGCAACCTCCAATACATTACATAAATGAACAATTCTTGGATGATACAATTTACAAAACCTCCTTTCTATATATAGGAGTCCATAGGGCCATAATGTAATCCTAGTGGGCCACAATGTAATCCTAGCCGACCTAACAATAATAATTTAAGGGCACAATAATAACAATATGGGGGTTACAGGGGTACAATAATAACAATAAGGGGGGCTATACTAACATAATAAGGGGCTATACTATTAATATAGGGACTTAACATGCCCCTCTCCTTCAAACAAGTGTTGTCCTCAACGCTTGATTATTTCTTGATGCTTCTGTATAAAATTCTCATCCTCCCATGTGAAATCTTCTACAGGAAATTTCTTCCATTTGCTGAGATACTTTGAAATTGATCGTACTTGTCGAGTTCTTGTTTCTATGACTACTTCATAACTTATTTCGATGTCATGTTGATCTTCCTGTTGTTTCATTAGATTCTGCACCAAAGTTGGGTTATCCTTTGAGAGTTGGAGAACTTGTTGTTGATGCTCGATGTGATATTCCACTAATTTATCATCCATATTTGCTATTATTTGATCCTTAAAACCATCCAAATTAGCCTCCATTTCTGCTTTTAAACCATCTATTTCATCTTCAATTTCTCTTCGTAAGATCGAAACTTGTTTCACTTGGTACCGTAATTTTGATATCTCATACTGCAATTCTTCCTCTTCATGCGTCATAGTATAGATTTCTGAGGGCATAATGGGTGTTGAATTATTTTTAGGAGGCATCTCAGAACCCAATACTGAAATATATGCTCAATATTCCCTATGAATTCTCTTTTGAATGCCACAGGTCTGACCTAATTTGGATTCCCGAAGACAAAGTTGTGTCCAATCTCCCACAATGACTTAATTCTGGACTGGTTTAGTAGAGCAAACTTTTAGGACTTTCCACGTGTCACTGTTTCGTCCTTTGTCTCTGAAATTGATATCCAAGAAACTACAGTCCGTGTACTTGCAACCAATTTTTACGGCACTCAAATCCAATTCCCAGAGAGAGAGTTATTGAACTTTTCCCACGATCACCTCTTTGAGATGAAATTCAGGAGCCTGAAACAGCACTACCTTCCACAGATCATATCTCAAGAAATATGGCGAACCAAGCTCTGAAATTTTTTGACGAATTTCCTCAGGATTTCAGCTTTGCACCATACAAATTTCAGATTCCGAACCTTCGTAGAAAAAATCTTATAGCGAAAATGCCACGATGACCTGGTTAGGAGCTTGAAAAAAGACCTAACTTCCACAGATGATATCTCCAAAAATGTTGCGAACCAAGCTCTGAAATGTTTAGACAATCTTCCTCAAGATTTCATCTTCGCACCCTAAAAATTTCAGCTTCTGAAACTTCGTAGAAAAAAACTTATAGCGAAAATGCCACGATGACCTGTTTGGAGCAGCGAAACCCTAGAATCCCAAGCTCTGATACCAAATGTTGTGTAACCAGCTCCAAAAAGAGAAGAAAAGAGATACCAACGCCTTATAGATGAGCCTCTTCGAGGGGGCAACCTCCAATACATTACATAAATGAACAATTCTTGGATGATACAATTTACAAAACCTCCTTTCTATATATAGGAGTCCATGGGGCCATAATGTAATCCTAGTGGGCCACAATGTAATCCTAGCCGACCTAACAATAATAATTTAAGGGCACAATAATAACAAAATGGGGGTTACAAGGGTACAATAATAACAATAAGGGGGGCTACACTAACATAATAAGGGGCTACACTATTAATATAGGGACTTAACATGAATCTTCTCCAGAACACAAACATGAATCATTTCAAGAGGGATCCAATATTGAGTTTTTGTCATCTAGGCAGATGTCTCTTCATTCTATGGACAAATTTGGCAGCTCTACAAGTGAAATTTTTCCAGGCAAAACTTTGAATATAAATAAGAACCTAGAAAAATCTCAACAAGAGGAGTTAGTCAAAATATTACAGAGACATTCTTCTGCATATGCATGGGAATAAACTGACATGAAAGGGATAAGTCCCAAGACTTGTACTCATCACATCTATATAGAGGCAAATTGCAAACCAATCAGACAGCCTCAAAGACGGATGAATCCAAATCTTAGGGAAATTGTTAAGGAAGAATTGCAAAAATTGTTAAAAGTTAATTTCATCTATCCTATTTCAGATAGTCAGTGGGTTTCTCCTTTGGTGATTGTGCCTAAGAAAAATGGAAAATGGAGGGTGTGTGTTGACTACCGAGAACTGAATAAAGCTGCTCTTAAAGACCATTTTCCCTTACCTTTCATAGATCAAGTATTAGATACATTAGCAGGTAAAAAGTACTTTTCATTCCTGGATGGATTTAGTGGTTACAATCAAATCCAAGTAGCACTTGAAGACCAAGATAAAACCACATTTACTTGTCCTTGGGTTACCTATGCCTACCGAGTATTGCCATTTGGGTTATGCAATGCACCTGCAACATTCCAAAGGGCAGTATTAGGAATTTTTTCTGATCTGATACATGACTGTGTAGAGGTGTACATGGATGATTTTACAGTTTATGGGGATACATTTGAAGAGGCTTTAGAAAACTTGAAAAAAGTCTTAAAAAGATGTCAAGAAGCAAACCTTTCACTTAGTCATGAAAAATGTTTTATGATGTTCACTGAAGGTATTGTTTTAGGGCACCACATTTCAGGGGATGGGATTAGAGTAGATGAGGCGAAATTTGAAGTTATTTCTAAACTATCCATTCCAAATTGTCAAAAAGATGTTAGAAGTTTTCTAGGATTTATAGGGTATTATCGGAGATTTATAGAAAACTTCACCAAAATAGCATCTCCTCTCTTCAAATTACTCACCAAAGATTGTGAATTTAAGTGGACTTCTGATTGCCAGTTAGCTTTTGAAACTCTGAAAACCAAAATTTCTGAAGCACCTATATTAAGGGGACCTAACTGGAAGTTACCTTTTCATATCTCGACAGATGCTTCCGATACAGCTCTAGGAGCAGTATTGGGGCAGAAATATTTGATTCCCTATGCCATCTATTATACCAGTAAAAATTTGACTCCTGCAGAGTTAAACTATACTGTAACTGAAAAAGAGTTTTTAGCTGTTGTTCATGCCATAAACAAATTTAGACACTATATAACAGGCTATGAAACTTTTGTTCACACTGATCATTTTGCAATTAGATACTTAATGAACAAATCAATCACTAATGGCAGAGTTATAAGATGGTTGTTACTATTACAAGAATTCAACATTACTATTCTAGATAGGCCTGGAAAACAAAACACTGTGGCTGATTTCCTGTCTAGAATCCAAAATATCAAAGATGACACTCCGGTTGAAGATCAATTTCCTGATGAATATCTTTTCGCAATCTCTACTCAAACTCCATGGTTTGCTGATATTGCTAATTATTTAGTTTCAGGAAAATTTCCTTCAATTATAAATGCAAGGGATAAAAGAAAAATCATTAATGATAGTGCAAGATATTCATGGGTCGCTAATGAGTTGTACAAGACAGGTTCAGATTTGATCATTAGAAGGTGTGTTCGTGAAGATGAGATGCCTGAAATTCTCAAGGCATGTCATAATGAACCTTGTGGCGGACACTTTGCAGATAAGAGGACAGCCTATAAGATCCTTAATTTAGGATATTATTGGCCATCTTTGTTTAAAGATGCAAGGGAGTATGTCAAAAGGTGTGACAGTTGCCAAAGGGTAGGAAAACCTTCTCCTTCAGGTGAGATGCCATTACAACCTCAGGTACACATTGAACCTTTTGAAAAATGGGCTTTGGATTTTGTAGGACCTATTAGTCCTCCGTCAAGACAAAAGAAATATATATTAGTTTGCACTGATTATGTTACTAAATGGGTAGAAGCTAAACCATTACTTGTTGCTAATGAATCATCTGTAGTTAATTTTCTTTTTGAGAATATTTTTACTCGTTTTGGTGTCCCAAGGGAAATTGTTACAGATCAAGGAGCTCAATTTACATCAAGGCTAGTGGAGCAAATGATGGAGAGGTACAAAATCAGGCATAGAAAATCTACTCCTTATCATCCACAAGCAAATGGTCAAGTGGAATCTACTAATAAGGTCATTGAAGAAATCCTAACAAAGACTGTTCATTTACATAGAAGAGATTGGGTAGATAGGCTTCCTGAAGCCTTGTGGGCCTATAGAACTACATGGAGAAACACAACAGGCCATACTCCTTATGAACTTGTTTATGGAAAGTAAGTTTTGTTTCCCATAGAGTTCCAGATTCAAACTTTCAAAATGGCAGTTCAGCTAGTACTTGATTTAACGGAGGCACAAAGGCATAGACTGGAGAAAATCAATGAATTGGATGAGATCAGACAAGATGCAGTTCAGAAAACAAGTCTAGTCCAACAGCAAAGGGCTAGATGGCATGACAAGTACATCAAAGAGAAGAAATTCAAAGAAGGTGACTGGGCTCTCTTGTTTGATTCAAAATTAAAGGATTTTCAAGGTAAATTTCAAACACATTGGCTTGGGCCATATGAAATTGTTGAAATTTTTGACAATGGAGCAGTAAAAATCAGGACAATAGATGAAGAAGAGGTCACTTTTCTTGTGAATGGTCATAAATTAAAGCTATATCACAAACCACTCTCAAGAGAAGAATTTGTCAAGAAGTTCCAAGAAAGCAGTGATGTGAAGTTAATGAAGAAGAATCTCTCTTCTTCATCAACTTGATTAAATTTTCTGAAGCATTTCTCTTTGAAAAAAAAAAAAAAAGGTATAAACATGAAAACCAATCATTGATTGGCATGTTTATACAGAAAAGATAGGGTGAAAATCAGAGTCTCTCTGACACTCTAACTTTTCCCATTTTTGTTTTTACAAGCAACTGTTACAAAAAATCATAAGTTCAGATCCATAGTTCTTATGATCCATTTCATTTCATTTCACTCCATTCACTTATTCATCCATACTCCATTTCATTCCACCATTCATATTTCACTCCATTCTACATTTCATTTATCTCATTCCATCCTCCATCCATCTCATTTTCATGTCAAAATACAAAATTTGATGTCTTGTTGTAAGTGAATAAAACATGTCATGAATTGCAGTACAGTTCTTATGTTCTTTCACTCCATTTCATAAACTGAATCCATTCCATTTCATCATCCACTTCATACATATCATAATCCATCATCCATCTTCATTCATAACATATAACATTTCACCCATATTCCAAAAACACTTCATTTTCATGATCAAAGTGCTCTACAGGAACATTCTGCAGCTTAGTAGACATTCTGCAGCTGATCAACCTTTCTGCAGCCAGACAGTCTTTCTGCAGCTACAAACCCTGAAGGCATCAATCAGCAGACATTAGAATTGCAACAAAGTGACCTAGTGTATCCATGAATCAAAAGCATCAAGAAAATTATGAAGACTCTTCCAAAGGGAAACAAGAAGACAAAGACTACAAAAATCAAATGAAAGGCAGAGGTAACAAGTTTAAATTATAATGGCATTTCATTAAAGTTTAGCATAGTTTTAGTTATGGATTGTTCAAAAAGGTTGTTTTAATTGTTTTTATTGATCAATACCAATAAACCCTCCACAGACTTTGGATTAAAATTTCTCATTTCAAATTTCATATCCGATATCATTTAAGCGGTTAAAATGGCCAAGGTATTTGAATTCTCCACGTCTCTTAACCAAATCATTCAATGATGATTCCCTCTGCCGTCGTAAAAATCTCCGCCGTCTCTTCAATCATTAATACATTCCCTCCACCTCACTCCACTACTTCATTCCGTGACCACTTCCATCACTCCATTCTGTAGCCGGCATTTCATTCCGTAGACAGAGATATTATTATCACCGAGAGCAGAGCCAAAGGATATCAGTTTGAATAGCATTGAGCATTGTAAACTCAGAGCAGAGAAAAAGGGTAAATTCAGAGGTATAGCAGCGTGAGAATTTGAAGCCATTTGATTCCGTGGGCAGACAAAATATCACTGTGGGCAGAGTTTGAGAATTTTCACTATAAACACAGAAGTGTAGCAGTGTGGAGTTTGAAGTCTTTTGTCACTAGGAGACAGAGGTGTTGCAGTGTTGAATTCGAAACCATTTGCTACCAAGAGCCAGAGGTATTGCAGTGAAGAAGTTGAAGTCAGTTGTCACTATCAAACAGAGACATATCAGTCCAAAGTTCAATTGTCAACAGAGGCATATTAGCCCGAAGTTTTGAAGCTGTTGCCACTATTAATCAGAGGTATGTCATTCCAAGTTTGAAGCCATTTCCATTCAGAACTTAAAGCCATTTCAATCCGAAAGTGAAAGTCATTGTTTTTGTGGGTAGAAGAGTGTTAATTTGAACATTGAAGAAGCAATCATGGGTTTCATTATAAGGACTGAACCAGTGGGTTCAAAATATTTAGAAGGCTACCCTCAATGCAAAGAAATGTTACAACAAATAGGATGGCTTCAATTTTTGGAGAAATTTAATGGCTTCCACAAGGAAGTCGCTAAAACATTTGCAAGATCATTTCAAGGAACCGAAGTTGAAGTGGGAGATGTCAAATTAACTGTCACTGAAGTTTTCATTGCAGAGGCTACAGGGTTGCTCAGAACTGGAGAGAGATGGTTCAAAAATAGAGAATTCCACAATGACTCCTGGAAACAAATTTTAAAAACACCAGGTATGGATGTTACTGTATTTAAGAAAGGAATTCCCAGTTCTGCATTAAAAAATAAATGGAGAAACATACTACTTCTTCTACAAAAATTTATTACATGTGAGGGTAGATATGGGACATTTTATGTCTACCACATTAGACTAATGATGCATTTTCTGGGGGAAGACTTAAACTTACCATATTTCTTGCTTCAAAGTCTGAAGAAGATGGCTTCCTGTGTCCAAAGAAGAGTTCAATTTTTAGAGACAACCTTATATCATCATGGTTTGGTCAAAATTTTGATTGAATATCATCTAGCTAAAACAAATGATACATGGGACGATTTCTTGATAAGAAATAATTTTGAAGAGCCAAAAGAACCCTCACCGGAACCACAGCCTACAAAGAGAAGTAGGAAATGGAGGGCTTCAAAAGTTGAAATTGACAAAACAATCCAAGAGAGCAGTGAGGAAATCATTTTAGAGAAGTTGACTCAAATCAAGAGGCAACTTAAGGAAGAGAAGGTAATCAAGAAATCTACCAAAGAGAAAGGAGAGGGATCCTCTTAGCCTAGGAGAAGCCACAGATTAAAGGGAAAACTAAAGAAAACTCAAATCAAACAAACAGGGGTGATTGATATAGAAGATGAGGAAACATCCATGGAAGAAGATGTTGAAGAGGAATTTTATGAAGGAACCCCTGAAATTGACCCTGCTCAACAAGAAATATATGACTATGTGGAAAATTTAGAGAGGAGAGCTTCAGAAAGCAGAGAAAGAACCCCCAGTCCTCCACTGTCTGAAATAGATATATTAAGAAGGGATAGGTATGAGTTGGAATTACTTAATAGACACATAAAAAATGAGAATGAAATTCTCAAGGATCAAGTCAAGCTCAAAACTGATATGAACTCAACCTTATCCCTGCATATAGACAAAGTGGAGAAGACCAATGAGAAGTTGAAGACAAGGAACAAAAATTTAATCAGGGCACTCACCAACCTAAGGTTCAAACTTGTTATCAGAAAACCCAAAAGATCTCTAGCTTCCAGACAAAGGAGAAGAAGAGGATTAGATGTCCTTGCAGAAGCCTCTGAGTTCATAGGATAATTTGCATGAGGACATGCAAAGAGACAGCAGTGGGGGTATGTTGAGCCTCAAAATTGTGCTTTCTTTCACCTCATTTTACCTCATTTTCCCTTTTCCATTGCTATCCTAGACCCAACTGATCAATGAATATAGTTAAAATTACTTCTAGAATGATTTACATGACTGACTTGCTAAGTTTTGTGATTTTTGCCATTGTAAAGCATTTTGACCGGAACTAGCTGCAGAATGCAGACATTCCGTAGCTAACCGACGATTCTGCAGCCGCCTTCACGTTTGAGTATGTTCCAGGTGGCCTCTCAAGAAAAACCGCATATGGGCATAATCCACGTCATGTCTACATGGTTCGTTGCTCATCATGGAGAAAGAAACGAATTCTGGGTACGGTTTTGGAACGTGGGAACACATTTAGGAAAGCAGACTTCTATTAGGACTGTCTCAGTCCAGATGTCTTTTTCCTCTTCATGTAGCCACTTCAAGAGTCCTAATGTGATTCCGATAAGGAAAGAGAGTGTTCCTGAATTGTTGCAAGTCTTTTTATGTGCATTTGCTTTATAAACACTTGGGAAACCGAGAGCTATGTTAGATTTGATGTTAGATTTTATGCTAGATTTTGTTTAGACTCTATGCTACATTTCTGAAGACGCAGAGTGTTATGTTCAAGTTCTTTCATCTTTAATGAAGCAGACAGTGTTGTTGTGAAGGCGTTGATTTAATTTGGAGTTGAATTCCGTCAGGTGGTAGAGGGCCCCTGCCTCTTGCACGGATTGATTTTGCGTAAATTAGATAAGTCTTCTAGCTGCCTTTACATTTTGAATTTGAATTAATAGTTGTTTTAATTAGCTACTGTAGTTGTACTCATTCTAACTCTTCCACAAGAAGAAGCTCTTCCAAAAGACTATAATGATGAATGGGAAATGACTATAGTATTGTAGGATTAGAAGTTGAATTCATAGTTGTTTTTAATTAGCTACTGTAGTTTTACTCATTCTAATTCTTCCATAAGAAGAAGCTCTTCCAACAGATTATAATGATGAATGGGAAATGGCTATAGTACTGTAGGACTTAGTTGTAGTTTTTGTTGTTCATCATCACAGTTACACTTGTTCCAATCACTCTTCCACAAGAAGAAACTCTTCCAATAAATTCTTAAGAAGTTCATGACATGACCGTGATAATGAATGATTTAGTTGTGTGTTTGTACTAAGTATCATCTCTGTTCTTGCTCTTAAACGCTTGCCCAAGACATCATAATGACGAGTAGGATATGGATATGATATCTTAGTTTTTCATTTGCTTTCAGTCCTTTATGTTTGCATTTTCACTCAATTACACAGTCAGAATTGTTATAGCTCTTCCAAAAGAAGGAATTATTCCAAAATATCAATAATGATGGACAAATAGATTGTGTAATTTCATAGAGTAATGCATGATAGCATAGTTACGATGCTCCGGTGTTTCATTGCACTTAATTCATGATTCAGTTATTTTATTTTGAGTTTGATAATGACTTGTAGTTTAGCATTGTTTTAGATTAGTGGCATCTTAAGTTCATTCTTAGATTAACTCATTGCACTTGCACTCCACATCTAGATTGTCATCCACTGCACATTAGATTAACTTCAGTTGTTAGGATTAACAAAACAGCCTTCATTATTCACAAACCTCTTCTTGTTCTAAAATCCATAATTGACCTATAACCATATGAACAGAAGACAACATCATTTTAAGGCCTGAAGTACCTCTGCAATTTCCTCATCATTTCATAAACAGAGCTCTCCCTCAAAATACTACTTTGAAAAAGAAATCAATAACTCTTGAGTAAAGGTTTTGTGACATTCAATTAAATTGCAGGATAGAACTAGGAACTAGTCTTAGAATAGAAGATCTTAGAATGGTATCAATGTTTTTCCTCCAAATCTGTTTCAAATCTCTAATTAAGGACAAAAATGTTGCATCATTGTAAGATTAGTTTTTTAACTGTTTAGTTAGAGGATTTGCATACTCAGTGATCATTTCTCAAGTTTAGTTTGTGTTTTGAATTATTTGTTTGAAAGTCATTATCAAGCTTTACTTTTATTTAGTCATAGTTTAGATTCAGCTTCAGTGTTTCCAATTGCATTTTCCATTTGTTATTCATCAATTAGGTTTAACTCTGTTTTTAATCATCAGCTCATTTCCATCAACTTTCTAGGCATTTTCCTTGTGAACATAAAACCACCAAAAGACCAAAAACATCACAAAACACTACACACAACGCATTAGGAAACAAACACCTAGGTACATACAGTATACTTCACTTCAGCAGTTTACAAATCCTGGTTGACAATTAAATGAGCTCAGTTTAGGAGAATAGATTGAGACCAAACAGGGATCATTGAGGAAGAAGTGTACATTGAGTAGCCTGAAGGATTTGAGATCTTCAACAGCGAGTTGCATGTGTGCAGGCTCAAGATAGTGTTGTTTGGGCTGAAGCAAGCACCCTGTGCATGGTAAACTCAGATCGATAGCTATTTCACTGGATTTGGATTCACCAAGAGTGAGGTAGATGCAAACCTATACCAGATTGTGGTGGAGGGTAAGATTTTAATCATTTTTTCTTATGTGGATGATTTAATACTAACTGGTGATGAGCAGTTGATACACTCATACAAGGAGGACCTTGTAAAGGAGTTTGAGATGAAGGATATGGGTATCCTTCATTATTTCCTTGGATTGGAAATATGGCAGCGAGAAGGTGAATTGTTTGTTCCTCAAGGCAAGTATGCTCGAGAGATACTCAGCAAGTTTCACATGGAGGACTACAAACACATGGATACTCCTCTTCCAAAAAATTGGATGAAAGAGGATGCTACATCGGCAGAGGTAGTGTATGCTACTATCTATTGACAATTGGTGGGTTTGCTCATGTATTTAATTAATACAAGACCAGACATATGCTATGTAGTGAACCGGCTTAGTCAAGTGATGGTTAAGTCTACCAAGCTCTTTTGGAAGGCGGGAAAGCATGTCCTGAGATATCTCAAGGGCACATCTTAGTATGGCTTATGGTACAGATAGACGGATGAGGTAAAGTTGCATGGCTTCACGAATTTAAATTTGGCAGGCAGCCCAACGGACAAAAAGAGCACATAAGAAGGGGTTTTCAGTATGGGATCTACAACAACAGGAAACAGAGATCCATGACACTCAATTCAGCAGAACTAGAATACATGGCAGTAAGTCAAGCAGCATGTGAGGCTATTTGTATGAGGGAGATCATGGTCGGTTTGTTCAGTTCTCATTTAGATCCTACGGTGATTCATTGTGATAATCAAAGTTGCATTAAACTCTTGATTAATCATGTGTTTCATTATATATCTAAGAATATATATCTAGTATCATCATATCATAGATTGTGTGCAGTGGAAGATCATGTTGCTTCAGTACATTCCTATGGAAGATCAAGATGCAGATATTCTGACGAAGGCACTCACCAAGAGAAAATTCGAATACCATAGAGACAGGATCAGGGTGAAGGATAATCCATTTCTTGTTGAGAGGGGGTGTTGAGATTCAACAAGATGATGACCCTAGTGAAAATTAAGCACCTTCATTAGGTGGGGCCCGCAGGCTATTTCAAAGTGCATGTCTATTTTTAAAATGGTGAGCATATTCTAAAACTAGCAGGATGTCGATTATAGATGGTTGATAAAATTCTATCTTTAGATGAGTTTCTATTTTTAGAACACAGGTGAAGTCTATTTATCCATCGCATATCTAAAAATAGAATGCGTGTCGATTATTATTAGCCCTTAATGATAATTAGACAATAAATAATAACTTATTCTCTTGGAGCAATTGATTTCAGTTAACTGATGTGGAAAACCAGTTAGCTGAAGGAATTACGAGTTGCAAGGTTGGTTGGTGACTCATATATGATTGACTTTGTTGTAACTAAGTGTGACACAGTTGTAACAGAGTTGGAAGAGTATTTATGTGAGTTGTTATTCAGTTGAACTCAGTTAAGTGAGTTTAACTCAGTTGTGCTAGTTTTAACTTAAGATACACTAGTGAAAGATGAGTTAATTAATTATTTAATTAATTTACAAGTAGTGTGCTACTTGCAACTGAAGAAATACAACAATTAACTACTTGCATGTCAGATCCAGTGGAGACCTAGTGGAGAGATAGGTGAAAGGGTGTGTTTGACTATTAGTTGTGACTATTGTGATGCATTACACACACATTGGAGTTGCTAATGAGGATTGCACAGTCAAGGGAAGGCAAGGTTGAATTCATTCAGGGATCTTCTTCAGCAGGGATTGCGCAGTGGAGGCATGATGTCAGGAGGCAGTAAATTGGTGCATGTGTGAACCAATTTTTGCATGACAGTGTGAGACGATTGTATATTGTACTGAGATCTCTATGATATGAGCTTTGTATGATATTTTTTCATGATTCCATGATATACATAATATATTATAGTTGGTTTTTTAGCTTTAAGCTTTCTTGGTAAAACATCTTGTTATGTGCAATTGATTTTTCTTCATATGTTTGGAATTGGCGATTTAATTTTTGCAAAGAATTGAGTAAAAGGATTCTCTATTTAACAGTGGATTTAATTGTTAGATCAGGGGAGTCTAGTAATATACATGCATATTGTATAATTTCTACATGGTATCGGATCATTGTTAATCATTGAATATTGAAATATTGAAGCAGTGTTAAGTTGTGTTGCTGGAACAATTCGAATTTGCTGCAAGAATTTCTTGGTGTGACAGTTGAGTAAACATTGAAATGGATTTCAATGGGTTGCGGTTGGAGTATGCACTCGAGGGCAGCTCAAAATACATAGCCTAGAAGGACATAATGGAGGTGGTGCTTGAAGATAATGGCTTGAAGTTGTTCATCGATAGCGATGTTCCTAAGCCCACTTCGACAGATGCTACATTACTTGACTCTTGGAAAAATAAAGTAGCGAAGATGAGAAGAATTATGTTGGAAGGTGTGAAAGGCCATATTGTGTCAAGCCTTCATGGGAAAGCCACTCCATTTTCAACGTGGAATGCTTTGACAAAAATTTTCCAAAGCAACAACGACCATTGGAATTTGGCGCTGAAAGATAAACTCATAAAAATCAAAATGGAGAAGGCTAACAGTATTCCAAAGTATCTCACGAAGTTTGTCCAATGTAGGGATTAGATGGGGAGTGTGGGAATTACAATTGTTGATGATGACTTGGTGAGCTTGGCTCTCCTTGGACTTCCTAAGAGTTTGCATAGTTATCAAGACTCTGTAAATGGGTGGGAGAAAGTGTCGGATTGGGAGCGACTTTGGTCGGATCTAGTGCAAGAGGAGATAAGTCGGAGTACTAGGGATTTCTCTTCGCCAAAACATGATGATGAAGAGTATTGTGCTTTGGCTACCAAAGTGAGGAAAGGGAAGGGCAAGAAATCCCATCCAAAATCTAAGGCTAAAGGCAAGAAGTTGGATTTTTCCAAGGTGGAGTGTTTTCACTATCACGAACATGGGCATCTTGCCACTAACTGCCCACAGAAAAAGAAGAACAAGAAGGCTACTAGAGCTGTAGCTAGTGAGGCCCTTGCCTCACAATTTAAACTTGATTTCTCCTTGATAACATGATTGGTTTCAATCACAATGGGATTAGTGTGGTATCTTTATAGTGGTGCTTTCTTCCACATGACGAGAGATAAGGAGCATTTCAGTGAGTTGGAGGAGAAAGATCTCCAAATGCATATAGAGATGGGCAACGATGGAAGATATAGTGCGACCGACATTGGTACCATTACCTTTGAGAGGGATTTAGGTAAACCAGTTATGTTGAAAGATGTTACGCATGTTCTAGGTCTAAAGAAGAACTTGGTCTCAGTCATGATGTTGGAGGACAGAAGTTATGACATTGTTTTCAGCGATGGAAAAGCTTTCTTGCGACATAAAACAATAGTTCAAACCAAGAGGATAGGGATTCGAGTTAAGAATCTCTGCAAGCTAGAGGTAGATGGTTGTGCTGCAATGGTGGGCAAAGAAGAGGAAGTGGTGAGCCATCATGAGGGCGAATTATGGCACACGAGATTGGGCCATCTTCACCATGGTGCCCTGAAGATTTTGTAGTAGATTTATACTAGGCTTCCCAAGGGTACACTTGCACAGATAGATAAGTGCAAGGGATGTACTATGGGTAAGCTTGTGAAGACCACCTTTTATGAAAGGAGAATCATTCTTTGGGGATCCTGGAGAGAGTTTACACATACATGTGTGGACCATTCTCGGTTGCTTCAACAACAAAACACAGTTATTATGTCATTTTTATTGAGGACTATTCTTACAGATTGTGGATATTCTTCATGCAGAAGAAGGATCTAACATTCTCAAAGTTCTGTGAGTTTAAAGAATTGGTGGAGAAAGAGTTGGGAAAGCAAGTGAAGGCTTTGCGGAGAGATAATGGTGGTGAATATATCTAGAACGAATTCAAAGAATTCTATAGAAAAGAAGGAATTCGAAGAGAAATCATAGCACCTCATAGCCCATAGTAGAATTGGGTCACAGAGAGGAAGAACATAATGATCGTGGGTGTTGCATGAGCTATGTTGCATGATCAGGGCCTACCAATGAACTTATGGGTGGAAGCATGCAAAAATGTGGTTTATGTGCAAAACCATTGTCCTCATAGAGTACTTGGCATGAGTACACCTAAAGAAGCTTTTATTGGTAAGAAACCAGACATTTCTCACTTTAAGATTTTTGGCTCATTTTTTTATGTGCATGTGACCAAGAACGCTAGGAAGAAGCTGGAGCTGACTGATAAAGTTGGGATATTTTTGGGGTACACATAAACAACCCATAATTATCGTGTGTATTTTCAAAACATTTGGATGATTGTGGTGCGACGAGATATAAAATTCAATGAGGAGAAAGCCATGAATTTGTCGCTTGAGACGGAGCTACACTTGTATGCAGAGGAGGAATTTCTTGTTCCCAAAGATGAGCCTCAATATGTGGATCAGCCATAGGAGGAGGATCATGGAATGGAGGAGTCCACTTACACAGAGCCAAACATCAGAATTAGCAGGAGTACTATAGAGGCTGAGAGGCTAATTATTAAAGCCCTTAGCCCCCTTTTTTTTAATTTTTCGCCCTCGGTTTTCCCTTACTCCTCCACCCGACCACTTCCTGCCCCTTTTCTCCAGCCCCGTTCCATTTTCTTTTCCCCACACCTATGTTATTCCTTGATGGATCTCAATCGTCCATCCTGACCATCCAATGGCCACCGTGCCTCCCCTCCTACCTCTCATCCTCCTGGCTTATTTATATCCTTTCGCCCCTACAATTAAATCCCACCGTCGATTCATTCGATATGTCAGTTATCCTTTAACCTGACATCCAACCTTTCCGGGGCCTACCTCCCACTACCTAGCCACCTCTCCCAATCAGTTCTTGCCACATGGCTCACAATAAAAACCTCGCCCACACACCTTTCCATCGCGCTCCTCTCCTCACCGTTGGATCTGCCCCGCCTCATCGAACGATCAGTATTGTGTTTTGCGCAGCTTTTTCCGCCCAGTTTTAACGACCCAAAATCACACGAGACCACTGGTTTTGCAAAAGCCACACGTCCCCTTTTTATTGGATCACGTTCCCTCCGGGAAAAATCATTTACCACTCATTTATCGTGCGAAAACCATCGACGGTTTCCGCAAAACCACCAAGCCATTTTTCATGCCAAATTCACTCTTAAACCCCGTTTTTGTAGGTTTCTTCCATAAAACATCCTCCGCATGTTTTTTCTTCCTCCGCCTACATATCCTGCTACCTCACTACTCCTCTGCCACTCCATTAACATCTGAAAAGCAGTTTTAAGCCCTCACGCAGGATTTTATAATGTGTTTTATGGTTTTTTACAGGTTCAATGGTGGAGGAGGCTATTAACAGTTCAAGATAGTACTAAGGCCGAGGATCATAGTCCTCTGTGGCCCAAAAATCAAAGAAAAAGAGCTACAGGGGTTAGATAAAAGGAATAGAACAAATGGTTTAAGAAGTGATAAAGCAAAAGATAGAAAAGAAGATTAATTAAAAAAGTAGATCAAGACTAAAAGGCCTTAAAACACAGTTTTATGACGAAATCAAAAAAATTTAGGCTTAAAGATAGTCTCGGATACATCAAAGGAGCAGTTATTCACTTGATAAATCAAAATTGACACATTTCACTTACTTTATGTCTCAAAGGAAAAATTGATAGTTATTACACAGTCAGAAGATATTATAAACTGTCAGACAGTTATTGTAAAGATAGAAAAAGGCCTCAAAGTCAATCTTTTCAGCTATTTTATCCCCAGGAAGTAAACATAGATTTATTACACAGAGAATTAGTTGAGAGACATTCCTACCTTATGCCTTGCATGGTTTTTAAGGACAGCAGTGCATTTACTATGTCATTTATAACATTTTTGAACCCTAGATGGTTCCATCTCCTCATTTGCAGCATAAATACTACATTTGAACTCATTGTGTGTGGGGGCATTTGATAACTCTTTGAAGCAATACATAGCTCTACTGAGATTGAAAAGAAATTGATGTACTGGAATCTGTGGATGTTTTGACCTGTTTGTGGATGGAGAAAGATCTGTCATTGGATCCTTGACCTTGGATGTTGGTGAAGTATTATAATTTGTTGATGTTTTTCCTGTTTTCCATTATGTTTTCATCATTTTCTTACTTACAATAGAGTAAAAATTTTAGGCTAAGAAATGTCTCCTAGAAGCACCTTAGACCTGTTTACTCTTCACTGTCTTTATGTTTTCATCTGCTGAAGGTTTCATTAAGTATTTTGACTTCTTTTCAACCCTTATGCTTGTTTATTTCCTAAATAGTTCAATACAGTGGCCTCAAGAATGATTTATGGTTTTCCCTGCTTGCTTGATGCTACTTAAAAACTGTTTTTGAAGTCTCCCTTTAAAGTACCATTGTTTATAGTCTGCCAAAGAGGTCTGTTTTGATCATACCCATTTTTCTTGCTTGAATAATTGTTTTGAAGGTATTTATAGTTGTAATCAAAGATTTTTAGGAGTTCCCTCTTCTATGAATGCAGTTATTTGTGAATCTTGAATGTTTTTTTATCCTTGAAAGTGAAATGTTTGATGAAATAGAGTGTTCCTCGACTCTTAGATTTCATTTTGAAAGTTTGTCCTGAAATGGTTATTTGTTGAAGTGTGATTTGTAGAATTCATGGTTAGCCCTCTCTATAAAATACTTCTTCATGTTCAAATGATGCTTTAAGTCCCTTTGTTGAGAAGTACATATAATTAAGGATTCTTAATTTCCCTTAGTTCTAATTTTAATTCTAAAACCCTTAATGTTCATTTCATTTCACCTTAAATACTTTGTAGATCTAACAACCAAGTTAGATTTTCCCTTTGATACCCCTAATTCATCTACAAACTTGTTACAAACTTTTACTTGACTCCATTACTTAATGACATAGAGATTTCCCTTTTCTGTCTATGCTGCCAACATCATCATGTCCCACCAAACAAACAAACAAACTCATGCTTAATAACTAGCCTAAAATCAACCTTTTTCAAGCAAACAAGTCATATATTTGCAAAAATATTGAGAGATCCCTCTTTGAGACTAGGAGGGCTAGATCCTAGAGCTCTAAATACTAGTTTATACGTTGCCTTGTCATTTGGTTTTCCAATCGGCCAAATCACAGGATCCCAACATTCTGCCGATAACGGTGGGAACTTTTTGAGTAAAATTCCCTAAAAAGACACTCAGTATTCATTCAAGTGAACTATAGCTTCTTCAAGCACTACCAGTATAATGGTCATCATGATAAGATCTGTCTGAATCAGTGGCAATCTAAGTAACCCTTAGGATTCTAAGAGACCCTTATCAAACCTTGAAGAAATCAGCGAGTAAGCCATAGAGTAGACTCTGTTTGTTTCACCACCTTAGCTAAGTGTTGAATCAGGTATAGGACAATCTCATAACTAGAGAACCACATAAAACTCAGAAAAACCCAAAAACATTTCAGATTGGTTTTCAAATAAACCATTGGTGGTGGACCATAAAACATTTTACCTTCATAAAAGCTAAAAATTTCCACTTGGCGACTCCACTAGCCCCAGTAGACTTATTACCTCACTATTATTCCAGATTTCCTTGAAACTATGTTAACCAGCCTTGAGGAAGTTTAGAAACCTAGTTTGCTATTATAGAAATCACTGTGAGAGGAATTTTTTTGAAAAAACAATCCTAAAAAACTTCAAAACTCTCTAAATTTTGGAAAACTAAAATCTAGCTTCACATAGGATCAGCACTAGATCCCATCCAGATCCTAACCCTCCTACCGTAGTTGATAATCCAGAAAGGATTTTGTGGAAAACTTCTAGATCAGGAGAACCAACTACTGATAGGACCATCCCAAGAACAAGATCTGTCCCTGAAAATCTTACAGTCTTCAAAGATCCTCACTTTGACTTACCTCACACAAATAATATTTTTAGAAATAAGTATCAAAGTGATTTAAACCAAGTTGATTTTGAAACCACAGATTTGCAACAGAGCTTTAGCAGAGAGGCCTCACCTTCTACTCCACTTGATTCTTAGCTCCTCCATCATTTCAGCTCCTTCCATAACAAATCTGCTCATCATCAGTTTGCTGGCCCAAGTGTTTCTTCTACTCCTATCCATACATCCATTGTTCAAAACATTCCATTTCAGCCCACTTTCCCTCTTGTAAATCCACCTCTTGTAAATCCCCCATTATTTCCAATCATGGCAGCATGGTATGCTCCACTAGTGTTACCACAACCTCTGGTTGCCTTACCTAATGATTACCAATCCAAAATTCCCCATTCCACTGGAAATGAACCTACTGCTACCCAGCAGCATATAGATAAAATAAATGATGCCTTTGATTACATGGAAATATAAGAAGAGACCATTAAGATGAGAATGTTTGCTCAAAATTTTAGGAGGAGAAGCCAAGAAATGGTTTAAGGGATTAACTCCTAATAGCATAAATGATCTCCCTTCTTTATATCAAACATTCATAAAAAAATGGGAAATTAGGAAAAACCCTCTCCAAATCCTTTCAGAATATACCAATCTCAAAAGAAACAGTGGGGAAGTTGTCCAAGAGTATTGCACTAGATTCAATAGTTTTTATAATGCACTTCCTCCAGACATGAAACCTCCATTAGGATTAGCCTTGGTTAAATTTCCAGAGGGCTTTGATCCTGAAATGGCCTACCAACTAAGAGAGAGAGACCCCTCAACTTTAGAAGATATGCAGAGGGGAGCCTTAAGTGTAGAAGCAAATATGATTAAGAAAGAGCTAGGTTGAGAGCAGAGAAAAGAGTTACATACAAGGATGATACAATGGCTTCAACCTCTTCATCAGATACTAAAATTGATAACTTAGTGAAGGTAATGGAGAGAATGCTTGAAAAGATAAATCTGAATGATAGAGTGTCTCCTAGAGAAAACCAAAATAGAAATAGAAACCAAAATCTCAGAAGAGACCCTAATCAAGATAGGTAAAGATATAATGACCAACAGATTAGGCCTCCCATTCAACAAAACTATATTGACCAAGAAGAAGAAAGGGAAGTTGAAAGGTTGGAAGAAAATCATGTGAATCTGATAGGATCTGATAGTGACACTGATGTTTTTCTCACTGAAGAAGAACAAGGATTCTTCTCTTCATAACAATTTGAAAACAAGCATGAAGATTCTGAAGATTACAGATTGGGGTTTGAAAATGAAATCATGGAGGTACACAAACAATATAATCTTAGAAGCAAAGGTATCCCAGAGAGTTCCAATGACAAAAACACTAGTACTGTTGCTAATAAAACCTCAGAAAATCAGCCTAAGAAGACAATAAGTAACACCAACACTTTAGCCAAGAAAACTGATCAAAATAAGGACAAAAACAGTTAGCAAAGTGTTGAACAAAGTTTCCCAAGTAATTCTTCTAGTGGTCCTAACAAATCTATCCCAAATAGCAGTCCAAATAAAAATCAGAAAATTAGAATTTGTTGAAAGAATTGTAAATGACAAAACAGATGTAAATATGTCAAGAACAATAGTTCCTTTCTGCCTTGAAGGGGAAATTTCCAAGATTAAAATCACCATACCCTTAGATGAACTGGTAACTCGGGATGTATATAAAAACCAAGCTTTGAAAGCTTTGAATATAGGTAGTGACACTGATACTTTAAACTTGACAGATGATAAACCTGAGCTATTGTTTGGTCCTGAAGTTGAAGGAAAATACAAAGAAGGGGATGTCCCTCCCTTCTATGTTAGCCTGAATATACATGAAAAGATCTTGCATAATTCCATGCTAGACTCAGGTGCTTCACTCAATCTTATGCCTAAAGTAGTAATGGAAAGCCTAGGCTTAGAAATTACTAAACCATACAAAGACCTATACTCCTTTGACTCAAGCAGGGTCAAATTCTTAGGCTTAATCAAATATTTGTGTGTTAGCTTGGCACAAATTCCTACTAAGAGTCTAGTAATGGAATTGCCCCCAAGTATGGCATGCTTCTGTCTAGATCATGGGGAGCTAAACTACAGGGGAGCCTTCAAATGGACATGTCTTATGCCACCATCGCAGTATTTAACCAAACTAGAGGATTATATAGGGAATCCCACATGAAATAAATGGTGAGCAACCTAGATAGACCAAAAAATTCTCCTATATACTCCATTCATTCAAATTTGGATTCCTTTATCTTACATAATGAAGATGAAATTAGCCAACAAGAAAAGGAAAACAAAGGAGAATTTAGTCTACCAGAATAGTCAAATCTGACATCAACTCAAGAAAATAATAGTCCAGATTTTAGCAACCCTGAACAACAGAAAGAAAATGAAAATGAGATTGAAATACCTTGGAAAATAAAATTTGATGGCTCTTGTAACAAAATAAGTGCAGGGGCTAGTGTATGGATACAGAACACAAACAAAGGATTTTCCTATAAACTGGATTTTCCATGCACAAATAACATTGCTGAATATGAAGCCCTCCTTATTGGCTTGCACTTACTCAAATTTTTAGGAGCCAAAAGAATATCATTCCAAGGGGATTCCAAGCTAATTATCATATATATTAAAGGGGAGTATTCAACCAAAAACCCAAAACTCAGAGAATATAGAAATTTTGCCCTTGATCTCCTAAAAACCTTTGAAAGATATGAACTCATTTTGATCCCAAGAGCTCAAAATCATCTAGAAAATGAACTTGCCTTTGCTGCTAGTAATTGCCAATTACCACAAAAAAATGAAAAATTTAATATAAAGGTAAAAAACAAACCTGCAATACCCGACAATGAGGATTATTGGCAAGTATTTGAAGGAGACAAACACATAGATGATTTTCTGCAATCAAAGAATGACTTTGCCATACCAACACCTTCTTCAAGCCATGAGGAAAATTGTTTTAATGAAGAACAAATACCTGAAACAGAGCTGTCTTTTTCTGTTGATATAAACCATTTTGAACATCCTTTTAGAGCAAAAATAGTTGACAATTCAGACCAGAAGGACTTGGAAGTTTTACAATGTAAAAATGATACAATTCCAAGAGGTCTTACACCATTAGAATAGCTTTTTGATTTCAACTATGTAGCCAAAGAACCATGGATGGAGCCTATAGAAAAAAACATAGAAGAACATAACCTAGGCAGCCTAGCAGAACCCAAAATGATAAAATTATCTAGCACTCTCCCAGCTCATATCAAACAGGAATACATAGAACTTTTCAAAGAATTTAAAGATGTGTTTGCATGGAGATACAAGGATCTAAAATCATATGATACCAGCATCATTCAACACAAAATTTCTCTGAAGGAATATCAGAAACCTTTCAAACAAAAACTCAGAAGGATAAACCCTGTTTTATTGCCTTTAGTTGAGAAAGAGATTAAGAAGATGTATGATGCTAGGATCATAGTTCCCATCACGTATTCAAAATGGGTTTCCAACTTAGTATCTATTAAGAAAAATACTGGGGAAATTAGACTCTGCATTGATTTGAGAAATCTAAATAGAGCCTCCCTTAAATATAACTATCCCTTGCCAAAAATGGATCATATACTTCAAAGGGTGGTTGGGTCTAAAATAATTTCACTGTTGGATGGGTTCTCAGGTTACAATCAGGTTTTAGTACTCCCAAGTGACCAACATAAAACTACTTTTACTACACCTTGGGGTACATTCATATATGTCAAAATACCTTTTGTTTTAATGAATGCAGGGGCCACCTTACAAAGGGCCATGGACATAGCCTTTTCAAAAGACATAGGATATTTTATGATCATTTACCTTGATGGCATTACTGTTTTCTCTAAAAATGATGAGGAACACTTGATTCATTTAAGAAATTTTTTTAAGAAATGTAGGAAATATGGCTCATCTTTGAATCCAAAAAAGCCACTCTTTGGTCTCCAAGAAGGGAAGTTTCTTGGCCATATAATTTCTGAAGAGGGAATCAAAGTAGACCCTAAAAGGATTGATGGCATATTGAAAATCAGGCATCCTATAAACCTCAAATAATTACAATCTTCCATTGGGAAGATAATTTTCTTAAGGAGATTCATCCTCAGCCTTGTTGAGCTGTTAAAAAATATCACAAACATGCTTAAGAAAGAGGTAGGTATTAAATGGACAATATAAGCTAAGCAATCATTTGAACTAGTGAAAAAAGCTCTTACTCAAACACCAGTTCTCATAAGTCTTGATTTCACCAAAGATTTTTATATCTTTTCCTTTGCATATGAACATACAATAGCTCAGCATTACTGCAAAAGAATGACATGGGGAATGAACAACCAATATCCTTTTTTATTAGGGCCTTAAGAGATGATCCACTCAAGTATAACATCATGGAGAAACAAGCCTTAGCCTTGGTAAAAGCATTGAAAGACTTTAGAGTCTACATTTTGCATTTGCATATCATTCCTTTTGTCCCACATACTGTTGTCAAGGATATTCTAAGTCAAGACCCTAATGGTAAAAGGGGGAAATAGATTGCTATTATTCTAGAATATGACTTAGAAATCAGGCCTACCAAACTAATCAAAGGGTAGGGATTAGCAAAACTCATGGCTAATTCAAACTTCCAAGCACTTGATATGAATATGGTTAATGTCTTAGAAGAAATAGAGGAATTCATAGCTCCATTCATTGAAGAAACATTTGTGAATTCACCTTGGTATGCTGATATCATATGCTACTTTATTTGAATACCGCTCCTTCTTTGTCCAAAACTAAAGCTATATTTTTGAAACATAAAGCTTTAAATTATTGCATATTAGATGGGGTTTTATATTGGAAGAATACTGTTGGAATATTTCTTAAATGTTTGCTTGAGGATGATGCAGGAAAAATCATGCATGAGCTGCATGAGGGAGAATGTGGAGGACATCTATACTGGAAGACTACAACAAATAAAATCCTCAGATCTGGTTACTATTGTCCCACCCTTTTCCCAGATACTCAAAAACTTGTCATGTCTTGTCATAAGTGTCAAATTTTTGATGGGAAAGGAAACTCCTACCTTTACCCTTACATCCCATCAGTGTTGAGGCTCCTTTCCAACAATGGGGTTTGGACTTCATTGGGGAAATTCACCCATATTCATCAGCCCAACATAAGTGGATCCTGACTGCCACTGATTATTTTACCAAGTGGATAGAAGTCATACCTTCTAGGAATGCTACTGAGTCTGTTATTATCAAGTTCCTTGAAACCAATATACTATCTAGATTTGGTTGTCCTAGAAAAATTATCACAGACAATGTTGTTGCCTTCAAGTCTAAAGGAATGGTTGACTTCTGCCATAAGTATCATATTACCTTGGGTCATTCCACTACCTACTATAATCAAGGAAATGGATTAGCTGAATCCTCCAACAAGAGCCTTGTTAATATTATCAAAAAATTGTTGGAACAGAA
Source organism: Pinus albicaulis (assembly GCA_034641835.2). Taxonomy (NCBI): domain Eukaryota; kingdom Viridiplantae; phylum Streptophyta; class Pinopsida; order Pinales; family Pinaceae; genus Pinus; species Pinus albicaulis. The sequence goes on from CM076582.1 coordinate 919,107,844, forward strand.
TCAGAAATCATGGCATAGTAAGCTTATTCATGCTTTATGGGCTGATAGATTAACCACCAAAAATTCAATAAATATGTCCCCCTATCAGCTGTTTTATGGCATGGATGCAGTCTTTCCAACATCTTTAGGAGTTCTAGTCATGAAACTCCTTCAAGAAGTACAATATGAGGAAAATTATATGCAGAGAAGGATAAATTAGACCATTCATTTACAACAGTCAAGAGAGGAAGTGTACAAGAGAACAAAAACAGTCCAAGAAAGCATCAAGAAGTTATTTGACAAGAGGACTAAAGAAAATGATTTCCAAATTGGAAATGTAGTTCTAAAGTGGGATTCTAGAAGGGAAGAAAAGGGAAAACATGGAAAATTTGAAAATCTGTGGAAAGGTCCCTACATTATTCATTCTGTCAAGGGTCATAATGCATTCCTCCTGCAAGAGCTGAATGGAGAAGATCTATTTGGAGGTCCTGTCAATGGCAGGATGCTCAAGCACTATTTCTGCCAAGAGTCCTAAATTTCAAAGCTTTTATTTTTCACTATATATAACATTTCTTTTCAATTTAGAAAAAGAAAAACACAAAAACAATAGAAAAGAAAAGAGGGCAGATTCAAAAGAGGTACAGCCCCATACCCAAAAAAGATAAAATCTAAAGGTGTGCAAGCTTAAATGCCACTACTAAAAGAAAACACTGCTATTTAGCCATATAGCCTAATCATGACTAGATAGATTTCAATTTACTGCTGATACGTTAGTGAATCAGATTTGCCAAACAATTTAATCTTGGATTATCAGTATAATAGATTAAGAAAGAAAGGAAATGGTTCTAACAAGCTCGAAATATGAACCAAGAAAATGGAAAAGATAGCTCTAAATAGATCAAAAACAGAGCTGGAGAAAGAATAGAAGGATGTTTATAATTTTTAGATCTTAAGCCTTCATAATTTTGTTTTGTTTTTCTGCAAATAAAGTCTATGTGCAGCTTGTATATACAGCCATAGACACCATAGCAAATCAGACAGTCTAATCCTGGTTTGACTATGTTTAAATTTCTTATTTTAGAAATAGAGAATAAAATCTATCAAACAGCTTAATCTTGAAAGATAATAGCTTAGGTAGAAAAATAAAGAGTTCAACAGTTTAATCTGGAGTCTTGGAAGAAATAAGGATAGGATTAGATAGTTTATTTCTATTTTCAAAAATAAAATGTCAAATAGTTTGCTAGTTCAAATTATCTCAAAGGAAGAAGAGAAAATGTTAGAACAAGTAAGACTGGGTAGGTAGAGATGTTGTTTTGATGAAATTACATGTTGCAGATTAATAAAAGTTGTCCCTTCTAGAGAAAGATCAACAAGAAAAGAAGAAAGCTGCCCAATGGATAAGGCACTGGTCTGCTAAAACTCAAATATTTCTAAGGTTCTGGACACCTAAAAGGACAGTTGTCCTCCCCAAATGGAGCCACTGTTAGTCATCCATAATTTTGCCTTTATCCAAAGATGACTAAGTTGAAAATCCTAGATTTCTAGAAATAATATTTCAAAGAAGCATTATGAGTTCTAGAAATATCACTGCCTTCACCATTCTGGGTCAGTCAGTTCACCAAAATCTTCATCTATGTCTCCTAAAAAGGTTATCCTACTGTTTCGAAAAAGAAATCTCATTTCAGGCCATTTATCCCTGTCTTTATTAGTCCATTTTCCTCTGAAAAATAGCCCATTTTCCCTTTATCAACTCTTCATTTCCTCTGAAAAACCCCTCCAAACCATCATAACTCATTTATATGGTTCGAAAACCCTTTTTAAACCATTAAAATCTATTTTTTTTGGTTTAAAACATCCCTTTTTACCTATCGGAACTTCTAAATTGGCCTAAAAAACCATTTTTGGCCTAAAAAACAGTCTTTTTACCATTAAAGGTTTAAGCCCCCGAGGGCTTAGATCTTTCGCCCATTTTCCTCCATATGTCTGAGTGCCGGAACCAAGTGCTTAAACCTTTCCCCTGCCTTGTTTTGCCTCTATCCGCCTTTATATAAAATTAAAGTTTTTACGCCCCTTTAGGCTTGAGCCTCAGCTCCCTCTACCATATAACCGAGGGTCCGACTATGGGCTAATTATTAAAGCCCTTAGCCCCTTTTTTTTTAGATTTTTGCCCTTAGTTTTCCCTTACTCCTCCACCGGACCACTGCCCGCCCCTTTTCTCTAGCCCCCTTCCTTTTTCCTTTCCCCGCGCCTATGTTATTCCTCGATGGATCTCAACCGTCCATCCCGACCATCCAATGGCCACCGTGCCTCCCCTCCTACCTTTCATCCTCTCAGCTTATTTGTATCCCTTCACCTCTACAATTAAATCCTACCATCGATTCATTCGATCCGTCGGTTATCCTTTAACCTGACATCCAACCTTGCTGGGGCCTACCTTCCACTACCCAGCCACCTCTCCTAATTGGTGCTTGCCACCTGGCTCCCACTAAAAACCTCGCCCACGCACCTTTCCATCGCTCTCCTCTCCTCACCGTTGGATCTACCTCGCCTCATCCAATGGTCAGTATTGTGTTTCGTGAAACTTTTTCCACCGAGGTTTAATGACCCAAAATCACGTGATACTACTGGTTTTGCAAAAGCCACGCGTCCCATTTTGATTGGATCATGTTCCCTCTAGGAAAAATCTTTTACTACTCATTTATTGCGTGAAAACTGCCGACGGTTTCCACAAAACCACCAAGCCATTTTTCGCGCCAAATTCACTTTTAAACCCAGTTTTCACAGGTTTTTTCCATAAAACCTCCTCTGAATGATTTTTCTTCCTCTGCCTGCATATCCTTCTACCTCACTGCTCCTCTACCACTCCATTAGCCTCTGAAAAGAAATTTTAAGCCCTCACGCAGGATTTTATAATGTGTTTTATGGTTTTTTGTAGGTTCAATGGCGGAGGAGGCTATTAACAGTCCAAGACAGTACTAAGGCCGAGGATCATAGTCCTCTGTGGCCCAAAAATAAAATAAAAAGAGCTACAGGGGTTATATAAAAGGTTCAAACCCTCAATGCACTGAAAGAAACCCTGCACACAACAAAACAAAGAAGAATTAGTGAAGTAAAGATGATGATAAAGTTAGACATAGGGTTAAAGGTTTAATTGGCAGATTAAGGAAGAAAACCATAGTCAAAGATAGGTGAAAGAAGTTTTAAAAGGTCCAGAAGGAGATAAAGGAATAGAACAAATGATTTAAGAAGTGATAAAGAAAAAGACAACAAAGAATATTAATTAAAAAATAAGATAAAGGCTAAAAGGCCTTAAAAGACAGTTTTTTGATGAAATCAAGAAAAATTAGGCTTAAAGATAGCCTCAGATACATCAAAGGAATAGTTATTCACTTGATAAATCAAAATTGACACCTTTCACTTAGTTTATGTCTCAAAGGACAAATTGACAGTTATTACACAGTCAGAAGATATTATAAATCGTCAGACAGTTATTGTAAAGATAGAAAAAGGCCTTAAAGTCAATCTTTTCAGCTATTTTATCTTCAGGGACTAAAGACAGATTTATTACACAAAGAATTAGTTTAGAGACATTCCTACCTTATGCCTTGCATGGTTTTTAAGGATAAGAGTGCATTTACTATGTCATTTATAACATTTTTGAACCCTAGATGGTTCCACCCCCTCATTTGCAGCATAAATATTGCATTTGAACTCATTGTATGTGGGGGCATCAGATAACTCTTTGAAGAAATACATAGCTCTGCTAAGATTGAAAATAAATTGATGTACTGGAACCTATGGATGTGTTGACCTGTTTGTGGATGGAGAAAGCTCTGTCATTGGATCCTTGACCTTGGATATTGATGAAGTATTCTAAGTTGTTGATGTTTTTCCTGTTTTCCATTCTTTTTTCATCATTTTCTTACTTACAGTAGAGTAAAAAGTTTAGGCCAAGAAATATCTCCTAGAAGCACCTTAGACCTGTTTACTCTTCACTGTCTTTATGTTTTCATCTGCTGAAGGTTTCATTAAGTAGTTTTACAGTTTTTCAACCCTTATGCTTGTTTATTTCCTAAATAGTTCAATACAGTGGCCTCAAGAATGATTTATGGTTTTTCCTACTTGCTTGTTGCTACTTAAAAACTGTTTTTGAAGTCTCCCTTTAAAGTACCATTGTTTATAGTATGCCAAGAGGTCTGTTTTGATCATACCCTTTGTTATTGCTTGAATAATTGTTTTTAAGGTCTTTATAGCTGTAATAAAAGATGTTTAGGAGTTCCCTCTTCTATGAATGCAGTTATTTGTGAATCTTGAATGTTTTCTTATCCTTGAAAGTGAAATATTTGATGAAATAGAGCGTTCCTCAACTCTTAGATTTCATTTTGAATGTTTGTCTTTAAATTGTTATTTTCTGAAGTGTGATTTTTAGAATTCATGGTTAGCCCTGTCTATAAAATACTTCTTCATGTTCAAATGATGCTTTAAGTCCCTTTGTTGAGAAGTACATATAATTAAGGATTATTAATTTCCCTTAGTTCTACTTTTCATTCTAAAACCCTTAATGTTCATTTCATTTCACCTGAAAGACTTTGTAGATCCAATAGCCAAGTTAGATTTTCACTTTGATACCCCTAATTCATCTAAAAATTGTTACAAACTTTTACTTGACTCCATTACCAAATGACTTAGAGATTTCCCTTTTCTGTCTATTCTGCCAAGATCATCATGTCCCACCAAACAAACAAACAAACTCATGCTAAATAACTAGCCTAAAATCAACCTTTTTCAAGAAAACAAGTCATATCTTTGCAAACATATTGAAAGATCCCTCTCTGAGACTAGGAGGCATAGATCCTAGAGCTCTAAAGACTAGTCTATATGTTGCCTTGTCATTTGGTTTGCCAATCGGCCAAATCACAGGATCCCATCATCACAGATCGAGGGGATTTATTATGAAGAAACCTTTGCAAATGTCGCATGGTATTCTTTCATAAGGACCATCCTTTCTCTCTCAGCTCAGATGGGTTGGCACATTCATCAGATGGATGTGAAGACTGTGTTCCTTAATGGGAGCATTGAGGAAGAAGTGTACATTGAGTAGCCTGAAGGATTTGAGATCTTCAGCACCAAGTCGCATGTGTGCAAACTGAAAAGAGTGTGGTATGAGCTGAAGAAAGCAACCTATGCTTGGTAAACTCAGATAGATAGCTATTTCATGGGATTTGGCTTCACCAAGGGTGAGGTGAATGTAAACCTATACTAGACTGTGGTGGAGGGTAAGATTTTAATCAACTACTCATCAAGAGTCAGTGTATTAAAATCTTACCCTCCACCACAATCTGGTATAGGTTTACATTCACCTCACCCTTGGTGAAGCCAAATCCAGTGAAATAGCTATCGATCTGAGTTTACCAAGCACGGGTTGCTTGCTTCAGCTCATACAACACTTTTTTCAGTCTGCACAGATGCGACTTGGTGTTGAAGATCTCAAATCCTTCAGGCTACTCAATGTACACTTCTTCCTCAATGATCCCATTAAGGAATGCAGTCTTCACATCCATCTGATGAATGTGCCAACCCATATGAGCTGAGAGAGAAAGGATGGTCCTTGTGAAAGAATAACATGCGACAGTTGCAAAGGTTTTTTCATAATAAATCCCCTCGATCTATGATGATGGGATCCTGTGATTTGGCCGATTTGCAAACCAAATGACAAGGCAACGTATAAAATAGTCTTTAGAGCTCTAGGATCTAGCTGTCCTAGTCTCAGAGAGGGATCTCTCAATATGTTTGCAAAGATATGACTTGTTTGCTTGAAAAAGGTTGATTTTAGGCTAGTTATTAAGCATGAGTTTGTTTGTTTGTTTGCTGGGACATGATGATCTTGGCAGCATAGAAAGAAAAGGGAAAGATCTAAGTCATTGGGTAATGGAGTCAAGTAAAAGTTTGTAACAAGTTTTTAGATGAATTAGGGGTATCAAAGGGAAAATCTAACTTGGCTATTGGATCTACAAAGTCTTTCAGGTGAAATGAAATGAACGTTAAGGGTTTTATAATGAAAAGTAGAACTAAGGGAAATTAATAATCCTTAATTATATGTACTTCTAAAAAAGGGGACTTAAAGAATCATTTGAACATGAAGAAGTATTTTATAGACAGGGCTAACCATGAATTCTACAAATCACACTTCAGCAAATAACAATTTCAAGACAAACATTCAAAATGAAATCTAAGAGTTGAGGAACGCTCTATTTCATCGAAGATTTCACTTTCAAGGATAAGAAAACATTCAAGATTCACAAATAACTGCATTCATAGAAGAGGGAACTCCTAAACATCTTTGATTACAGCTATAAAGACCTTCAAAACAATTATTCAAGCAATAACAAAGGGTAAGATTTTGATAAGCTTTTGTGGTGGAGGGTAAGCTTTTAATCATTGTTCTTTTTGTTGATGATTTAATACTAACTCGTGATGAGCAGTTGATATACTCATTTAAGGATGAAGTAGCAAAGGAGTTTGAGATGAAGGATATGGGCCTCCTTCGATATTTCCTTGGATTGGAAATATGGCAGCGAGAAGGTGAACTGTTTGTGTCTCAAGGAAAGTATGATCGGGAGATACTCGGTAAGTTTCACATGGAGGAATACAAACACATGGATACTCCTCTTCCAGGAAATTGGAGGAAATAGGATGCTACATCGACATAGGTAATGGATGCTATTGTCTATCGATAGTTGGTGGGTTCGCTCATGTATTTAGTTAATACAAGACCAGACATATGATATTCGTTGAACCAGCTTAGTCAAGCGATGGTTAAGCCTACCAATATCTTTTGGAAGGCAGAAAAGCATGTCTTGAGATATCTTAGGGGCACATTTGAGTATGGCGTATGGTACAGACAGATGGATGAGGTCAAGTTGCATGGCTTCATGGATGAAGATTGAGCAGGTAGCCCAATGGACAGAAAGAGCACATTAGGAGGGGTTTTCAGTATCAGATCTACAGTTGTTTCTTGGTACAGTAGGAAATAGAGATCCATGGCACTCAGTTCAGTGGAAGCGGAATACATGGCAACAATTCAAGCTGCATGTGAGGCTATCTATATGATGGAGATCCTAGTTGGTTTGTTTGGTTCTCATTTAGATCCTACAGTGATTCATTGTGATAATCAGAGTTGCATTAAACTCTTGATTAATACTATATTTCGTGATATATCTAAGCATATAGATATCCAGTATCACCATATTAGATATTTTTTGCAGCAGAAGATCATGTTTCTTCAGTACATTCCTACGAAAGATCAAGATGCAAATATTATGACGAAGGCTCTCACCAGGAGAAAATTCGAATACCATAGGGACAGGATCAGGGTGAAGGATAATCTCTTTCTTGTTGAGAGGGAGTGTTGAGATTCAACAAGATGATGACCCTAGTGAAAATTAAGCATCTTCATTAGGTGGGTCCCGCAAGCTATTTCTAGGTGTACGTCTATTTTTAGAATGGTGAGCATATTATAAAATTAGCAAGATGTTGATTCTAGATGGTTGAGGAAATTCTCTCTTTAGATGATTTTCTATTTTTAGAACATGGGTGAAGTATATTTATACATCGCATATCTAAAAATAGAATGCATGTCGATTATTATTAGCCCTTAACGATAATTAGACAATAAATAATAAATTATTCTCTTGGAGCACTAGATTTCAGTTAATTGATGTGGCAAACGAGTTAGCTGAAGGAATTATGAGTTGCAAGGTTGGTTGGTGACTCGTGCATGATTGAATTCATTGAAACTGAGTGTGACACAGTTGTAACATAGTTGGAAAAGTATTTATATGAGTTGTTATTTAGTTTAACTCAGTTAAGTGAGTTAAACTCAGTTGTGCTAGTTGTAACTAAAGATACACTAGTGAAATATGAGTGAATTAATTATTGAATTAATTCACAAGTAGTGTCTTACTTGCAACTAAATAAATACAACAGTTAACTACTTGCATGTCAGATCGAGTGGAGACCCAGTGAAGAGATAGGTGAAAGGGTGTGTTTGACTATCAGTTGTGACTATAGTGATGCATTAAATGCATCTACACACACATTGGAGTTGTGAATGAGTACTTTGAAATCAAGGCAAGGCAAGATCAAATTCATTCAGGGATCTTCTTCAGCAGGGATTTCGCAGTGGAGGCAGGCTGTCAGGAGGCAGTAAATTGGTGCATGTGTGAACCAATTTTGGAATGATAGTGTGAGACGATTGTATATTGTACTAAGAGCTCTATGAGCTGAGCTTTGTATGAGATTGTTTCATTATTCCATGATATACATAATATATGATAATTGGGGATTTTTAGCTTTAAGCTTTCCCGGTTAAACATCTTGTTATGTGCGATTGATTTTTCTTCATACGTTTGGAATTGGCGATTTAACTTCCACAAAGAACTGAATAGAAGGATTCTTTATTTAAAAATGGATTTAATTGTTATATTAGGTGAGTCCGTTAATATACATGCATATTGTATAATTTCTACATAATCAAAATATTGGTTGATTTCTGGGACTCGTTTCGATTTCTTCCTGACCCTACTTGATTTACCTTCAATCTATTTTCAGGTTTGAGTTTTCTTTGTTGTGGTCAAATTTATTATATTCGGTTGTTGTTGTACTTGAGCTTGGTGCTCACCCATTTTTTTTTTCCTGGATATTGCAATAAATATATCCTTAGCTTGACATAAGGATCGTAAAATGTCAGGTCTAATAGACTACCTAAGAAATTGTTGTGACCTAATTGACTTCATAATTGCTTTAGTATTTTATTGAGTGTCCTCTAGGACCTGTTTTGCAATGACATCTAGTATATTATGCATCTAAGGATCTTCAAATCTAGTATCTATAAAAATTTCCTACTATTTTATCCTAGCTTTTGGTGTTTTGACCTGAGTCAAACTATGTGTTTCTCTACCCACATGATTTTTAGGGGTTTCTAATAGGGAATTAATAATTCAATTTTGAAGGCTTTGTCTACAACACTTCCTTTCATTCCTCTTCCTGATATGCATCTAACAGTGGTAGGATTATGTATATCTGGGTTTTTCTAGCTGGTGATGGAATTGGGAACTAAGTATTAGTTTTCCAACTCATTTATGAAAATATCTATTCAACAATAGGTTGATATGGTAGTTCTTCTGGATCAACATCACTAGACTTGACATATTAAACCTTAGTTGTATCGAGACATAATGGAATATGTGAAATAGTGTGATACAAATGTGATATGTGTTGGGTAACCCTCCATAAATTCAAGATTCACTTCAAAATTAATAACCAATTTTTGAATATTTCATGGGATCTAACCGAATATGATTTCCTCGACCATCCGTGTGAAAATATTTTAAAATTATTCATAAGTGGGACTGAATTTTTGCTAAATTTCAGTCTATGACTCAGGAGACTTGTCTCAAGGCTAATAAAATTAAAAAGTATGGGAATCAAATAGCCTTACCAAAATTATTGAATTCTTCGCAGTTGTATTTAATGATGTTGACTACATGCTGCACCTAGTTGTATACTTTTCTAGTCTCCATCATTTGACCAATTTATTCAAATATTTTAATTTTAACATCAAAGGATCTCCATGCCAAAGTGAGGCTTATGGTGACAATGGTGCATGAATATTTTGTTTGAAAATCATGGAATTGGATGATAATTAAATGCTTAGAATTATTGGTTGTCATTCCACTTGTTAACTTCCAGAGCCAAGTAGTCATGTTGGCTGGTTTGGGGATTTTGTCTCCATGGTGTGGTAGGCCAGTGATGTTGTAAATTATAGCAATAAAAGTACCTAATATTTTTTCTAACCATATAACACCATTATCGTACTGACTAATCATATATTTAGAAACTTATTCCTTCATCCCATGCAAGTCTTCAACTAGTGGAGCATCGAGGATATCTTGGAGTCCCGTTGTATGTAACATTTGAGTTTTCTCAATCCAATCATTATCAATTTTTTCCCATTTCATTAATGTATCAGCATGTTTTTCCCATGAAGGCTCATCCATTTTTTCTTTTTTTGATATTATTCATTCATATATGAAAATCTATTACAGTAAACCAGTTGAACCAAGCCTTTGTTCTTGGATCTATAGTGACATTCAATTCCTAAAAATGCACTCACTTCTTACCCATTTTGAAATATTATTGGAATTATTTTGTTCTCAAACAATAAATTAGTTCAGGATCATAAGAAACCATATTTTACAACTCTGTAATTCCTATAGGCTCGACCACTCTATCTATTGAGAGTTCAGAAAAATTAACAGGCAATGTCGCATGTCTGTTCAAATTTATTATTGTCAAATTCAATGCTTCATTACTTTCAACCTCGAGCTTTATTTGAAGAGATATTGTTGCAATGATGCTTGGATTTTTCAAATCTATTAGCTCATGCAACACACATGATTCAATTAATTTTCAGCTGATTCTACTTTAAATTTTAATGTGACATCACAAGGTCTTAAATGTGACTTGACTATTTCGTCAAACAAGGCCGCATGAAAGTCAAATATATCTATTTGATTTTTCCGACTTCCACTTCTTCTTTCTTCTTATTTTAATTATTTGAGACAAATGCATTTATTTGGTAGATATCACCGACTTGATGTCTAACATTGATAATTTTGGTTAAGTTGGTCAATTGTTCAGTCTAACTTCTGATTTGATCTTTATTCCATTTGGTTGAGCCAGTTTCTTTGTGATGATGTTCTCTAAATTTCCTTTGTTTCTATTCTCTTCTTTCATGATGATGTTATTTACTCTTTTTGATCCAGGTGGATATTTGTGGCCACCTACCTATTCCAGCTAGACCTCCAGTCGGTTTCATCATTTTCCTTGTTTATAGCAACATTTACTATTTTTAGCAGTTTTTCACATCCTAAAATTTTAGAGTAGTTTTTACCCCCTAAACGACGTTTTTCTGAGGTCCAAAACAGGCCCATATCCAATGGAAACGGTATGCAGAAAAAACTATAGTAATTAGAGAGATATTTCTCAGGATATATCGTATGTGCTAAACAAAGATGATATGACCAAGTTACGACCCCAGAAAGTTGGCTACCCAACTAACCCCAACAAGGCCCACAAACTCTTGGTGTTCCCTCTCCTGGATTAGGTTTTGGTTGTTTATGGTTTTCCCATGTTTTTCAATAATAGAAAGGAACTTGAGCCTCATTGTAAGTCAGTTTAGAGGCATGTAGCTGCCACATCTCTTCTTAGAGATAGGCTACAATCACCTGAGCTATTTTATTTCCATTCTATCTGTAAGCTTATTTCAATTATTTGATATTAATGAAATGGATTATATTTTCTACTGCAACTCTTCATTCATTTTTATTTCTATATCTTATTTCATTCCTGCATAAATCTGGATCAATGGTATCAAATTGGTTAGCTCTTTCTCGATCTTTCTTTGCATGTCGGCAATGAGATCGAGGTATAAGGTGATAGGGCTTGATCTAGTTGAACCTTTGCAAGATCATCCTCACAAACCCCAATGGCCTCCCATGGTAGAAGAAAATAAATATGAGGGAGTAGGATATCCTATCAAAATCTTTCTTGATGAAGCCCTTGAGAAACAGAGGAATGCGGTGATGGATAACTTTTCCCAGATCCTTCGACAACTACCAACCGGCGATGCATATTCATCTGGTAGCCACTCTAGAGGCACCACTCCTTTTAAGGTACATTTTAGCTTCAAAATTCCCATATTTGAGGGCCAAGTAGATGTAGACGTTGTACATAGAGGGATGAATCTATTAGAAGGATATTTCTCAGTTAATGACTTTTCTAATCGGGAAAATATTTATTTTTCACTCCTCAAAGCCAACCCCCATGTCAAGGACTAGTGGGAAACCTATTGTGGGCAAAAGGATGAGGGGGAATCCTCCCTGTTCTCAGCCGCACCCACTTGGAATTATTTCTGAGACGCCGTCAAGGAAAAATAGCACCTAGTGGTGAGCTATGAGGACAAGTACATACAATGGAATATGTTGCGGTAACAAAGGGATCATGATGTGCATGAGATGATGAATTTTTTCTATACCATGAACATAAATTTGGGTATCAAAGATTCAGAGAAAAAATTGGTGCTTAAGTAATGTATTTATTTGCACAGATATATCCAGGAGGAAATGGAGTTCCTCGACATATACTCACTTGGTGCAGCATACCGGTATGCTGCCAAGATTGAGCAGAAATTAAAACAAAAGAAGCGAGACTTTGGATCTACAAATCAGAAGCAAGGGAAAGGCACCCCCAAACCATAAAGAAAAGGACAAGGCCAAGGCAGGGCAGCCCAAGAGAACCTCTCGAAGCCGCAAGTGAAGAACAACACCACGAAGCAAAAGAAGGACAAGAGAATGTGGTGTGAGTTCCATAAGAGCTCCCCTCAAAGTGAAAGTGGGTATCGGGCCAAGCAGTCACTCGTGGCTAAGCCGAAGTTTTCTGAATCAGATTAATGTTCTGACTCTAAGTCAGAACCAGACAAGGGGAATTGCAAAGGGAAGCATATTATCAATGCAGAGCCCAGAGCCATCATTTCTACCACTAAGATCCAGAAGGAAGAACCTGAATATATAGAGTAGGGGGAGCGCCTCTTCCATTCCTATATGTTGGTAAAGGTTTCCCTCTTGTAGTTCATTGTCAACAGTGAGAGCCAAAATAACCTCATTTCAGCAGAGGTCATGAACTGAATGGTCTTGCTAATCACAATGCACCCACAACCATACCCCATTAGGTGGCTTCACCAAGGACAGGATCCCTGCATCATCCATCGGTATCGCCTTCCCTACAACATAAAGCCCTTCACAGATGAGGTATTATGTGATGTCTCTCCTCTTGAATTTTGTGATGTATTATTAGGCCAACCATACTTGTGGAAGTGACATGTTGTGTATGAGTCTTGGCCTTGTGTTATTATAATTACTTTGGGTAATAATTTGTACAAGATACCAGAGGTAGCACCACCTATCACCATCTATTTGATCACTACGAAGCAATGCAGTAAGATCATTTCCCAAACCATGTTTTTTTTTTCCTTATGATCTACCCTCAAGCAAAGAACAAGATTGTGTCTATGACCTCCAGACAGGGCTCCTCTGCACAGAAATAATAGATGGACAAGGTCATGGAGGAGTATAGGGAAATCTTCACCTCACATGCAGGGGTGCCTCTACAATGCTAGTTCAACCACTCCATTGATATTACCTCAGGTGCGCCTCTACCCAATGGAACAATATATCAGCACTATGTTATGTAGAATGAAGAAATCATGAGGCATATTTAGGAGTTGCTGTAAAAATGTCACATCTAACTCAATCCATCGCTGTAATATTCCCAAATGGGGAATGCAACAATAAAATGTAGAAAGATAGGAAAATAACGCAGATCATCATAGACAAAGCAGGAGACCAATATGGACTCCTTTCATTTGTATTTATAGCAGAAAAATAGATGTAAAAGATGGCCCATAGGATGCATATCAGGAAATACAAGTCTCCAATGAAAGAAAACCCTCAAAATGAGGTGCTGCAACCATATATAAAGACTAGAAAAATCCATAAAATGTTATTTTATTGGTCTACAATAGCTGTATATTACACATCAGATCTAGAGAAGATAAGTGCATAAAAATTCAGATCTATAACAGATCCATACACTATATAAGCTCCTCTAAAGAATCCCCTTGGGGTTTTCAATAAAACACCATGTACAAGTTGTAGATCTGAGATATAAGACTACAGATCTACTGAAATGTTTAGATCTGGAAAGTGGATCTAATCTGATATGAACAAGAGAATGATCTCCTGCAATAGATCTCCAAAGTGAAGGGTAGGTCCCCAACACTTGAAAACCAACTCTCCAAATGGTGTGCCAAAACACCCTGCAACTTCACCTACAGGAATAACGAAGATCTAGAAGTAAAAATGCAATGTAGGGATCAAAAGGTGGTTGGCCTCATGCCAAGATCTGAAATTGAAGCTCAAGATCTCCAATACTCTCCTCCCAATGAAGTACAAGTCTCCTCCACTGAAAATGAGCTCTAAAATAGCCTATATTTGAAATATCTAGTGTCCACTTGTTGCATCTTGCAAAGACAACCAAACCCTCAACAGTATTTGTGTTTAACTTGAATGAAGAAGCTTGGCCTTTAGCCAAATAGTGGACAATGCAATGCAAACTCTCCCAAGAGTTACTCAATGGGAAGAGGTGGGATTCCCGACCAAGAACACCCAATGCTATACAACATTCAATCTCAGCTAAATAGCAGGAGAAAGATATATTTATAAACAAAAAATATATTCAGAAAATATGATAAACATCAACAACCCTCTAATGCTGCCATCCTCTTCCTTCTATAATTCAAGAGCTTGCAAACCCTAAACCAATTCCAATGAGATCACTTCTTTCACACAAGGAATCTCCATCTAAAACTGCGTTGTACCTCATTGATGGCCACTTCTCCATGACAACAATATATATTTGGTCAAGGTTGACCCAGTCAAAATGTTCCAGCCCCTTTCACACCTAAGGGTGCTTGATTTAGAAGCCAAGATTTATCCTTTTCACATTTGGCATTGATTTATTCATTATTAAGGAGTATTATGGACCTCCTTTGCCCTTTTATTCTTTAAACAAAGTAATAATAAAAAATTTAATATTCCAATTAGCTCATGACTAATTGGGAATATTACAGTCCTCCCCTCCCAAATGTTGCTTGTCCTCAAGAAACTGACAAGGTGAGTGCTGCAACTCTTCTCCTCCTCCATTGGTGACACCAACATGTGATAAGATTCCTCCATAAGCTAAGTTTTCACCAATCCATTTCTCCATGAATTGCTCCTCCAAAATTCTTATGAGATGTAAATAATCCATCCCATAAGGAGACAATATCTCAAATGAAACAAACATGGTTTGGACAATGTTCTCCCTTAAACATGTAGCATAAGATGCATGGATAATCTCCATTCCATAGGGCACATACATACCTCCCATCCTCCCTCCATACATTCCCATAAAAAGTACGAGTACATCATCAATGTATGGGATCAAAATCAAATACATACAAACATAAATTTGTGCATATGGAGATGGGTCATAGTCCCACATGTGGAACCAGCAAGTGAATCTCTTGACTGCATCAGATCAAGATGTGGTAAGTGGTTTTCCCACCACTTAATTGTTGTCCAAGTCATCTCACTATGGCTGAAAGTGTGAGATATATTTTGTGCTTTAGGAATTCACCCATCGTGAAACAAAATCTCCCTTTGTCCTCCAAGGGAGTGGCCATGTTCAGAAAATTTAGTGGCCCAAAGTTCGACATGAAGTTTATAAGGTACAATACTCCTCCTTGGATTCATGGCCTGCATATAGATGGTGAAATAATGCAAACAATAATCAAATGAAATATTATTTACATGAGCATATTCTTCACCTAAATTCCTCCTTAAACAAATGGAGTGGTGCATAGATCTGTCTCCTTTCTCACAAGAAGAAAATGATGGTTGTATTAACTCTTTTATAGAGTCATGTTGCTGTCCCAAATCCACATGGTTCATGCATCTATGAAAATGATGATGTAGTTCTCCTTCAAATCCCTTCCAAGTGTAGCTTCTCATGATGATGTTGTATAATCTCATGGAATATGTGTGGCTGAAACAGAACTTTTCATAGGCCCTTTGTCGCAACTTCTCCTTGAGCTTGGAGGCTCTAGATAAGAAGACCCTACCATGATAATAGAAGAATCCTTCTTGGACTGAATATCCCTCTTCATGTAGCTAGTCATCAAGTATCATGCATGTGTGAATATCCTTGGAATAATCCACCAACAATTGGGATTTCCAATATGGATCAATCTCCAATAGTGACAGTGTTGATGATCTATCAACAGAAATTTTTGTCATATGGTTACTCTCCTCCTTGAAATATCCCATGCCAAAGGTATATGTTGGATGGTCATTCCTTCCATGCATCTCCTCCCACATCATAGAATCTGAAATGAGAGTGGGTAATGATGATGTTGGGAGAAGATCTCCCTCCTCCTTGAGCCTACCCAAGACTCCTAGCGTTGTATCATTGTCTTCTTATGCTCCCATCCATCCTAGATCTATCCTTGGAGAATCATGTTGTGAGACATCTCCCACAAAATCTGAATCAGGTGCCCTACAAGGTGGTCTGCCACTAGACAGTAGTGTCCCATGTAGCAATCTCATGAGCATGATAGATGGGATTGTAAGGTCCTTGCTTCCACTGTGAAAATCCATATATGTTTTCCATGTGGAAGTGGTATGTGAGGGATATGTATGCATGCATTTGATCATTTGAGTCTCACCACTCTTCTTATCCACCCATTTCATTTGCAAAGCCTCCCAATCAGTGGTGACTTTTCCCAATGTAATCAACCATTGAACACCCAAAATCACATTGGTGTCAGGTATGTCAAACACAAAGAAGTGATCAATCAATGTATATGTCCCCATGGTGACTGATAAGGATGGTACATAATGCATGCATTGCATTGTTCTATCTCCTGGGACCAAAACAGAGAATCCCTCAAAAGCATCAGTGGGTATTGCCCTCCTTTGCACTAGTTGGGCATCAATGAAATTGTGGGTAGCCCCACTATCAATCAAAATAGAAACCCTATGATTCAATATGGAACCTTGAAATCTTAAGGTCAATTACTTAGGTACTCCTCTAAAATATGCAAGAGCCCCTCCAATAGGTTCAAATGCTCCATTTCCATCTCCTGATGGTGTTGGCTCTCCTCCTGCAGTGTCAACGTTGTGACCTCTTCTGGGTTCCTCTTCTTCTTCCTCCTCATCATCTGAGAAGACCTCTATGTAATGTGTTTTTATAGCTACACATCTATGTCCAGGTGCACATGATTCTTGGCAAGTGAAGCAAAGGTTCCTTCTTCTTAAATCTCTCCAGACATCATCATCAAGTGGTTTCTTGTATGAGCTCTCCTTTGAAGGAGAAGCCTTTTCTTCCTTTCCATTTTAAGGAAAAGAGGGCTTATGCTGAAAAGTTTCCTTTGATTTTGGCAAGGCATCTTGAAGGTCTCTAGCCCTTTCAATAGCATCATGTAGGGTAGTGAGCTTGGTATATTTAACCAACCCATGAAGAGGTTCATCTAAACCATCAATGAACATGTACACCCTTCTTGCTGCAGATAAATCAAGAACCATAACAGAAAGTCTTAAAAATTTAGAGATGTAAGTTTATGTATTGCCTGATTGTTTCAAATTTTCAAGGCTCATGAATGGTTCCTCTGGATATCTTCTATCAAATCTCTCCACCATCCTTCTAGTGAACTTTGAATAAGCACTCACATTTGCATGACCCAATGTAGACAAGCCATGGAACCACAAGTCATGTGATTCACCTTTAAGGTGTAGCGCTGCAATATTCATAGCCTCCATCTCTAGAACCTTGTGCAGCTAAAAGTAGATTTCAAGTTTTTCTACCCAATATTTGGCAGAACACTTGGATGACCCATCAAAATTGGGTAAAAAATATCTGCCCATAGTGTGGCGTCGACCATGATTCTGAATGAATCCACCATCTCTATGATGATGCCTTGGTCTTATATTGTCCTTTATGGGATAAAACTCCTGAAAACTCAAGTGATATTTGAATCTCTGACTTTGAGACTCATATTCTTCAAAATAGTCTTCAAGGGATTCATGCTCTTGAAACCCTTTATTTACCACAGCCAAAAATGTAGGCATGGTAGAGCATTGGGAAACTTGTGGCTGATGCACTAGTTGATCGTTCCAGTGATGAGACATGCGAGAGCCTTCTCCAAGATGAAATCCTTTAGGGGATTCCGTGATTCCTTCCATTCTCGTCTCTTTGATCTCTCTAACAAGGTCTTTCCTGGCTCTAAGAAGGATCTTAGGAAAATCCTTATCTTCATTTTCACCTCTAGATAAAGGGGATTTACCCTTGTCTTCATTATCATTTGTGTAATAAAAATTCTTGTGTCTTCTCTTTAGATACATCTTCTCTCTGTCAGTAAGAGGCTCTTCTTCTTTTGAATACATATTGGCTTTTAGAATGCACAGGCTATGCCAAGACGATGCTCTGATACTACTGTAATATTCCCAAATGGGGAATGAAGCAATACAATGCAGAAAGATAGGAAAATAACGGAGATCATCATAGACAAAGCAGGAGACCAATATGGACTCCTTTCATTTGTATTTACAGCAGAAAAATAGATGTAAAAAATGGCCCATAATATTCATAACAGGAAATGCAAGTCTCCAATGAAAGAAAATCCTCAAAAGGAGGTGCTACAACCATATATAAAGGCTGGAAAAAGCCTTCCAACGTTATTTTATTGATCTGCAACAACTATACACATAAGATCTATAGCATATAAGTGCATAAAAAGTGAGATCCATAACAGATCCATATACTATATAAGCTCCTCTAAAGAATCCCCTTGGGGTTTTCAACAAAACACCATGTACAAGTTGTAGATCTAAGATCTAATACTGCAGATCTACTAAAATGTTCAGATATGGAAAGTGGATCTAATCTGATATGAACAAGAGAATGATCTCCTCCAATAGATATCCAAAGTGAAGGGAAAATCCCCAACACTTGAAAACCAACTCTCCAAATGGTGTGCTAAAACACCCTGCAACTACACCTACAGGAATAACGTAAATTTGGAAGTAAAACTGCATTGTAGGGATCAAAATGTGATTGGCCTCATGCCAAGATCTGAAATTGAAGCTCAAGTCCTCCAATACTCTCCTCCCAATGAAGTAGAAGTCTCCTCCACTGAAAAGGAGCACTGAAATGGCCTAGATCTGAAAGATCTAGTCTCCGCTTGTTGTAGCTTGCGAAGACAACCAAACCCTCGACAGGATCTATGTTGTACTTGAAAGAAGAAGCTTGGCCTTCAGCCAAATAGTGGACAATGCAATGCAAACTCTCCCAAGAGCTACTCAATGGGAAGAGGTGGGATTCACGACTAGGAACACCCAGTGCTAAACAACATTCAATCTCAGCTAAACAGCAAGAGAAAGATATATGTCTAAATAGACAATATATCTAGAAAATATGATAAACATCAAAAAACCTCTAATGATTCCATCCTCTTCCTTTTATAATTCAAGATCTTGCAAACCCTTAACCACTTCCAATGGGATCACTTCTTTCACACAAGTCATCTCCATCTAAAACTGTGTTGTACCTCATTGATCGCCACACCTCCATGACAACGCTGTAGATTTGGTCAAGGTTGAGCTAGTCAAAATGTTCCAACCCATTTCACACCTAAGGGTGCTTGATTTAGCATCCAAGATTTAGCATTTTCAAATTTGAAATTGATTTATTCATTATTAGGGAGTATTATGGACCTCCTTTTCCCTTTTATTCTTTAAACAAAGTAATAAAACAAAACTAAATATTCCAATTAACTCATGACTAATTGGGAATATTGAAATCGCCCTATGTGAGCTTGATCATGTTGGTGTAGAAGAAGGATGGGACTTGGAGACTCTGTATTGACTTTCGGGTACTGAACAAGATCACTGTTTGGAAAAGATATTCGATCCCATAGATTGATGACCTTCTAGACCAACTCAAGGGGGCCAAATATTTCAGGAAGATTAACTTGATTCCCAGGTATTGCCACGTACAATTTGAACCCTCCAATGTGTGGAATACTGACTTCAAAGCCAAGGAGGGCATTTTTTAATGGTTGTTCATCCCTTTCAGGTTCACGAATGCTCCTGCAACCTTCATGAGGTTGATGGATGAAATATTACAACCATTCGCTAACTCATTAGTGGTGATGTATTTGGATGACATCCTGATCTTTAGCTAGATTTTGGAAGAGTGCCTCCACCACATTTGGTAGGTCCTCCAAACACTATGGCAACATAATTTGTGTGCCAATTTTGAGAAATTCACTTTTTACATGACCCAGGTTCAATATCTGGGGTAAATTATTGGTGAACAGGGGTGCATATCGATCCAGCCAAGATCCAGGTCATTCAGGATTGGCCAACCCCAACCACTTTAGCAAAGATCTGCAACTTTTTGGGTGTTTCTAATTTCTACTACAGGTTCATGTTAGGATTTTCTCATATCACTTGGCCTTTGACTCAAATCACCAAGGGAGGAGTGAAAGAAAATTTATTTTGGTCTAAATCTCAGAAAAATGCATTCATAGAGTTTAAGCATCACTCTGGTCTACACCAGTGCTCACATTACCATAATTGAATCAACCATTTCAGATCAAGAACGATGCCTCTGACTATGCTATTGGGGCAGTACTTACTAAACAGGGGAATCTAGTGGCATATCACAGTGAGACACTTTCAGAAATAGTATGAAAATATCCCACCTACGACAAATATATGTACTCCATTGTCCAAGCCCACCGACAATGGAAGCATTACATTTTGGGGAAGGAAATGGCCATCCACACAAATCACTAACCCCTTCAGTTCATACAGACATAAGGGAAGTTGTAGAATGATCACCATCATAAATGGGCCACATACCCGAAACAGTTCCATTTGAACATCAAGTACAAGAATGGTAGCACCAATAACACTGTAGACTGCCTCAGTCGACCGTTGATCATAGTGGCAACCACAATGCTTGACTCTTGTGGGCACGAGAGTTCGGGTTGGCCACATCTCTACAAAAGTGATCCAGAATTTGACAACCCGTACCAAACGATCCTAGAGGGTAAGAAAATTCCAAATTTTCACCTCCATGATGCACTGTTATGCAACATGGGACACCTATGTGTTCCTTCAAGAAAGCATACCAAGATGATTTTGGAAGTGCATTACAGTTGGGTCGATCGAAATTTTGGGGTTGATAAGATAATGGTAGCACTGCAAATTTATTTTTATTGGATGAACCTTCGACATGATGTCAGGAAGTACATCAGATCCTACACTGCCTGCGTCATTTCCAAACCAACAATCATCACTCTATAATTTATAATATTGGCAAGACTAAAATATAAATCACAACATCAAAACCTCTTGAAGCCTAGGATCTAGCCCTCTTAGACTCAGAGAGGGATCTCTCTACAAGATTTGGATTTGTTTAAGTTTTCTGATATCGGGCTATTTAAATGATTGTGAGGGTTGCTTGTTTGATTACTCAAGGTTGGATAGAAGGGGTACTTTATAAACAATTCCCATTGGGCTATGGAGTCTAAAAGCCGAGTATGTGCATCAAATCCCAGAGCATAAGCAAGGCTAGCTAGCTGTGAATATTGGTATTTATAAATTAACGAGATTATGAGGCGAAGAGAATTAATTTCAGTAATAGCTTAAGAGCAACTAGGAATTCTTAAACCATACATCAGAAGAAAACATAGAAATTGTAAAGACGGTCAGATATAAGGTACTCCAAAAAGTAAATCTTATTTTAACCTTCCTATTTACAATTAGAATTTATATGGTGTACATGAAAATATTATAGTAGAAATAAATTAAACATGAACAAAGAAAACATCACCGGGATGCCACAACACACGAATATTGTAGACCGATCTTTTTATATATGCTCCAGCTTGAAAAATTACAAGTACTTGCAATGAGAAAGTGCTTACAAAACCAAGGTCCAACTCTCTTACAGAATGAAAACTAGCATTTAAACTACTTGCACCAGATTTCCATTATCAAAAGGGAAATCTGTTTGTTTACTACAAGGGTAACTAAAAATGGGCCTGTGCGTCTCCCGTAAGGACGCATTTTGACTGTTTTTTTAATAGATGTCTAAAGTTGTTTTGGAAGTGTCCTTTTGTGGTAACGACCCTCTTAACATATGTATGGAATCCTTGTAAATTCATTATCTAGTGTTGTGGCAGTCTGTTGTGTTGGAGGATCTGATACACTAGATGTGCTGATACTAACAATTCGCTGAGATGCCATCTTTGTCCTCGAACTGTGCTGTCATCCTTCCTAGAGTCTACATAAATTTTTCCAACTCTCTGGAGTCGGAATCTTGTTCCTGTTCAGCTTTCTGTAGACTTTATAAGTCTCAATGTAGTTTATCAACATTGGTCTCAACTGAAAAATGTGCTTAACCTCATGCTGTATGAAGACATTGTTGTTGATGACTTCATAAAATGCTTTTCCAGTCATGGTGTTCTCCATATTTGTGAGCTTGTATGTTTCCTTTGAGATATCCATGAGCCTTTTTACATAATCAGTCCTAGGCATCAGCTTATAATTGACGACAAATAAGGAAGGCAAACATGTTCAGTGGCTCAATCCTGTTGAAAAATCTACTCACCCCTCTCTCTAGCTGATGTCATCTTTCTTCTAGTTGTGTGACCAGACTCTTTTTTTCACACTTTTTTAACCTCAAGAATAGAGGTTGTTCTGTCAGCCACTTCCAGTTTCTCCAATACATGACTTCTATTAGAATTTAGGAATCTGATGATGTCGTTGGAAGTATGGGGCCTATCCCCAAGTTCCTTATTTGTTTTCTCAATGGAAATTTTCACCAAATCAATTACATCTCTCTATTAAAAAATTATCTGAATTGACGGCCATATATTTGTTAGAGTCCTATAATTTACAGTATCACAAGGTGACTGAGTATTGCTTATGTTGTTTTACTGAAAACAATGTTCTATGGATATCATTTATATTCACAGAAATAAAGGGAACTCTTGACTGTAAAGAGCTTCAAAGGGATCAATCTTCCTTTTCTATTCAGTAGAAGGCAGGAAGTGTTGCTAATAAGGTCTAAAGGGAAGAAAACTTCATTTTTTCCCTCATTCCATTTCATTCACCCTCTTTGACCCTCCCTTTCTCCTTATTCCAAAGTTTTAAACCATAAACGAACCCACCCTGCCATTTATACCTTTTCCTTTTCATTTTTCCCTAAGGTACTTCCCTTCTATTTTCATTATCATACACCCAAATCTCTTTTCACATCGGCCAAATCGCAAATTTTTTCATTACTTTATCCTACAAACCTTTCAAAGTGTAATTTTCGATGAAATGGGACCTATCTGCCCTCTATGTATTACCAAATAGGCATGCAAAAGCTTTTTTTTATGCATCTTCATTACCTTCCACCTTTTCACATTTTGCCTTATTTAGCACGTCTCATGGCCCACTTCACACCATTTATAACTTACCTGTAAGTGCCCATCATTTTAATTTTTTCGTGATGAGATGCAATTGCAATCGTACATCCCAATTTTCAAATGAGTGCTTCCAGATATATATGTTAAAAATTCCAAAATGCGAAGTGCAATATCAAAGCAGATATGATGTATTCCAGAACCAAGATTTAAGAATTTTCAGGTCAGGGTGAACGAGTTTTTACGTTGTTTTCTATGAAACACAGGTCAAGTCGGGCATATGAAGAAATATACTATGCATGGTAGAAATACTTGAGTTTAACCCGACAAGGGGAAAAAGGCAAGGCGAGGCTGAACATCAAAAGGAAAAAAATGGTAAAAGGTCGATTTGGGCATATATGTAGAGATTTAATGGCAGAGGCTAAAGGGGAAGCAAAGCACGTCAACTCCATCATCAATAAATGAAAGTAGCAAGCGCTGCACCAGACTTAATTACCCAATGTTGATATTTTGAAAAGAAGGACCATATGTCAAAGCCATCAAAGTGTTTAGATCCATAAAGAGCTGCTCAAAATTATTTTTACAGGCAATATGTTCTCAGAGAAATTTTTCTCAAGTCCTGCATGCTCATGCCTGTTTAATTTCAGATTTTTTGTAATAAATGAAGTTTGACCCAAGTAGATTAGGGTAATCAACTCAATTTTTAGTCAAATACTGCTCGAATTTTCATTATCAGGGTTGGAAGTTGGAACCTTGTTAGATTCTATGTTGTAAAAGGTCATTGTATTGGAGAACTGTAACAGTTTTGAGCTGGGCATCAATAATAAAGAGACCGTTCATAGGATTCATGATCTATGTTAATGGTGATTTTTTTTCCTCTGTGTTAATGTTTTCCTTTGTCTTTTCATGATGTGCATCAGTTTCTCTAATTTCAAAACATAACCTTAGATTTAGATTTGCTGAGAAAGCACCTTAATTCTTTCTGTTTTTGTTATCTTAATTTTTTCCTCTGAAGTATAGTTAAATAATTCTTAATTTCTCTTTAGTTATTACCAAACTCACTGCTTTCTTTCATCTCATATTCACATTGCCAGTAAGATCCTGTCTGCATAGTTATAATTCCCTGTGAATACCCCTTGAAAAAGTTGATGCACAATTCAGCCTTTTATGACTCCATATCCCAATGGATTAAGTTTCACAGCTCTGTCTATCCAACCACACAACCAATCAACAAAAAACCCCTATAACTATAACTAGCCTAATATCTGCAATTATAATCATCAAGCTAAATCATAAATCGTGAAACAGAGAGAGCCCTCTCTAAGCCTAGGAAGGCTAGGTTGTGGAATCAAAAGTGGTTTGATGTTGTGCTTTATAGTTTAGTCTTTCCAATCTTCTAAATTATAGAGTGCCGAAATAATGGTGATCATACTGGGGAAATTATTAAAAAGCTCATCATTCATCAGAACTAAATAAAATCCAGTTGAAATACTATCTGATTTAAGTATTTCTTTCACAGATTGGTTTTCAACTTTTTAAAAACATTCGACCTGTCTATGCCTTGGGACTAAATTCTGGATTATAGAAGAGTCTTTACCAAATCCCATCCTGACCCAAATCCACCTGAAATAGTTGATAATCTAGAGAAAATCCTAAGAAAAACTCCCAGATATGAGAAACCAACTATTAGCAAGCCTCTTCACAAAGAAAGTTCCCTCCCTGAAAACCTTGCAACCTTGCAAGATATCCAATTCGACTTACAGTTGAGCAAAGCTTGTTTAGGACCAAATCTCAGAATTGGATAGCCTAGACAGTTTTGGACCCATCCATGTTAGAGCAGAGTCCCATTTGGGAAGCCTCTACCTCCACTCAAACTGACATTCAGCTTCTCCAACACTTCGACTCCCTTCAATGTTTGGTAACAGAGCTCACCTCAGCTATTGATGATACTTATTTTAAGTAGTCTACAAAATTATCAGCTCTGACTGAAGTAACTTCCTCTTTTACTTCCAACTCTACTCATTCTCAGTCAATTTTCTCAAGTATACGTATAGCCCCTACCATTTCCTTGAACTTTTCCCACCAGAGTGCCCAAACTTCCACTCATACCTCCACTGTCCACATCCCTCCATTCAACCCTCCACCTCCTTTGGTCAACCCTCCTCTTATCATCCCCCCTTGGGTTCCCCCACCACCAATCATGGTAGCCTAGTATGCTCCATTAGTGCTACCACTACCTATGGCGCCTTTGCCATAGGATTATTAGTCCAAAATCCCCTTATTTGATGAAAATTTTTCTTGCAACTACTCAAAAAAATATGGATAAAATGAATGACTATTTTATCATCAAGAAATATATGATGAAACTATTAAGTTGAGGATGTTTGCCCAAATATTAGGGGGAGAAGTAAGAAAGCGGTTTAAAGGCTTGACCCCTAATAGTATACATGATCTCCCTAACCTTCACCAACTATTCATAAACAAATGGGAAGTTAAGGAAAATCCTTCCAAATTTTGTCATAATATGAGAACATCAAGAGAAATGTTGGAGAGAGTGTCAAAGATTATTGTACTAGGTTGTATATAACGCCCTCCATCCTCACATGAAACCCCCACAAGGTTTATCCCTAATGAAATTTCCAGATGGTTTTGAGCCAGAGATGGCTTATCAGCTAAGAGAAAGAGATCCCCCCATATTAGAAGACATGCATAGGGGGCAGTAAGTGTGGAAGCAAATCTTATTGCCAAAAGGGCTAGGATGAGAAATGAGAAGAAGGTCATGATTAGGGAAGATCTTGTAGCCTCCACATCTATGGCCAATATAGATAGCCTATTTAGAACCATGGAGCAGATGATGGATAGGATCAACCTGAATGAGAGAGCTGCCCCGAGAGAAAATCAGCCAGCTCCTCAAAATAGAAACCAAAACCAAAACATTAGAAGAAATGCCCCTCAAATAATATAGAGAGAATAAAGAGGACCTGGCTAGAAAATTAGGCCCCCTTTCCAAGAAAATTATGTTGATGAGGATGAGGGGGTGGTTGAAGAACCAGAATAAAGTCACATTAATATAATGGGAATTGATAACGAAGATATTGTTTTCCTCACCGAAGAAGAACAATATGTGTTCTCTTTGACTCAAAATGAAGTAGAATTGGAAGAGTCTGAAGATTATGAACAAGGATTCAAGAATTCCATCATGGAGTTGCATAGACAATATAACCTCTGAAGCAAGAAAATTCAGATATTCCCAAGAGAAAGAATTCTGAAAACTCTACTAAAAAGGCCCCTAAAGCTGATCCCAAGAAAACAAAAGAGAGTTTAAAGAAAATTGCTAAAATCCCTGGAAAGGATGATCTAAAAAGTAGCACCAGCAAGACTGTCCCAGATGATATCTATAATATGAGTCAACAAGCTAAAGTTGCTACAAAAATAGTGCCTAAGAAGATGGATTCAAATCTGCCAAAAACACAGGTACCATTGAGCATTGAGAATGAAATTTCCAAAATAAAAATCTCCATCCCTCTCACTGAATTGGTGAACCAAGATGTATATAGATATCAAGTCCTAAAAGCACTGAATATAGGAAAAATTACTGACTCTGTCAATCTAAATGATGACAAACCTGAAATTTTGTTTGGGCCATAAGTGAAGGGTAAATTCCAGGAGGGAGGTGTTCCCCCGTTTTTTTTCAGTTTGAATGTTAATGATAAGATCCTCCATAATGCCTTGTTATACTTTGGGGAATATCATAATCTCATGCCAAAGGCAATTATGGAGAGTCTTGGCCTAGAGATAACCAGACCCTACAAAGACCTGTACTCATTTGACTCCAACAAAGTGAAATGTCTAGGCTTCATTAAAGATCTTTGTATTACTTTAGCCCAGATACCAGCTAAGAGTCTAGTGATAGAAATAGTTGTGGCTAACATCCCTCATAAATATGGTATGCTTTTATCATGCTCGTGGGGAGCCAAGCTTCAAGGCACCCTACAAATGGATATGACTTATGCTACCATACCAGTTTTTGGACAACGAAGGAGGTTGTATAGGGAAACTCTAATGAAATACATGGTGAGTAGTCAAGAAAAGCCTCATAACTACCCTCTTTAATTTTTCCATTCTCAACTCGATTCATTTATTCTTTACAATGATGTAAATATTAATGAACAAGTAGTTGGAGGAGAAGAAGATCAGGAGAGAGAACAGTCAGACTAAATGGAAATTGTGCAACACAAGTCTGAACTTGAACCTTTTTGGAGCATGAGTTTTGATGGTTCTTGTGGCAAACCTATCTCTAGAGCAGGGGTTTGGGTATGCAATACTGAAAATAGCTACACATAAGGGAATTCTTACAAGATAAACTTTCATTGTACCAACAATATAGCAGAATACGAGGCACTCCTTTTGGGTTTACAACTACTGAAGAAATTAGGAGCCAAAAGAGTCTAACTTCATGGGGATTCTAAGCTGGTCATTAAACAAATAAATGGAGAATATTTAGCCAAGCATCCCATATTGAGAGCATACAGGAATTCTGCCCTCGACCTCCTAAAGACATTTGAAGAATATGACCTTGTTGTAGTTCCAAGAAATTAGAATATCCTCACTAATGGGTTAGCATTTTCAGCCAGCACTTTTCAGTTGCCTCATCCTAATGAACACTATAAAATGCAGGTAAAACACTGCCCAATATTTCTTGACAATATGAGGTATTAGAAAGTCTTTGGAGATGAAAAACATATTAAGAATTTCCTGCAATTCAAGGGTGAGTTTAAAGAATCCAATTTTGACCTAGACTGTGAATAAGGTTGCTCCATGAAAGAACAAACATGCAGGGGGGAACCTCCTCTTGATTTTGATATTAATTTTTCAGAAAATAAATATCTACATAGGACAGAGATGCATGATGATCCAAAAAAGGAGGAGTTTGAAGTACTGCAATTCAGAGACAACACCTTGCCTAGAGGAATTTTTCCTCTAGAGAAACTATTTTATTTCGATGATGTGACTATGAAACCAAAAATGGAAAGTATAGAAGCACACATCGAGGAGTTTCAAGGCAGTGAGCAGAGCCCAAAATGATAAATTTATCGAAAACACTGCCAACATCCATAAAGCAGAAATACATTGCTTTGTTCAAAGAGTTTATTGATGTGTTTGCCTGGAGTTGTGAAGATATGAAATCTTATGATACTGATATTATCTAGCACAAAATTCCGGTCAAGGAGAACTAGAAGCCTTTCAAACAGAAACCGCATAGGATAAATCCTGTCCTAATGCCTCTAGTTAAGAAAATGTATGATGCCAAGATAATAGTCCCAATCAGGTACTCTAAATGGGTTTCCAATACTGTACCTATGAGAAATAAGATAGGTGAGATCATACTCTACATTGACTTCAAAAATCTGAACAATGCATCACTTAAGGACAACTACCCTTTACCGAAGATGGACCACATATTGTAAAGGGTGGTGGGCTCCAAGAGAATCTCTCTGCTAGATGGTTTTTCAGGGTACAATCAAGTTTTGGTGCATCCAGATGATCAACCTAAAAAAAATTTTACTACTGCTTGGGGCACCTTAATGTATGTAAAAATGCCCTTCAGATTAATAAATGTTGGTGCCACCTTTCAAAGAGAAATTGATATTTCTTTCTCAGAAGAAATTGTTTTCTTTATTGTGATATATCTGGGTGATATTAGGGTATATTCAAAAATTGATGAAGAACATTTGGCCCATTTGAGAAGAGATTTTGAAAAATGCAGAAAGTATAGTTTATCTTTGAATCCTAAGAAGTCATTATTTGGTCCTAAAGAAGGAAAACTTCTAGGCCACACCATATCTAAAGAAGGGATCAAGATTAACCCCAAAAGGAATGAGGGCATACTACAAATCAGTCATCCAATAAACATAAAGGAGCTGCAATATTTCATTGGAAAGATATAATTTAAGAAGGTTTATACCATACCTTGCAGAACTCCTAAGGAATATCACTAACACGCTTAAGAGAGACTCGGGAGTCAAGTGGACCAAGGAGGCTAAACATTATTTTGACCTCGTAAAGCAGGCACTCACTAAAGCACATGTTCTGATCAGCCTTGATTTCACCAAGGATGTCATCATTTTCTCTTTTACATCAGTGCACACAATTGTTGTTGTGTTGTTGTAGAAAAATAAAGAAGGAAAAGAGCAGCCCATTGCCTCTTTCGGCCAAGCTTTAAGAGATGCACCCTTGAAATACAATATCATGGAGAAGCAGGCTTTTTCCTTGATCAAAGCACTAAAGTATTTCAGAGTTCACATTTTGCATTCCCACATCATTGCGTTTGTGCCCAATATAGTTGTCAAAGAAATTTTAACACAAGATCTTGATGGAAAAAGAGTTAAGTGGATTGCTGTAATCTTGGAGTATTATTTAGAGATCAGACCCAACAAACTAATCAAAGGAGAGGGATTGGCCAGATTGATGGCTGAAACAATTTTCAAGCACTAGATATTAACATGATTCATTCACTGGATGAATAAGAGGAGCTAGAGACTCCACCTACTGAGGAATAATTCCTAAAGTCTCCCTGGTATGCAGATCTATTATATATTTTATTTAATTTAAATGCTCCTCCTGGTTTGTCCAAAACAAAATTTAGATTCTTGAAATTGAAAGCTATAAAATTATGCATCCTAGAAATTGTTTTGTACTGGAAAGATTCTGGTGGCATATTGCTTAAATGTTTTCTTAAGGAAGATGCATATAGGGTTATGAAAGAATTACATGAAGGGGATTGTGGAGGCCATCTATACTGGAAAGCCACTGTTAACAAGATCCTTAGAGCTAGTTTCTATTGGCCTACTCTTTTCCTAGACATCCACAAAATGGTAGCTACCTATCGTAAATGCCAAATTTTTGAGGAAAAAGAAAATTCTTGCCTTTGCCCTTACATCCAATCTCTGTTGAAGCTCCTTTCCAACAATGGGGTTTAGAATTAATTGGAGAAATTAACCCTTCCTCCTCTGCCCAGCATAAATGGATCCTTACTACTATAGACTATTTTAACAAATGGATAGAGGCCATCCATTACAGAACTACTACTAACTCAGTGATTATCAAATGTTTTGAAGCCAACATCCTCTCTAGATTTGGTTGTCCTAGGAAAATTATTACAGATAACGTTGATTCTTTTAAATCCAAGAAGATGGTGGATTTCTTCCATAGATACCACATTTCTTTGGCCCATTCCATAGCTTGTTAGCCTCAAGGTAATGGACTGGCTGAATCCTCCAACAAGAGCCTGATCAACATCATCAAGAAGTTGTTGGAAGACAATAAGAAATCCTAGCATAAAAAATTAGTACATGCATTATGGGCTGACAGACTAACAACTAAGAACTCAATTGGCATGTCACCATATTAGTTGGTCTATGGAATGGATGCAATTTTCCCAACATCCTTAGGAGTACCAGCCATGAAACTCATTCAAGAGATGCAGGCTGAAGAAAATGATATACATAGAAGAATAAGCCATACCATTCAACTACAACAGTCGAGAGAAGAGGTGTACAACAAAACTATGGTGGTGCAAGAAAATATGAAAAATATCTTTAACAAAAGGACAAAGGCAAATGATTTCAATATCGAAGATAAAGTGCTAAAGTGGGATTCCATAAGAGAAGACAAGGGTAAGCATGGAAAGTTTGACAACCTGTGGAAAGGCCCATACATTATTCATTCTTCTAGAGGAAATAATGCATTTTTCTCAAAAGAGATGGATGGAACAAAGTTGTTTGGGGGTCCTGTCAATGGTAGGATGCTAAAAAATTATTTTTGTTAAAGAATCAGATTAAACTTTCCTCATTGTGAATACCATAGCCTTACAATTTTCAATAATCCATTGGACGAGGTTGAAGCCCAAAGTGAAGGCCATAAGCATAGTATGATAATAAAAAAATAAATCTCCACACAAAAAATAAACATTTATGAAAGTTTTGCAAATCACAATTCCACTACTATTTTGAGAAGGGTTATGTGCAATCATACCATTTAAGCATGATTGTACAATTTTCTACTGATATGTTAGGAAATGAAGATTTGTTGAACCATTAAATCTTAGCTTATCAGGTAGATAGCTAGCAAATAACATTAGTTCAATAGCCTAATATGAACCTATAGGAGGAATAAGGGATAGGTGATAAATTATAAATTGAGAAAGGAGAAAAACTAATTAGAAACAAAGGAAGGGTAGGTAGGTGTGCAAGTGAGCTCTCTATACTTTGAGCTTGTTTCCATTTTTCAGATATACGTTTCTTTTTAGTATTAGGATCAAGTGTGTTTCAGACCTCAGTTTGTAGAAGGCATTGACTTCATTTTGAAGGTTTCATCCACAGAAGTTGCATCAGATCAGGTTGTAGGGTTGGGATTGGCAGAAGGGACTAAGCCACTAGTTTACAATGTTCTTGACACCTCTTGAAGTAGCTATCATCCCCTATTGGATCCACTATTAGATTCATGTAACTTATATTATCATAAGGTGACTGAGTATTTCTTATTTTGTTTATCGAAAATAATATTCCCTGGCTATCATTTATTTTCGGAGAAAGAAAGGGAAATCCTGACTATAAAGAGCTTCAAAGGGATAAATCTACCTTTTCTGTTCAGTAGAAGGCAGGAAGTGTTGCTGATAACGTCTAAAGGGAATAAAAATTCATTTCCTCCCTCATTCCATTTCATTCGCCCTCTTTTCCCCTCATTTTATCCATATTCTAAAGTTTTAAACCATAAACGAACCCACCCCGCCATTTATACTTTTTCTTTTCATTTTTCCCTAAGGTATTTCCCTTCTATTTTCATTATCATAAACCTGAATCTCTTTTTGCATCGGCCAAATTGCAAATTTTTTCATTACTTTATCCTACAAACCTTTTGAAGTGCGATTTTCAATGAACTGGGACCCATCCTCCCTGCATGTATTACCAAATCCGCATGCAAAATCTTTGTTTTATGCATCTTCCTTAACTTTCGCCTTTTCACATTTTCTCGCATTTATCACGTCGCATGGTGCACTTCGCACCATTTAAAACTTACCTTTAAGCACACTCCATTTTAATTTTTTCGTGATGCGATGCGATCGCAATCACACATCCCAATTTTCAAAGCAGATCCGCAGGATATAGATGTTAAAAATGATGACGTGTGATGGGCGATGCAGTGGGACCTGATAGCAATCAAAAATCACAAAGGATAAAAGATAAACGTGATGGAAAATGGTAAGAACGACGAAATGCGAAGTGCGATATTAGAGCGGATGTGATGTATTCCAAAACCAAGATTTAAGCATTTTCAGGTCCAGGTGAACGATTTTTTACGTTGTTTTGTGTGAGAAATAGGTCAAGTTAGGCATATGAAGAAATATACTATGCATGGTAGAAAGACACAGGTCGAACCCCACAAGGGGCAAAAGGCAAGGCGAGGCTAAACATCACAAGGAAAAAATTGATAAAGGTCGAGTCGAGAATTTATGTAGAGACTAAAGGGGCAGCAAAGCACATCAGCACTAGCATCAATAAATGAAAGTAGCCAGTGTTGCACCAAACTTAATTACCAAACATCGATCATTTGAAAAGCAAGACCATATGTCAGAGTTGTCAAAGTGTTTAGATCCATAAAGAGCTACTCAAAATTAATTTTACAGGCAATATTTTGTGAGAGATAGTTTTCTCAAGGCTTGTGTGCCATGCCTGAATTTCATCTCTTTTGTAATAAATGAATTTTGAACCAAGTATATTAGGGTAACCGACTCTAAGTTTTACTTAAATACTACTTTAATTTTCATTATCAGGGTTGGAAGTTGGAACCTTGTTAGATTTTGTGTTGTAAAAGATCATTGTATTGGAGCACTGTAATTGTTTTGAGCTGGGCATCAATAATAAAGAGTCTGTTCACAGGATTCATGAGCTATGTTAATGGTGATGTTCTTTCCTCTGTGTTAATGTTTTCCTTTGTCTTTTCATGTTGTGCATCAGTTTATCTGATTTCAAAACATAAGCTTTAGATTAAGATTTGTTGAGAAAGCACCTTAATTCTGTCTATTTTTTTTATCTTAATTTTTTCCTCTGAAGTATAGTTAAAGAATTATTAACTACTCTTTAGCTATTACTTAACTCACTACTTTCTTTCATTTCATATTCACACTGCCAGTAAGATCTAGTCTTCATAGTTAGCTTGCCCTGTGAATGCCCCTTGAAACATTTGATGCACAATTCAGCCTTTTATGACTCCATAGCCCAATGGATTAAGTTTCATAGCTCTGTCTGTCAAACCACACAACCAATGAAACAAAAAACCCCTATCACCGTAACTAGCCTAATATCTGCAATTATAATCATCCAAATATGGATTCTTGTTCTCCATTGCCTTGGCTAGCTGCTCAGCACTTTCCCCTGGTGCACCTGTAGATGTTGTGGATGTTGGGATCACCGTGAAAGGAACTACTTGTAGGGGGGTCATGGCCTTAGCTACTTCCTTTGATTCTCCCTTCACTGCATCCCTTGTTTCTTTCTATCTTTCTTTGATCATATTATCCATATCATTCTCCATTTTCTTGATCTACTCTGTTTGTTCAACAATCAATTGCAATATTTATGCTTTCTGTGTTTCAGTTTATTCTATCTCCTTGGCCATAGGGTCTTCCGTCACTGGAATCTTCAGTTGCCTCCTCAAAGTAGTTTTGTCTCTGTTATTCTAACCAAGGGTTTTTGCCATTGCTATGTTTGATGTATTGTACTTGAGTTGCATCACCAAATCCTTCATAGATTTTATCCTTGAATCTTTGGCCATGGCGGAGATACTTCCCACCTTTAACTATGACTGTGTGTTGGACAAAGTCAATTGTAGTTTTGAGAGGCTCATGGTTGTGCTAGTTAGCATGGAGGAGATCATTTCCCTAGTATTCTTGTGCATCTCCATATTATATATTGGATGGATTTTATTTGCATCAAACTCAAAAGAGGTCTTCTTATAGTCTGTTACACCTTTGGGCTGAAGAATTTGTGTCTCCAAGAATGCCATCCTCATTATTCCCTTCTCATAGTAAAAGGCTTATAGGAGTCTACTCTGGGAGCTTCTTATTTGTTTCCAAAATTGATTGTAGGTTTGGCCTTGAGAACCTCATTCCTTCTTTTGATCTCCCTGAATTTGTCATATATATCTTCCTCCTTTTGTTCTGCAGTGGAAGTAAATGTTGGAGTCTACACATTCTTTTGTTGGAATGACTCAGTGGTGGAGGATGTGGAGAATATCGTTTGGCCACCTACTGGGGATGAAATTTGTGTATCCCAAATTGTGATGACAGCTTTTTGGTTCTTTTCACTGCTCTAGTCAAGGCCCATGTTGATTTTGTCCCTCTTTCTATATTTCATTTTTAATTCTTTAGTGGAGAAATCGATGTCCATGTCTAATTGATCCTCTCTAGTCCTCTTGCTCCCTATTTCCTTATCAGGCTCCTTTCCTTTGTCATCTTGAACTCCTGCAACTTTCCTCTCTTGTGGAGTTCATGTTTAGATTCCTGAAGTAGAGATGACCTCCTCTTCAGCCTCCTGGAGTGTGTCTGCCACCTATTATTCTTGGTTCATGTACTTCTCTATCTCCAGTCTGTGGGTATAAATGTAGGGTGTGGACTTGTTTTCCACCCTCTTCTTGGAGATGACCCCCATTGGATCATAGGACCAAGTGAAAATATGTGTGAAATTCATCTCCTTCAAAATTTTATCTACCTCCTCCTCTGCTACCCTGCTCTTGCATATGAATGGACCAATTTGGGACTTGATCCTGAATTGTGACTTCTTCTTGGCCAAAACAAAATGCACCATATGCATCTATCATTTGTCTGATATAATCAATAGAAAAGATCCTCATGGAGAGGTATTTGGGAAATTTATAAGGGGAAAATTCACTGGCATAAACCCTGATCTCTATGTAGTTTTCGTAGAGATACTAGTCTGTTGTTTTGATTTGCTCTATCAACTACATAACCTTCTTGATTTCCTCACCGATCCTGGGCTCTGTGGTGCTGTTGAGTGCACTAGTTACTGGATGAAAAAATAGGTCTAAAAAGCTCTTGTAGGAATAGTTTTTCTACTCCTTTCTCAATAAAGTTGTCCAGAAAATTACTTATTGGGATTGAGATTCATCATCTTGCTTTAGCATGTCAAATTGGAACTTGCTGGATTGAAAATATGAAAACATGTATGCCAACGCAGAGGTGTATTTGAATGCCCCTTCTATCTGGAATTTTAAGAACTGTTCATGGAATGCATCAACAAGGAACTGATCATATTTGAACATAACAGTAGGCTTAGCATCCGCAGAAAGGATAGAAAAGAAAAAAATTATGGCTTCATCTACCCACTGATCATTATGATATCTTAACAAATAAGATAGAGAAGTGACGATGTGCTTGGTCCTATCTGGGAAGGTGGATGATGGGTATGGGGGATTGGTGGTAGGCATTGGCGCATTTGTGGCCATGAAAAGCTCTAAGGTCTTGGCCCTATTAGAAAATATAATCCCAGTATAATCCTATAAGGGCCTCATATGAAAAAGGGACAATTTTCCCAACAATGGGGGCTTGCAACATCTCTTGAATGGATGGGGTATTTACGTAAAAAAAAATATCTCCAGTGGAGTTCACTATGGCTCCTTTTTAATGTCATAGCAAGATTGAAATTTTCTGATTAGCTCAAGGAAACTATGAGTTTTAGGAAAGATGTAATGTGGAAGCTTGGTCTCCCATAGGATGATATCATCTGCTTCGTCATGGAGCGTATCCTTGAGCTAGCAGTATACATCGAGCAAGTCGAGCTCTGACTTTGTCTCATGGATTTTGTAGTCACTGTCAGCTATAGGAATATGGTCTAAGTCTACCTAAGGGTAGACCATGGGATTGAAAGGCTATTGATCTGCCTTTGGGGGCATGATTTTCTTTCTCTTTCTTCTTTCTAACCTTCAATGGAGAATGGGATGCAAGAGAAAGGGAGTAGAGAAGGGGGAAATGGTATAGATCAGCACTAGGGGGAAAGGGTCTGATGGAAGGGGATCGCGATCGAGCTTGAACCTTTGAAGGAGAGTTGGAATCAGGCTCACAGAGTACTGACAATTTCTCCTTTGATGAGTAATGATCCTTCGGCAATGGCGGCTAGTCCGTGATATTTTCTATAGTTATCTGCAAATACAACATCTGTCGCAATTTTATAGTGTCAACGAGGAAAATTATGTTGCAGCGATGAATTTTGGCTTTAACAACTAGTTGGGGGGTGACCGTTGGGTTGGCTGGGTTCGTTGGATAATTTCCCAACCATTCATGGCGCAATGGGTTATTGGAGGGAAAGGACGTGATAGGACAGGGAGGACACATGGTGGAGGATGTGGCACAGCGGGACTGGTAACGGTCGCAGGGCTGCAGTGGTTTGGAGGACAACGAAAACTTCTTTTCAGATGGGGTCAAAGGTGGTGAGTGTTAATAGTGAGGGGAGGTGAAAAACAATGAAGCTGTGCCACATATCAGAGTGGGTAGTAATGGATACTGCCCATTTCAGACCCCCCCCCCCTTTTTTAATGTTCGACAGTTGAGGGGGGGGGGAAATGGGGTGAGGGTCGTCTGATTCGGGGTACTAATTGAAGATGGCAGGTAAGGTGGGGAATGTTTAGAAACTGACATGACAGAGTGATGAGATGGTGGACCCGGGTCTGTGAATGAGTGTCAAGATGGGGGAGTACTTAGGATAAAGTGCATAATGTGGGTTTGGGCATTTGTAGGCATACCACAAATTTAGCATTGAGACTTAGGATTATATTTGACAGAAGGTATGCCTGGGTGACATTAAAACCCAACCCTTTAAAAATTTCTCCTTTCCCATATTTTGAGCAATAAGCTATCTCTGTCTTAGCCTTATTCTCACAGCAAAGAAAAATGAAGTTGGGGCGCTGTGTCTTGGTGGCATAATCTTCACATTGGCTTTCCATTCTTCCTCTTCAGCCTGTCTACCTACCCAAAGCTATTCATCTAACATTTTATCCTCCTTTGCAGGGTGCATTTGGACTAAAAAACCCCTAAATATTTTTCTTTCGAATTTCTATCCTAACCCCTATCCTTATTTCAGCCATTAGTTTCACTTAAACTGTTGAGCCAATTTCATTTTCTACCTATCTACGGATAAGACAAGATTAAATAGATTGGAAAATCCTTATTCTCTATCCTATCAACATAAATTGAAAAATTGTCCAATCATGATTAAGTTGTATGACTGGACAAACCTATCTAATGATTAGTGGCATTTGAACTTGCATCACTTTCATCTTTATTTATTTTGGGGTTCTTCTTACCTTTTTTATTTTTTCTCTTTTTCTTTCTCTATTTTTTTATACCCTCTTTTCTTCTTTTTCATTTTTTTATTATTTGAAATCACTTGAATTTTGAAAATCCTTTCAATAATGAAACCTTGCAAGAAATCTAAAGTATCCAGTCACCTTGAGGTCCTATCATTTATAGGGTACTAACACCAACGATTAAGAATAAAGTCCTATACACTTCTCTACCTAGCCATAATCATCTGTGTGTATCTATCTACATGGATGACATGTCTGACCTCCCTTCTACCAAGCATGGAAACAACTGCGTTTTTGTGGTCGTCGATAGATTCTCTGAGATGTCCATTATGGCGATGTGCAATAATAATATCACAGTAGAAGCCACAATACATTATCTCTTATCGAGACAGTAGGTTCCTCAGTACATTTTGGTCAAGTCTCTAGTATATTTTGGACACCAAGCTCACTAAGTACACAATGTTCCACCCCCAAACTGACAGCCAAACAAAGGTCATCAATAGGATGATCGTACACATTTTGTGCATGTACAACTTGAAGCATCCATACACATGGGATGAAAGCCTCCCCTATGTCCAACACAACTATAAATGGGCTCTCTACAAATCAACTGGCCATAGCTCCTTTCAGTTGGGCTTAGGATTCTAGCCACTATGTCTCATTGATGTGGCCATACGATTTGCAAATACTCAAGAAAATTTAGCTCATGTCTATTTTGAAGCTGATAAGGCAAACAATTTCATTAAGAGCATTCAGCACATTCACCAACAAGTTCATGAAATATTTAAAAGAGCCAATGCTAAGTATAAGCAGTGACATGATCAGCATCGAGTACCATAGAAGTTCCAGGTGAGTGAGAAATTTTGGCTACATTTGCAAAAGGAGTGCCTCCCCGGGCCATATATCATCACTAAGGCTATAGGGGACAATGCCTTCAAGCTCAGTATTCTATCATTCCTTAGTCTGCACCTTGTGTTCAATGTGGATGGCCTTTGGCCCTACTTTTCACCATTTCTAGACACATTCGACATTTCAAAACAATTCACACCAAAAGAGTTAAACCTAGAGTACATGGAACAAGCCACAATTGATCAGATCATAGAAGCACAGATAAATAACACCCACCAGAAAATGATCCCACTATATTGAGTTGTCAAATGAGGCCAACTCTTTCACCAGGGCAAGTGATTCTCAAGGGACCATATTCAATAGAAATTTCCTTGCCTAATGGATGCTCTGTATGCAATGGGGACCATTTCTTCCTAAGGGGGGATGAATGATCTAGGTGGATATTGGTGGCCACCCACCTATCCCAGCTATACCTCCATTCAATTTCATCATAGTTTTCCAAGTCCTAAACTTCCAGAGCAGTTTTGACCCCATAAAGAACATTTTTTTGAGGTTCGCAGTAGGGCCTTGGCATGGGTGCAATGAAACCTATAGTACTCAAAGAGATATTTTTGATGATAAATATTATGCACCAAACATAGATAATATGACCAAGTTACGACCCCGATAAGTTGGTTACCCAACTAACCCCAACAGGGCCCACAAACTCTTGGCGTTCCATATCTTGGGGTTAGTTTTTCGGTTGTTTAGAGTTTTTCCATGGTGTTCCATCACTTTTGTGATTTTATTTTTATATATTTCCTCATATTTGATCCTAGCTCCAAATTTTAATAGTCTTGTTTCTTATTATGATGATTTTTTTCCTTAATAACCTTTTGTTTCACTTGTACAATTATTCTTTTTCCAAGATTTTGTAGCTACTTTTGCTAACTACTGACTTAGAGTATTTAATCTCAAAACTAAATAGAAATATACTAATATACATTTTAGTAGCTAGCTTAGTCTACCTTAGTGTGGTTTTCAGGCTATCACATGTGACCAGTGCCTCATGGCAGTTTTCACTAGTCGCATGCCAATGATTATCAATAGATATAATTTTTCAATTGGGAACCATTATCAAGAGATTTAAATAGGAACCCTTGGAATGTATTTAACTACACAACCCCTAAAGAGAAAATATCTTCATTTAAAAAGGTCCAAGCCATGCAATTTTTAATTTTAATACTTTCCCTTCACCCATCTGTCATAAACCAAATTTGAGTCTCCGAATTTTAAGTTCTTGGTCTGCATACTTTTGTCATGCTATGATTTATCCTAACTCTTACTGATTTTTTTTTGGTTAAACACATGGTGTCTACCATATTCTAAGAATTTCAATTGATGGAATCATTCCTTTTTTTGTTTTTTTCTTATATTTTAGGATATCCAACACACTTGCAACATTTGTTGTGTAGGGGAGTGGCACGATTTACTCTTTTGCATATACTAGTTTCAATGATGTAAATGTAGTCAAATTCTTATATGTTATGTGACATTCCCATAAGACAATTTGGACTTTGTCATCCCAATCATCTCTATCTACGTAGCATATTTTGGTGAGTCATTTATGTAGTGTTTTATTAAATTATTATACAACTTTGTTTTCCTATGGGTTGTAAGAAGTGGTTTTATATGCTCAATCATGAGATTTTTGCATCAACGTTTGGATTGTAGCATTGATAAAATGAGTTCCCATAACATTGATTATATTTAGGGGCAACGGAATCGAGTTACTATATTCTCATAAATAAATTTAGCTGCAAGTTTTGTGCATGACTTGATTGGATTTTCTTCCGCCTACTTCGCTAAATAATCCACTGTTGTTATAATGTATTTTTATCCCATCTGTCTAGCTCATTTGTGAAATTGTCCAATCAAGTAAACTTCCAAAATATCTAAATGTAGATTCAAGTTTATCAAGTGAATTGTTTGATAATAGTTGATCTGATATTGCACTTACATTGAACAATATCGAAATAGAGTCAGACACCATAATCCTGCCTAAAGAATATTTCCTGGAATAATGTGACCTTGATAATGTCTTCCTGCTACTCTTTTAAGGGCTTAATTTATGATGGCTTCCCTTTCCTGTTCCAATAAACACCGTTTGAGGACCTCATCTTCTCCTATCTTGTATAATTCACTATTTTTTTAATGAAATTGGTGCTTCTTTAATTGCTAGGATATATTTTTTTTCTCCGTCAGTCAAATAGGTGTCTTCCCTGTGAATACAAATTGTCCAATTTTTGAAAACTCTAAAGGGACTACTTCTACTTTATATAGTTAAGCATCTAGCAAGTTTTACTCCAATTTTTTTGAATCCTCCCTTGTCTCTAGTCGGGATAAATGATCAGGCCCAACATTCTTCTTACTTGGTCAGACAATGAGTTCAAACTGGAATTCTTGAAATAATAATAGGCATCAACATATTCTTCCTTGATGGATTGAATTATTAACAAGATATCTAAGAGCTTGGTAGTTATGCGGAATTATGAATTATGGATAAAACATTATTCCTAAAATGTTGTGCATTTCATTTAGAAAAATAGGTTAAATAATTTGTGGATACTTTTCCAAACAATAAGTAGACACACAGAACAGATCAAGAAACTTACTTGGAGTCCAAGTGCTTCCAATTATCCTTCTGTTGCTCTTGCTATAGCTTCAAATCAAAGATAGATCTCCAAAATATTTCCTGCAAGAATGAACAATAATAAAAAAAGAGATAGCAATATGCAGATGCCTATTAAATCTATTTAGTTAAATCAATGAAACATGAACAATATACATCAGATAAGAATTCATGATATGAAAGACAGAAGCTTATACAGATGCATATGTAGGAAGTTAAACAACAATATTTATTAATGGATATAAGGGGAGGTTAAAACCAATGATTGATTTTATGTCACCATCTCCAACATCATCCCAACCTCATCACAATAAACATCTCTCCAGCAGCATATCACTCAAATCAATTCCTCAATTGAAATTCCACTAGCATTTCTCTACTCAAATTCCTCCTCTCAAGCACTAGGATCTGTGCTCAATTTCTAGATAAATTGAAGGTAGTTTTACAATCACTGACTTTCTAATAATAGGCAAGACATGTTCCCAACCTCAGAGGTATCAAATGGACACATGGATTCGAATTTTGACACATATGGACTCTTCTAGAAGGCACTGGCCAAGTGGATATTTCGGAACAATGAGAATTTTTCTCCCAATTGACCAACGCACCCTTGAGTGTTGGGAAGTTCTTTGCAGAGCACCTTTGAATGGAGGTACTTGCATATGCAACAAACTTATCCCCTTGAGAGACTGCGTTAGTGAGCTCATAGGTGTTATAATATATACTTCAAATCTTGGAAAACTTGCAATGGAAGTTAGGAACGATTTGTCTTTGTTCTTTGGCTTAGAGCATATAGCAACTAAAATTATAGGGGATGATAGACCCTATTCATTGGTTATGGGGATGATGTCCAGTTAAAC
The DNA here is from genome assembly GCA_034641835.2 of Pinus albicaulis. Classification (NCBI taxonomy): domain Eukaryota; kingdom Viridiplantae; phylum Streptophyta; class Pinopsida; order Pinales; family Pinaceae; genus Pinus; species Pinus albicaulis. The sequence continues at coordinate 919,149,719 of CM076582.1, forward strand.
TAGGTCATTGGGAATGGTGCCCAAATTGACCTATAACAGATTGCCCCCTAAAGCATGAAGTCAGAATAAAAATAACAATATTTTTTGAATGAGATGCTTTACACTGTGATGGGCTGGAGCTAAAGCTAAGTGGTGACCTACATCAATATTACAATACATTACATCATGATATATCCTCTTGATCAAAAATTTATGAGGGAAAGCATTCTCATGCTCAACACATAAACTATCTAATAACATGTACATAGTGCAGAAAGTCATATACATTGGAATGTTGCCCAATACCGACATGACTACAGATATAGGACTATGTTTGGATGACGATATGTATGTAAGGTCACCGTATAGATGATGTGTACAACAATCCCAAAATTTCAGCCCGGATGGATGAAACTAGATCCGGGGTCTTCTTATCTCATTCACTCGATCATTCGGGTACAAGTCTAGCCATGTGAATATATGATTTGTAGTCTAAAATGGTAACACATCGTTTGATTTCCAGCCAATGATGTGAGCTGTTAAAAAACGCAAGAGAACCAACATTGATGTCAATGGACCTCAACGTACTATAGTACATTTCATAAGGTGTGAATAGATGATTTGATGTCAAACGCAAAATAGAATCTTTTGGTCGAAATCCGGAAGCAAGGATCTTGTAGATGCTATAACAAGCCTCAAGGTACTGGAATATGATGTTTCCAGGTGAACTTCCTGGATGATGATTGGGCGTCGACAAGAAGCCACTTTATTACGAAATGGGAGCTACTGATTTCGGAGACAAATTTATGACTTGATATAGCAATTTTCAAGGATTAATTTCATGAGAATGAAGGTTTATGAGTATTGCAGAGGCATGAGTATTCACTAGATGACTTCTCTTGAACATATCAGCGACAGTGAGATGAATTGGAAGAATTGACCCAAAACTGAAGTGAAGGTATGATGAACCATAGTTATGAATTAAATGTCAAGAAGATTACCCAACCCAAACAGTCACAGTGATGGAGTGATGTGTCACATTCAAGAGCGACCTGCTACCATAAAATATTACGTTCACTTTCGCAAATTTTCCTCGGTCATTTGTCAACTAGTACCTCTTTATTTTTTAACAAGCTTGAGGAGGATAAAAATTTCTTGATCTATAATTCAACCCTTCGGGCGAATAATGTATCGCTATTTAATAATTTAACGAGTATAGTGATGAATGAAATTCGATTGTTACCATGATCGACAAGCTCGTCACTATTTTATGTTTTAACAAGCCTAACAACAGTGACAACTTGGTCCTTTTTCATATTTAGAGAGTTTGAAAAAGAGGACGAAAGAAAACTCCATAAGTACTTTTTCATAAATTTGTTGCTCAGATCCGAAAAAGTGTAAAACAATATCTGAGAGAACCTCTTTAGTCATGTTTGACCAAGGTATTCCTTTTTTGTAAATAATCTATCTTAGTCTGGAAAAGGGTTAAACATATACTAAGTCGATACCAATTCATTTGCTTTTCCGAGCTTGAAAATACAAGTGTTCGACAATCTTTTCACATTATTGGAGTCTGAAAAGAGCTAAAAGAAGACTCCAAGGGTTCCTTTTTCGTTGTTCTCAAAGCTCGAAAAAGAGATAAAAGTACGCTTCAAGTCATTTTTCAATTTTAACAAAGCTTGAAAAATAAGGATAAAAAGTATGCTTTGTGGTCAAATCATTCTTGAAATAAATATGCACGACTAATCTGTCCATTAGTTGTAAAACCTGTTCAAAACAACATCAAATGGATTAAAAATACCTGTTTCATGATAAAAATATAATAAAACCATAGTCATAGCAATAAATATTCATTGAAAACAATTAAATGACTAAATAAAAATAGTTTTAATATTCATTTTTACCATTCAATAGTTACCATTTTCATTTTGGAGCTCTAAACCTATTTTTACCCCCGAACTTCAGCAGTTGATTGGGCGTAATAGGTAAGAATTTTTTAAATGACCCCTAAAAGAGCACATGTCGAATGCCTCCTGCAAGGGTATGTGCCCCCCAAGCATCATTTCATTCACCTAAGTATATTGTTGGATACTAATATCTGGATGGAATGAAGGTTCATCTAATATTCCAAAAATTTAGCCTTAAACTAAATGGAATATTATAGTTGGATTTATCACTAGGTTGGTGAATAAATGGGTAGGAAGGCCCATAAGTCTCCTAAGCAGCAATAAAAACACTTTAAATGTGAAAGGAGACCATTTTAGTAGCTTAATAAATCACCTCCAATTATGAACAGGGATTATATCATGTTGATTCAGTCAACTTTGACCAAGTCAACAACGTTGTTAAGGAGTGGAGGTTAATTGAGGAATAATACAGTTTTGGAGGGAGATGGATCTCATGAAGGAAATGAAATAATTAAGTGAGGCCAAGGGAAAGAAAGCTCATATTATATTTAAGGAAGAGGATGGAAACCATATGAGTTCATGTTTTTGGATTATTATTATGATATTGGTCTGCTTAGACTTTTGCTTCCTCTTACTGTTTAGCAGGGTTGCAGTGCTGTTTAGCACCGGGTTTTCCCGACCGGGAATCCAACCTATTTCCTTGAGAGGCATCTTGGAAGAGTATTTTATTCATTTCCACATTCATGTTTTCAGTCCAAGCTACAAATTTCTTCATCAACGCATTTTCTGCAGGTTATTGTGTTGTGTTGCAAGGTGCAGCAGTGGAGGGGTTAGAATCCAACTTTCTGAGCTAGTTTCTCATAGGAGGAAGGTTTCCTTCTCTTGGGAGATATTTTTGGAGAGTTATTGAGCCTATTTCAGATCTTTGGCACCAGGCCATATATTTCCCATAATTTCCAGCGCTATTCCAGCTGGGAATTGCGTTGTTTTGGAGGGAAACTTCAGTGGAAGATCTTGTGGTTCCTTTGCAGTGTTTTCTTGTGATTGAGGGGTTCATCCTTTCATGGGAGGAGACCTTTGAGAGGATATAAATCATATCTATTATATTTTATCCTTCTACACTCTTGTTCTTCATTTTTCAGTGAATCTTTAGCCATTGGGCTTTAGATCCCATCTTGCATAGGGTGTATTTCTGAAAACCCTTTCCAGATTCTTGGTAGGAGTTTGTATTGAGCCTAGATCTGTATTGGACATATATTTTGAGGGATATTACAGCTCTACATATTTTTTACATTCCTTTTTTGTGGCAGTGTGTTATTAACTGCGCTGTAATAGTCTACAACATTCTTGTATTGTGACAACAGTTCTTTTGTGGAGTGATTTCTTAAGGGAGGCATGTTCCTTCAGTGTATATGATTCATGCCTCACTATTTATGATGATTTGTTGATATAATACATGATACTTTGTCTCCATATTGGTCTCTAATGTTCATGAGTTTATTTATACTGCTATTTCCAGTTTTATGTTCATATATTGCTGCATTCCCCATTTGGGAATATTACAGTTCATTTACGAGATTAGATGGAAGACTCGTCGTAATTAGGAGAGGATTTGTTTCATTTTTTAATGAGCTTGACACAGGAAAAGAACTATGTTGATGGCCTGTTTAATTTTTTAATGAGGTTAACAAAGTAAAATAACTATCCTCAAAGGCACTTGTTTCATTTTTTAACGAGGTTTACACAAGAAAAAAGAATTATCCTCAAAGGCAGTTGCTTCATTTTTTAATGAGGTTGACACTAGGAAAAAGAGCTATCCTCATAATCTATTTCATTTCTTAACGAGGTTGACACAGTAAAATAACCATCCTCATAACCTATTTCATTTTTTAATGAGGTTGACACAGTAAAAGAATTATCCTCATAACCTGTTTCATTTTTTAACGAGGTTGACACAGTGAAAGAACTATCCTTATTATGCAGTTGGACTAGTGAGTGTGCACTGGAAAATACATAGTCTAACAGAGTCATCATTTAAGGAGCTTGATGATCACACAAATGATAAGTTATAACATGTGTTTATAGGTCTTCTCTAGGGTTTTAATTGAATTTAGGAATGTCCGAGGGTAACATACGTGGTATCACCATCCACCAAAGAGAATAACTGATGGGATCAGCTTGATATTGCACTGAGGATGTGAATAAAGGATAAAGTCGTTTAGTACTCATAAGAGAGGAACCAAATAGGATTCTAGATGATCATATGGGTGAAGTCAATGGATAAAACATCGAAGATGAAGCAACCGTAAATGTTGTCGCAGCTGAAATAGATGGTTCAGTCTGGGATGTTATCTTAGCCATGGTCAAATGACCCAGTGCATACCCTTTAGAATGTATGGGAAATCAAAGTGAAATAAGATCAACAAAATCAAGGGAATATGATTGAGGAAAATACTCAGATAGGTAAATCTCCTATCGAAATGAGTTGGAGTTAAAGGTGTCTCGTCTTGTGGTATTTCTTCAATCGAAATCAAACCAGGTGGAAGAACTTTGTGTCAGGACATAAGTATATTTTAGGTGGTTGAATACACAATATGGGAGACTCAATGGCTACAATAGATTGTGGAGTGACCAATACAGGAACAACTTCCAGTTGTTCAACTTTGGGATCAAGATTTTCTCCACTTAGGGCATATAGCAACTGAAATATAAGGGGATGATATACCCTAATTCATTGGTCCTGGGGATAATGTCTAGTTTGACCAATAACAGCTACTCCCTAAAGCATGATGGGATCCAGATCAACTTCTAGTTGAACAACATTAGGTTTGGGAGGTATGGTCTCACTGATTGGATGGATAGTGACCATGGGTAGTTGTGAGGACTCCGTCTCGATAACAGTAGGTGAAACATGATTTGTAGAAACAACTTGTTCCAACTCTGGTATATGGGATGATGATGCTTCACTAGAGGTACTGATAGTACTAGTTTCTGTAGATTGATCTCACCTTTTCCGCACATAAGTGGCTTCTTTTGGTAAAGGTGGTTTCAATGCAAGTCTACGTGAACGATGGGGAAAGGGATTTTCTTCTTCCATGATGACTGATTTATTTTAACCAAAAAAAAATTAAACAAAATAAAAGGGTAATGCTAGGCAAAAGGTTTACCAAGGAACTGTGAACTACAGAATACCTCCTAGTGAACCAAGAAGTACGGGCAGGCAATCCACCCGAATGCTATGTTTGGTGTATCACAATTTACAAGGAGGACAACTTAGTTCACTATGGATGGATAGCAACCTAAAGTTGTCCTCCCAAATATATACCTGAAGGTACGTGGAGGCCCAAGTCCATATTAGCATTGTCTAATGTGAAACTGCACAGTGAGAGAGCCCCTTTATACTGTTTGTACTATAAGACTGCCCGATATACCCGAAAGTATGTGGACTAGCTAGGTTATGTCCCTAAATGCAGTGCATTTCATTTAGAAAAATAGGTTAAATAATTTGCATATACTTTTCCTAAAAATAAATAGACACATAGAACAGATCAAGAAACTTACTTGGAGTCCAAGCGCTTCTAATTCTCCTTCTATTGCTCTTGTTGTAGCTTCAAATCCAAGCTAGATCACCAAAATATTTCCTGCAAGAAGGAACACTAAACAGAAAAGAGATAGCAATATAAAAATTCCTATTCAAGTTATTAAGTTAAATCAATGAAACATTAACCATATACATCATATAAGAATTCATGATATGAAAGACAGAAGCTTATATAGATATATATGTGGGAAAGTAAATAGAAATCTTTATTAATGGATAGAAGGGGAGGTTACAACCATTGATTGATTTGATGTCACCATCTCCAGCATCATCCCAGCCTCATCACAATGAACATCTCTCCAGCATTATATCATTCAAATAAATTCCTCAATTGAAATGCCACTAGCATTTATCTACTCAAATTCCTTCCTCTCAAGCACTAGGATCTGTGCTCAATTTATAGATGATTTGAAGGTAGTTTTAAAATCAATGAATTTCTAACAATAGGTAATACATGTTCCCAAGCTCAGAGGTATCAAATTGACACATGGATTTGAAGTTTGACACACATGCACTCTTCGAGAAGGCACTGGCCATGTGGAGATTCTGAAACAATGAGAATTTCGCTCCCAATTTACTAATGTACCCTTGAGTGTCGGGAAGTGCTTTGCAGAGCACCTATGAATGGAGGTACCTACATATGCAACACACTTAGAGACTACGTTGGTGAGCTCATAGGTGTTATAATATATAATTCAAATCTTGGAAACCTTGCAATGGAAGTCGGGAATGATCTGTCTTTGTTCTCTGGCTTAGGGCATATAGCAACTGAAGTGATAGGGGATGATAGACCCTATTCATTGGTTCTGGGGATGATGTCCAGTTAAACTAGGTCATTGGGAATGGTGCCCAAATTTACCTATAACATTGGTGATCTATAAAAAATATGAAAGGGTTAGCAAGGAGACAATTATGGAATTTATGAAGTTTATATATCATGGTGAGTGCTTCTCTTTCATTTTTTGAGTAATTTATTTCATCCTTATTTAACTTATGATTGGAATATGAATTGGGATGGTTTATAGACTCACTATATAGTTGTGTTAAAATACTCCTTACTGCCACATTAGAAGGATAGACATAGAAATGAAATTTTTTATACCATTAGGGGAATTTTAAAGTGGGTTCCTCAACTAACTTCTTCTTCTGTAACATGAATGATTCCTTGCATTATGATTTCCATACATATGAAACATACTTCTTCTTTAATTCATACTTTGGAAAAGTAATGTCATAGTAATGCCTTATAAACTTCATGTAGTATCTTGTGTGCCCCAAAAATATTTTGATATATTTTTTATTAACCAAAGGCTTTAAATCTAGAATTACTTTAATTACTTCCATGTCTACTTTTATTCTATCCTTTGATACTAAATGACCCAACAATATTCCAATTGGTGTAGAAAATATGCATTTTTTTATGTTTAAGGATAATTAAATCTATCTTCATATTTCAAGCATTAAGAATAGCCATTAGGAATAGCATTAAGAATAGCCATTAAGAATGTGGTATTTTAACAATGTGTACACTATATAGTCATTGAAGTATATTTCCATTGTGTTATAGTTGTATTCTTGAAAGGCTTTGACTATGATACTTGAAGGCATTACAAGTGCATTCATTAATCCGAAGGGAGTTATTATGTGAAATACCCAAATGCAGTAATAAATGTATTCTTTTCCCGGTAGTCCTCTGCAATAGGTGTTGGATTAATAGGGCCTAGACCCAACTTCAATGTGGCTACACGAACCAACAAAACCCACTATTACTAACCCTTTCGACAAGGATCTTCTTTCGTAGACCAAAGTCTCACCCGAGGCCATACAGGGGGATCATGCTAGAACCAGTTTTATGCATCTAGAGGGACAATGGATTTTTGCTTTAGGGCTTCACTTCCATTCTATACTTGGCGAAGCTTCACAGAACAAATTTATCAACTATATCATCCCTATTCAACACATCTATTCAACGAACCTGTAGATCACACGAACTTACTTATTAAAGCATAAAATAATGTAAACAACCATAAATAGAACTTCTCTATGCAATTATAGATCAAAACCCTTACTTATAAAAAATAACATAAAATACAAGTAAAGAAAACACATCAACTTAAAACATTGATTTGTCTTCAAAAGTAATTCATTAATGCTCAGATATCTCTCATACAATAAATTCTACTATGAGAACTCAAGTGCAGGGGCCTACGCACTCAAATGAAAACTTCCTAAGGTCTCCACACACTCGGCTACATGAGCATTTCCTCTAACCCAAAACCACAAAATCACACTCAAAACAATCTTACATCCAAGTGCATCTCATCAATTCTCTATCAAATATTCTTTTCGAGATCTTGCCTAGAATTCTTATATATTCTTTTACATTACAATACCATGGTTCGAAAACCATGGGCGGAGTTCAAATTTCACAAAATATTCCCATCCCATTGTAAAATAAGGGGATTTGACCCACCCCTAAGCCCCTAAGGCTTAAAATTCACTTTGTGCTGCGGGCTCCACTCCTTGTTCTGGGAAGTATTTCTATAACTTTATTCTTCAAGGGGTATTGCATATAACAAGCCCCTAACATAATACTATGACTCGTCCTGAGTCACAATGAAGGTGCACCCTCTATATTCGCTTTGATGCCACTCAAGGAATCCTTTAGTGGTGGAATCGCTTTAGCGCACTGCTTTTAAAAATCTCGGATCTTTCTCGCTTGAGCCATGCTCTCCTGAAGCCCTCTTGCTTGATTCATGCTTGCCTGAACTATGCTCGTATGAAATTTCAACTCTGTTATGGTATTATTCTCTCGATCCAATGTTCGTGGAATTAAGACTCTTTGTCGGCCATATAGTCATTGCGAAATTTTAGGGGTGGAGTTGTCCCTGTATAATTTCAAGTGGTTGCCATTAATATGTCCTGGGAAAAACTCTACATTTGGCTTCACCAGCTAGACTACACCCCCCTCCGAGACATTCCTAATGATGTAAGGACCCAACCAATGAATTTTCAACTTTCCCGAGTACTTTGAAAACTGGTTGTAAGACAAGAGAACTAGGTCCCCATACCTGAACTTATTTTTCTTAATATGTCGGTCATGCCAGGCCTCCTTCCTCTCCTTCTAGACCTGTTGGTGAAACCCAACGATGAACTTATCCTCTTCCATCTTGAGCAGTTTTTACAATATTTTCTCCATAATGTTTCTATCCACAATATTCATCATTGTCGTGATGCAAATACTTGGTACAATATACTCCATCGACATCACTACTTCATGGCCATACAGTAATTGGAATGAGGTCTGGCCTATCAGCTTGTTACAGGTAGATATTTATGCCCATAAAATTGCAGGAATGTGCATATCCTAGTAATTCTTGTTAACAATTCACACCATTTTCAGTGTGTTCTCTAGAATTTTCTTCAAGGCTTTGATCATGCCATACGCCTGGGGGTGATATGGCGTACTCTTGAGGTGACCTATTTGGAACTCTTGAGTCAAGGCTTCAATATTTCTATTCAAAAAATGTGTGTCCCTATCACTCATCGGGATTTTCAAAGAACCAAACTATGACACAATATGCTCGAAAATGAACTTTTCCATCTTGTTTGCAGTACAATTCCTCATTGGTTGTGCTTCAACCCATCGAGTGAGGTAATTGGTCTTAGTAACAATGTACAACACACCTGTTTTATTTCTTGTTGGATCGATTGGTCCCACAAAGTCAATCACTCATTTATCGAAAGATTGCAACGTAAATTGGGGTGTTGCACCATTTCATATCTTTACAACAATATTCCAGTCCTCTAACAAACATTGCATCCATTACAATACTCCTTCAAATATTTATGCACCGTGGGCCAACATAATCCAGCTCGTATAATCTTCTACATAATGGCTTTGCCTACGTAGTGACCTCCAACTACTCTGCCATGTGCTTCAACCAGAATACTATTTAGCTCGTGCTCAAGAACATATATTTGTATAATATCATCATCCCCCAACTTGTACAGATGTCCTGCAATAAGAGTAAATTATGTCGCCTTTAATACTAACTCTTTCTTCTGCTGCATAGCGTACTTTGCAGGTGCAATTTTTGTAGAGAGAAACTAAATAATATCTAGGAAATTTTCATCTGCAACCTTGATAGCGAAAAATTGTGCATTACCTAAGCCTTCCTCAAGATTTTTTGTTCCTTTCCTGTCTCGATCTTAGACATATGATCTGGTTCAGCATTCAAACGCCCTAGTTTCACAATTACTTTGAAATCATACTCTTGGAACAATAGTAACCATCGACAAATATTTCCCCACAATGCAGGCTTGTTGACCAGGTACTTCAAAGTAGAATGATCCATGAACATTTTGAAGTGCGCACCTAATATATAGTGCCTGAATTTTTGCAGTGCATACACCATTTTCAACTGTTCACGCTCTGTGTTGGAGTAGTTCCTCTCCTCTTTAGACAACTTCTGGCTTGCAAAATCTACAGGGTGATCAATATATACGTCACCAAGTTGTGCTAACACAACTCTCAAAGCTATGCAGGACGCATCGACATGTACATGAAATTATTTCTTCCAATCTGGCAGGAAGAGAATGGGTGCAATAATCTGCGCATATTCCCAAATGAACTTCTGATAATAGTCTATATGTCCAAGCATCATGCGTAGCTACTTTACACTTGTTGGGGGTTCCAAGTTGATAATCGTGACAATATTCACAGGGTCTACCATCAACCCTTTTTTACAAACAATATGCCCCAAAAATATATTGTATGGTATGCAAAACATGCACTTCTTTAGGTTAAATGAGATTTGATATTACCTGTAGGTATCCAACATCAAGCACATACTAGAAACATGCTTATTTAATAGGCCAAATATGGTCGAGTGTTCAAAATACGCCTCTGGAAACTTGTGGATATACTCTTTGAAAGTTGCGATCACGACTCTATAAAATATGGATAGAGCATTCTTTAATCCAAATGGCATGGAAATGTACTGAAATGAACCCCACTCAGTAGTGAAGGTGGTCTTGCTCCTATCCTCTAGTGCAATTCTGATCTGATGGTAAATGAGTAGGCCTCCTGCTCGCTAACATTCTCTAATACTTCATTTGTGAACGATGTCATAAAGGGATCATGGACACATGCATCATTCAATTTGTGGAGATCAACAAAAATATGTATTTCTCCTTTGGTCCTCTTTTCTTGGACCACCATAGGGATAACCAACTTCGACTCCTCAAATGGTTCAATAATACCAGCCCTAAGAATTTTTTCGAGTTCTTCTCTCACTTTCTCTTTATACTTTAGTTGTAGCCAATATGGGCAGTTCTTGACTGGCTTCGCATCATGCTTCAATGTGATGTTCATAACTCCCAGATCTCCTACAATACATTTCAATTCCAAGAACTTCGTTGGGAAAAAATCCTGGTATTCATGCAGCAATTCAATGACCTTGCTTACAATGTCATCATCTCAATAATACCCAATATTCAAAAATTTGAGCTCTGTCCCTCAGCCTATGTTGACTTGTTGAGTCCTGAAAGGTTGTGCTATATCTGACGTCGCTACCTCAGTAAAATCCCGATCCCAACAAAAAAATCATTTTTTGGCTTGGTAGGGCATAGACCTAGGTTCAATGTGGCTACGCGAACCAACAAAAATCACTATTATTGGCCCTTTCAACAACGATATTTTAATATTCCTAATTAGCTTTCAGCTAGTTGGAATATTAATTTTTTCTTTTGTTAATAAGATAGATGAATAAGAGGGTAGAGAGACCCATAAATTATCTCTTTGGTAGGAATAAAACCACTTCTAATGTGAATTTGGATCATTGTATCAGCTGAATGAAGCACTTTTGGGTGTAAATAGGGGCTAAAGCATGTGGATAGGTTCAAGGTTGACCAAATCAACAACGATGTCATGGAGGTAGTGGAGAGTTATTGACGACATCGTAGTTATGATGGAGGAGTGTATACATGGGAGTAGCATATTTAATGAGTGGGATGAAGGTTGACGAAGCTCACAAAGCATATAAGAAAGGGGATGGAAGCCATAAAGGGCATTCTGAATATTTTTTATATCTTGGTATTTTATGACTTTCTACACGCTTCAATTGTTTAGCAGAGTTTATTGTGTTGTTTAGCACAAGGGTGTTTACGAGCATAAATCCCACCCTCATCGTCGAGGACTTTGAGTTCCCACAAATGAGAGTTTCATTTGAGTTTCATTCCACCATTTGGCATCATTTCAAGCTTCATCCATCATACACAGTGTAGGTCTCCTTCAGAAACTGCGTTATTTTACAAGGCAGTTGTAGTGGAGGGTTGAAAAACCTAGTTTGTGAGCTTGTTTTCTAGTGATGGGAGAAATCCTTCATCCGGGAAGCCAACAAGGAGGTTCCTTGAGATTTATTCCACCATCTGGCATCAATCTAAGCTTCAACCATCATTTATAGCATATTCTCTTTCATAAACTGCGTTATCTTGCAAGGCAGTTGCACTGGAGGGTCAAGTACCCTAGTTCTTAAGCTTGTTTTCCAATGAGGGGAGCATCCCTTCATCCAAAAAGCTAGTGAGGAGGAGTATCATCCATTATAACATTAGATAAGCCACCTCACAATATTTATCCAGTTGCAGAGCATTATTTAGCTCTAGGGCTGCATTTTTCATTTTGTGTATTTCTGGAAACCCTTTTTGGGTTGTCTTGTAATTGTGCTAGAAAGCATATATCTTTGATCCTGGAATTTTCTGAGCACTATATCAGCATATCCATGTAGTTTATTTTTCAGTAGAAGTTATTCCCAGAAAAAACCACACTTTCATGGCCTCCGACATCTTATATAGCAATTTTTTTCCATTTTTCATGTGCTGGGTTCTCAGAGGCTTTCTTTTCCTAGATTGAGTGTCTTTTTCCTCAAGATCTTGTACACATTTTCTGAAATAATTTCTAACAAAATGGATCTATTATCTTCTCTTATTTGATGTATTGATATTTCACTACATTTTCCAATTTTAAATTCTATATTCATGTTTTTTTTAATTTGGAATATTACAAATCTGCTTGCGCAGACTAAAGTCTCACTTGAGGCAATATAGGGGGATGATAGAACTAGGTTTCTACATCCATAAGGATAATGGACTGTGGATTTATGACTTTGATTCCTTTTTATACTCAGCAGAGCTTCATAGAATAGATTTATCAACTATAATATCATTGTTCAACACATTTATTCAACTAACTTGAAAACCACGAGTATTACACAACATTTTGTCACCGTCCCTGCAATCCCCATCCTGCACATTGGAGGACCATTTCTGTGACTTTTTTATAGTTTCATGCCTTGCAAAAATTTTCATTGCATCCCTTGCCATCAAAATAACATTTCCTTTGTTGACTATTCCTGGATCAGACTATAAGAAATATATGATTTTGGGTCAGCACTGGTAGGCAGCTATGACCTCATGCCCATAGAGAAATTAGCATTGGGCCTCGTGCCCATTAGCACTCTGTGTTAGTGGACTACCTGCACCGCGCTCTTTTTGGAATTTTTTTTAAAATAGAAGTGAATTTTCCATTCCCAACCACTTCGTGAGCAGAGTCAACATGGGTTGTTCGACTGAATAACATCGAAAATCTTCCTTTGGCTTCTTTTTTCCTACATTCGAGCAACCTATCAAAGGATAAGGCCTCCCTTCCACCATATGAGGGATCCTAGCCTCCTCCTCCTCTCCAATAAATACATCTCTCTCACATAGATGCAGCTAGCTGAACATTTTGTACAATAGCTGAAATGGTTGAATAGCTGAATAGTCTGATATAGCTGGTATGAGATAGAGCAGATAGAGACCTATTGTTGAGAGAGAGTCTAGGCATATTTCCTTTCCAAGTCCAATTCCCCGACGAATGCTTGAGACGCATTTTGACTGGATCCGCTGAAGGACGTTGCAATGTGAAGGATATTTTGGTTGTAAAGTCTTTCTCTCTTCTTATTAATACATGATTGATGTTTTGGTTCCTGTTTTCATTTGATATGATTAATCTTGTGCAATACATTTAGTTATCCTTGACTAATTAAATATTTATGAATGCAAGTATTTTTTCGTATGCTGCTATCGTCCTATGATCCTTATGCAGGAACCTGAGTACCACCACTGAAGGACTGCGACGTGTTGGGAAAAAGATCAGGAGGCTACTGCCACAGCTATGACAACTGCATTGGAACAAAGGTAGGACATCTATCCCGACTCAGTTTCATTCATTAACCAGGAATCGATGCATTAGCATGTCCTCTAGCTGCTAGACCCACCCTAGGGCTAAAGGGATCGCCTCTATCCGCAAAGGGGATTTACCTACACAACAGCGAGATCTTACTTTTTTAAGTGTAAAAAAATGTAAACAACCATAAACAGAACTTAGCTATACAATTATAGATCAAAACCCTTACTTGGCACAGATAACATAAAATACAAGTAAATAAAAGACATCAACTTAAAACATTGATCTGTCTTCAAAAGTACTTCATTGATGCTAAGATATTTCTCATACAGTCAATTCCAGCTTGCGCACTCAACTGCAGGGGTCTGTGAACTCATTATAGACTTCCTAAGTTCTCCACGCACTCAACTGCAAGAGCCTTTCCTCTAACTCCAAACCAAAGACTCAGACTCAAAAAAATGTTACATCCAAGTGCATCTATCAATTCTCTATCAAGTATTCTTTTCAAGATATAGCCTAGACTCCTTATATATTCTTTTACATTACAATACCATAGTCTGAAAACTATCGACAAAGTTTAACGTTCACAAAATTTTCCCATCCCATTACAAAATAAGGGGCTTTGACCCACCCCAAAGCTCCTAAGACTTAAAATTCACTTTGCGTTGCGCCCTCTGCTCCTTGATCTGCAAAGTATTTATCTAAATTTATTCTTTGTGTGGTACTGTGTTGAACAATAGGTGGCTCCTCTTGATAAGTCGTATGTAAAATAATAGCAGCCATGACCCACCACTTCATTTATTATCTCGTTTGTGAATGGATTCAAGAATGGATCGATTACTATGAGCTTATTTAGTCTGCGAAATTCAACACGTATTCTCAATGTGGTACAATCAGGCTTTTCAGGTTGCACAACCATAGTATTTTCCCATTCCAGATTGTCGATAGGGTAGATGATTCCAACAACTAGCATACATTTTATCTATTTTTTCATAATGGGTTTATATTTATCCGTGAGATCGCATGGTCTTTTATTTATAGGTTTAGCTCCTGGAATGAGGCAAATTTTCGTTTCCTATATTTAATTAGCAAGTCCCTTGATATATTTGTAATCATGGGAAAATTTATCTTGGTCCTCTTTTATTAAGTCAATAAATTTTTTCGTTTATTTGTGCGACCAATAGTCACCTACTTGGGTCATCTTTTGCTGGTCATCATTTTGGTATATCAAGTTATTTTATTTTAATATCTGCATCCATCTAGTCAAGGCCCTTTGATTATTTGAGTGTTTGGTTTCTAAATTTTACATCTCGATATGCTGGTGGGAAGTCTAATTGATCAGGCTTATCGTTTTCTTTCTTTTACACTTTAAATATTGATTTAATTTTTATAATATTTTTAGGATGTTATTTTT
Source organism: Pinus albicaulis (assembly GCA_034641835.2). NCBI lineage: Eukaryota > Viridiplantae > Streptophyta > Pinopsida > Pinales > Pinaceae > Pinus > Pinus albicaulis. The sequence goes on from CM076582.1 coordinate 919,164,847, forward strand.
TCCAACAAAAATTTTGACCAATGGTATGGGTACCTTCCATCTACAAACAATTGGAAAAAATATCATTTGATAAGAATAACACATGATTACATGCAAGAGTCGATGAGATGTCGATTGCTACTTCTTATTTACACTTATTTGGGGGATTTTCCTTCAAAAATTATTTAATATACTGATTTGTCTCAACCAACTCCTGCTCTTTTGGTCCAGATTAAAATTCCTTAATAAATTTGTTTCTAATTATTTCCATTTTAATGATTGATCATGAGCCTCCTCCAATTTGTACCATTTATAGTGAAAATCATACAGAGTGTTTAGAAACATATGAGGCCATACCCTTTCATCTCTAGATCTGATTACTCACCATTATGACTCAAAATTTTGTATATGAATAATAGGGTCTTTTCCATGCTTGAATATTGGGATAGTTGTTTGTCATGATAATTTACGCCCTCCAAACTTTTCAATAAAATATGGTGTTTCTATTTCCAAGTATGGAGTCGGGTCAAATGAGTATCCCACTATTGAGCTGGTTGATAGGTGAAATTTTGCACTAGACTCTACATTCTCCCTTATCTCCAATAGATTTAGTCACTTGCTCCACATGATTCAAAGGATAATACCATTCCTTGAAACTAAGTGGATTGTTGGAGTATTGATTTAAATCAAATGGTAGCAATGATGACACTGCTTTGGTTTTCCTTTCTTGGATTATAGGAACTATTTTTATGGAAAGGCATGGGTAGACCTTCTTCATCGATACTGCTTCAGTTTTCTAACACTATTTTTATTTATATTCATAATTCTCAATTTCGATTTGTAGAGCTTGGTATCCAAGTTTTTTCCAATAGAAAGTGGGGTGCTAGTTAATATATCTATGAATGCATTGGGTTTCATGTTGTATTTGTCTTCATATAGGTCCTTGATACAAACCCATTTTCTTTGAATCTTCTTCCGATGGTTCAACCTAGGGCTTTCCTTCATGAGGGTCAAGAGGAATGATTATCTTTTGATGATTACCCTTAAGTTTAATTCTATATTTTTCTAAGGATATGGCGACTTTCATCCTTCAAGGGCCATGGTTTCTCGGCTAAAGCTGGTTAAGCCAAAATTCCACCATCTAAGTTAATGACTTTGAAGTCGAAAAAGGTCATAATTCCCATAATTGATGTTTCTACTTGTTGTTGTGTTTCGATTGGATCAATGAACCTATGGTTTTCTAATTAAGATAGTTAGTCATCCCGTGAAGTGATTGTCTTCCCAAATTAATCTTATTTCTCTCAAAATTATATATATTTGTGATCCAAAATCGATCATGAATTCTTTCACCATATATCCATTTATTTCCAAATTGATGAGAGGGTCATGATCATCTAGATGTTTACCTTGAAAAATTTGGTGCAATTTTTTGCATTCATTTCTTCCTCCATTGAAATCTTTTAGTATATTTAAAATTTCAACAAGATAACCAGTTTATTGTTCCTCCTTCAATAATTTGAAAAGCTCCTTGAGTGTAATATCCTTTGCTAGTTTCTACATGTTTACTTTATTTCTAAAAAATGCGGCTCCTTTTTCCATAGTGTCATTCTAAGTTTTCATATCTAGATATTTAACAATATTTTTATTAGGTCATAGGATTTGTTGATTCCAAGAAGTATTCTCTTGACCCACACCAAACCTAGTAACGATATTGAGATATCTTGGATTTAGAATCTCTTACTTTGTCACAAATTTTAAAAGATTGAAAACTCTTTTCTTTAATATCTTCTCAAGAATTTTGGGCCAATCCTCCAAAGACTGGTCGTTAAGAATACTCATATTGCAAAAAAATAATTCATTGTTATCTTTCAATGGGTATCTAGGTGTTTCATGGACCTCTTACCAACATGTGAAACAATAATTATCTTCCTCGTCCTCGACCTTCACCATGACCTCAACCATTGTATCCCCTATGTCGACCATTATATCCTCCTCTATTGTCTCCACTTCCTTCTTATTTTGGTGGCTCATTATAATGACTCGAAGCCTGAGTATGGTAAAAAAACATGATAGTTGGGCTTCTTCTTCAAATTTAACTAACATTCTTATTCTGAATGGCTATTATACTCAGATATGGCACACCATTTTGGCTTTGTATTACATAAATTATATTGAAATTATTTAGTACTATGGTTTGAACCAATTTTACATATATAACATTATATGTACGATTGTACTCATCGCACATCTTGATCAAAATAATCAACAAATTTACAATTATCTTTGGTATGCCCTTCATTTCTATAATTGATACACCAAAGATTATTTTTCTTGAGGGATAATGCCAATAGAGAGCTCTGTAATTGTTCATTATTTTCTTCTAGTTTATTGTCAGTCATTGAGGTATTTGACTACTCTTAATCATTTGCTTTAATGCAATGAACCAACTTAATGGGTTATTTTCATGTATTTACTTTATGCATCCTCAACGATCGTCAGATTTTATATAGCATAACAACAATGTAAAATTGGACTAATAATGCTTCATCAATAATATATGGGATATGAATTAGAAAATATTTAAATAATTTGTCTTATTCCCTTATTGTCTCATTTGACAACTATTTAATCTCTTTCCAATTTTAAGACACAAGGTGTTTGATATCTTCTTCTTGAAAAAAGGAAAAGAAACTCGTTTTAATATCATTTTCACTTTTTGACTGGTATTTTGTGATATTCATAAACTAAGTGCTCGCTTCCAAAGAGAAACTACAAATTTTTGTTTGTCTTCATCAGTGACATTGTTAGTAACCCACAATTATTTGCATAAAAACCAATATTTCTTTGGATCTTCATCTCCTTACTAAGAGGGGATATGGTTTAGCCCAATTTTTACTGGTGGCTATGTATTTTTTACTATTTCTTTCTGATTGATCAATTGGTCGGCCTTTTTTACTTTGTCTCTTATTTGGTGCATTAGGCGTGAGATATTTTCTTGATTTTTGAATTTGAATTCTATATAATTTATTAATATTTCATTGTTTTGACAAAATTTTTCTATATATTTAGTGAAACAAATTGTTTTAGGTCATGACTTTTCGACGTCTGGGCTTATATCTTTGTTCTCTTCAATAGATAATAATTGCATCAGGGGGATATATTTGTGAGATGTCTATTAATCTAGAGAAGTATGTATTCATTTTCTTGAATATCAATCCATGTTTGGTTTACATCAAGAATTTAAATTTCTAGCCGATCACTTAAATTACCTTGTTCATCTCTTCTATACCAAACTGTGGATGATTCTAAATTAATATTTATTTGTTGTTGGAGTAATTCTCTAATAGTAGGACTTGATATTGATGCAACTAGCTAACATGGAAATGTTAGACAAGATTTTTTGATTTCCATCTTGTCTACTTGCATTTAGGACTTACATGTAGAATATTAATATTTATTAGAATTCTTGATGCTATGCCTCTCAACTCTTGATGATGAGAATCATAGGAGTCTTGTGCATCTTCACTCTCGTGCTCCCAAGTTTGAATTTCATTTCTTTGGTATTCTTCTCTTCTCTTTTGTCTCTTGTCCCATGTTTAATTTTGAATGTTGATCGAATATTATATAGTCAAAATCCATCTAATGTCCTTCGTATATTATTTTCATCTTATCGTTTCTTTATAGTTGATCACTTTCCTCCCATTTTAATTTTAGAAATACTTCTCCCTTTTCTTCTTTTCATTTTTTCTTATTATTCTTCACAAAGCATTACCTCCCATGCCGATTTGACTTATTGTTGGTCGATGAGGGTAAAATAAAATTCCATTTTTTATTTTCTGAAGAAATAATCCCATGCTTCTTTTGTAATTTTATAATGAGGGTCAAGAAATTTCTCCTAGTCAATTTTTTTTTACGACAATTGAAATTTAGTGGTTCCTGAAGGGGTGGTAAATATTATACTATGTGGACGAATCCTATGTCAAGGAGAAAATTTTATAATAAAGTAGGTATGACACATAAAAAAATTCATGAAAATCGTCAAAAAAATATTTCTTTGATGCATTCAATACAAGTTCATTCTTCTATTGCTTTCTCCTCACAGAATTCGTCCATGATATTTTCAACCCACTTGTGCAGATTGGTTCGAGCATCATTTTCTAGTTTCAATGTTAGTCGTCCATCATCAATTTTGTCACATAAGTGGTATGGTTGAGGAATTTATTAATATATATTGGGGATTCTTTTATGAATCTTTCATGTGCTTCTGTGAAGAAATTTTCCCTAGCCTCTCCAATTGGTATTCTATTTCACCTTGCATAGCTCTTTAGGTATTTGTTAGTCTTTATCTACCACCACTATTGAATCTCTTCTAATGTTAAAATTTATGTTTGCATATATGCTATTGGAAATGGAACCAATGTTGTATTCTAGCATAAAGTGCACATTGGTTGCCAGTAGAAAGGACAACAAGAACCTACATAATCATATGCATCATAAGAAAGATAGAATATAAAAAAAGTAGTAGAAAACCAACAAAGAAATACTTTATATTATATATTTTTAATGAGAAAATTGAATCAGTATATATTTCATATGTCGACTGTTACAATAGTTTAACTATCATAATATACTTTCCTTAATTGACTCAAACAGTCGACTTGACTAGAAATCCAACCGACTTTTCAATATGTATTTCCATGCCAAATTTATCAATATAGTCAACTAAGTCGACTAGCTCCTCCAACATAGCTCCTCGGAAGAGTGAAAAATATGAATCTAATATTGACAAAGAAGAAATTATTTTCATATCTATTGATGAAAAAGGTGAAGTTAATCAGGAATATCAATCATATTTATAGGATGATGATATTATTGGGGAAAAATATTTAAGAATAAATTGTTAGTTCCATACAAGAAATCTATATAATTAGAGGCAATATAAAAAATTAGAAGGAGCTATTTCATAAATATGAAAATAAAAAGGATCACAATCTTGATAAAGAAATAGTTTCCATATTAAAGACACAACTAGAAGAGGTAAAGAGGATAAAATAATTATTGAGAAGTTAGTTGAAAGAAAATGTAACACCCCTTATGTACCCATATTTTTTGTAAATATTAAATGGTGAATGGATAATTATAGCATGGAAATCATGGATAGTTTATACATTATGTAATTATAAATAAATATAAATATAAAAATATAATTAGTTGGCCTAAGGAGAGTGACACATAGATCCATGGTCTAAGGGAAAGCTGAGAGTGGGATAAATGGTAAATATTATTGTAACTGAATGCACCACCACCACATAGCTAGAAAGACGTGATTGGACATGAGAAAGTTTCCATGAATCCAAAATTATAGGACGTGAATGAAAGTGAACTGAAGAACTTGAGAAAAAGAAAAGGATAGAGGAAAATGAAAAACCATAGGAAAAGGAATAGCCTGAGGAAAAAGTGGAGATGTGCACCGAAATGGGGATTAATGGAAGAGACATGAAAGAATATGTGACAAAAATTAGTTGAGATAAATTCAAAGAATAATTGGGGGTGTAATTCCCCATGTAATGATGAATGAAGGCCATTGGGCTATGGTGTCCAAGTATGAATGGCCAATGGGATGCTCAATCAAGAACTGAAATGGGGTTTCTTTCTAAGTAAGTTAATAAAACACTAAGTGCTTGTTGGAAATGTTTATAAACCACTTAGTGATTGTTGAAATAGATGATAAACCAATAATTATTGTTGGAAAGGATGATAAACCACTTAGTTCTTTGTGAAAGAGTTGATAAACCACTTAGGTGTTTGATTTAAGGCTAATAAACCATTAGGCATGCTTTATAGACACTGGGGTGCTGGTTAAAGAGGATGAAAAACCACCAAGTGGTTGTTGAGGAATATGCTAAACCACTTAGTGCTTTATAAGTAAGTTTATGAACCACCCATACAATGAGCTACAAACTCCCATAGTGATTCCCTTGAAAATAGAACTAATAAAACACCTAGAATGTAGATTCATACTCCTGTAACTCAACAGTACCTAAACTAAGCCTTGGTTGAATTCCCTGAGAAACCATGCCATCAGATAATGGATCTATCTTGGAGGTGGCTAGGTACAAGAAATATTGTAGTTTAGATCACCGATGTTTGGGTGGAGAGTTGAAGTCCTTCCTTCAATTTCCATCCATCTCCAACCATTTAGATAAGTGTAATGACTTGTATATATTTCAATGTGAATGATTAAATTTACTAGTATATTATTAACTATGTATGACTCAACATTACTCCTGAATGATCATTGAAAATTGTTGCATGCCCTTGGTGGAAAAGTTGTTTTACATGTTCTTATGGTCTAGTTGGAATACAAACATTATGTGAATGTAATAAATATTCCATGAACTATAGGAATATATGTGAAAATGTGACTAATTGCATTGGGTCACACTATTACTATTTTTATTAATGTTCTATTATTGGCATGCTTATGAATGTGATGACTCATTTCTTTAATTAACACTGTATAGTATCTCACATATGAAAAAGGACTCATTTTGTGTTGTGTGTTAAATGAATACTCTGCTAGAGTTATGGGTCTTTGAGTTTAAAAGTGATCTGCTAGTCTATGACTATGCACTCCTACACTTTTTAATGGTGTCTTGAGATTTACTTAGTAAGCATGGTCTGTAGTGTTTTAGTTAAATTTCTCCCTTCGTGACATTTCTTTCTGTTATGATTGGAATCTCGTGTAAGTTAGGTCTAATGGTGCCATCAAAATCTATTATGGTCATGGTGTAACACTTTTGAATGTTAAGTTTCAGAATTTGGGTTCTTATTCCTATAATTTGGCATTATAGGAAATATTTCTAGCATGAGGAACTCTATTAGAAACCTTTGAATTTTCCCTTAGAGGAGTTGGACAAAAGTATTGCTTTTGTATCTAGGACTAGATGGTCCCTTGTCAAAACTTGTATCTTGGGGATGGATAGTTCTTGGATGAACTAAATGTTTGGGTTGTATACCTTTTAAACTTCCCATGTGTTAGATGAAATTCGATATGAGGTTCACTTGAAGTATTGTTAGTGTGAGATTAGATAACCCACGAAAGTTGAATTGCATCCAAGATGGGGCTAGCTTAAAGGATTATTGGCCTAAGGTTGAATAATGCAAGGAATTTGAATTGTGTTTGGGGTGGGGCTCACTTGAAGGATTATTGGCGCAGCACTAGATAAACCATGGAAGTGGAATTATATTCAAGGGTCTATAGGCTGTGCAATTATTTTTTTAAGTGAAGGACTGAACTTTCCTTTGGCTCAGATATAACAAGGAATTTTAGAAATATGGCGGGTATGACTAATGGGTCCCGCTGATGTGAGATGAGGTGGAAAGTTCCATGATGACCTGATGTGTCAGAATGTTTGGTTTGCCAACAAAATAAAGTTGAGACAATTAAGACCCCGAGTCTTCTACAACCTTTATCAATTCCAAGTCAACGTTGGGAGGAGATTTCAATGGATTTTATCACAAGTTTACCTAAGTCTGAAGGAAGGAGTGTCATCATGGTGGTAGTTGATAGACTTACCAAGTATGCAAAATTTTGTGCATTATCTCCTCCATTTAAAGCGAGTACAGTTGCTACTGCATTTATGGAAACAATTCAAAATCTACATGGAAACCCGAAGATTATTGTAAGTGACTGAGATCCCATTTTTACAGGAAATTTTTGGAAGGAATTATTTTCTTGTTTGGGTACTCAACTAGCTCATAGCTCATCTTATCATCCTCAATCCAATGGTCAAACGGAGATAGTGAATAAATGTTTGGACGGATATCTTCGTTGTTTTGTATCTGATAAGCAAGGACAATGGGTCAAGTGGTTACCTCTCACTGAATGGTGGTATAACACTTACTTCCATACTGCAGCAAAAATTACCCCATTTATGGAACTTTATGGATATCATCCACCATCCATCACATCTTCTTTAAGGGAAAATGCTAGGGTTCAAGCAGTGGAGGATCACATCGAGCATCAACAATAATTTCTCCAACTCTTAAAGGATAACCTAAATTTGGCACAAAATCGAATCAAACAATAGGCAGATCAACATCGCAGTGATAGAATTTTTGATGTGGGAGACTGGGTGTTCTTACAGCTACAACTATACAAACAAATGTCCCCCAAGCAAGCTAAGAAGGATAATAAATTATCGCCAAATTACTATGGTCCTTATAAGGTTTTTCAAAAGATTAGTACTATGGCATACAAATTGGAGCTTCCTGCTTCTTCGCGAGTGCATCCAGTTTTCCATGTTTCATGCTTAACAAAGGTTATAGGGGACAAAATTCCAGTTCAAACAATATTGCCAAAACTTGATGAGAAAGGAAAAGCCATATTGGAACCTGAAGCAGTATCGAAAACAAGAACTCAACAACTACGAAATTGATCAATTTCAGAGTATCTCATCAAATGGAAGAACTTACCCACTGAAGATTCTACATGGGAGGATGAGAATCTCATACAAAAGCACTCGAAGCTACTCAAGCATTGAGGACAACAATTTTTTGAAGGAGAGGAGCATGTTAGGCCCCTATATTACTAGTATAGTCCCTTATTGTTGTTAGTGTAACCCCCTTATTGTTATTGTTGTACCCCTGTAACCCCCATATTGTTATTATTGTGCCCTTCAATTATTATGGTTAGGTCAGCTACGATTACATTGTGGCCCCATGGAATCCTATATATAGAAAGGAGGTTTTGTCATTTGTATCATCCAAGAATTGTTCATTCATGTAATATATTAGAGGTTGCCCCCTCAAAGTGGCTTATTTCTAAGGCGGTGATATCTCTTTTCTTCTATTTTTGGAGTTGGTTCCTCAACAAAATGAGGTCGAAATTTTAGATTTTTTTCTCTTTATAATTTGAAATATGTGATACACGGAAGGTTGGCCTCCTAATTGGTTTTGAAATATGCTTTAACAAATTAGCTTGTAATTTTCACTATAACTTTTCTTTGAAGATGTTTTATACTATAAAACTTGTAAGAGATAGAGGAGAGATATTCATGTACCTATGCTAGAATTTAATACTTCATTTCATTATAATTTTTTGAGATATGCAGTGAGGATGTTAGGGTTCCTAAATTATCTTGGGATCTATCTCAAAAAAGTGAGTCTTTGTATTTTTTCTATAAATATTTTTGAGATGTTTTAGGTTATGAAGTATTTAGGAGATAGAGAATATATTTCTAGGTAGCTATGGTATAAAGTTTAGACTTTGATCCACTATAATTTCAGAGATATTCCTTATGGATTTTAGGGCTATTGAAATGTCTTAAATTCAACTTCAAACATGTCATATTGGAATTTTTTCTATAACTTATTTTCTAGGATTTTTTAGGCTACAAATTTTTTAGATATCCAAGGAGACATAAGTAAGTTCCTCAAGTAAAAATTTTAGAACCATATTTTGAAAATTTTAAATATACCATTTTGTACAAAGCTTTTCTTGAGAAGAAGCCTAAAACAACAAGTTCTAGGAGAAACAGATCTGGTGAAGGAAGAAGCAACAAACAAACTTGGTGAAATAGAAGTAACAAGTAGACCTAGTGAAGGCATAAGAAAATAAATTTTTTATTGGAGGTAGTAGTAGTACGTAGACCCACTAAAGGAAAATTTAACAAGTAAACCTAGTGAAGGTAGAAGAAAATAACATGATTGGTGAAGGCTTAGTAACATGTACTATTCCCATGCCATTCACTTAGGAGGAGACATACACTCTTCCATTCTCCCCCTAACTAGTTCTGATCATTGGCCCATCCTCTTGCAATTGCTGTGACTTGGAGCCTCCTCTGTGCTTCCTTTCAGGTTTGAATAATTTTTGGCTCACTCACCCTTATTTAAAAGCATGGTCATAAACAGCTGGAGAAGTTTCAAACTTCCTGCAGGATCCAAAATGTATCAATTCCAAGAAAATCTTTAAAATCTCAAGAACCAGATCAAGCAATGGAACCACCTCACCTTCGAGAACATCTTTCATCAGCAAAAGGTTTTGGAACAGCTCATGCCTGAAATTCAGCAGTGCATTATCACTGAAGGAAAATCAGAGTCCCTAGCTGCCCAGGAACAGAGTCTACTCACTAAACTGGAAGAAAGAAGACTACAAGAGGAAATCCTCTCGAAGAAAAAATCAAGAATATGTTGGCTAAAGGAAGTGGAGAAGAACACCAAATTATTTCATCACTCAACCATCCAAAGATGTATGCACAAATGAATTGCACAACTACATAACCACCAAGGCAACAGGTAAGAGGAACATGAGGACATAGAGAAGGAGCTTCTTCGACACTTCAAACATATTTTACAAGAGCCCCATGGAAGTATATAGCAAGCGATCAACAAGGTTACATAGCATATCCCCAAGATCATCAATGAAGAACATAACAGGATGCTCTTCTGCACAGTCTCCCTCCAAGAAGTTGAACAAGAAATGGTGCAACTCAAAGACGCCAAGGCTATAGGCCCAGATGGTTTCACCTCTAACTTCTTTCATCACTTCTGGGATCTCATCAAATTGGAAATGTGGAACCTCGTTGAGGAATATAGAGAAATGCATTGGATTATCCCCTCTCTCAAAGCTACTTTTTTAGCCCTCATCCCAAAATATGGACACTCTAACACCCTAGACAAATATAGACCTATTGCATTATGTAATTTTATTTACAAGGTGATTTCCAAGTTCATTTCCAATAGGCTTAAAGCCCTGCTTCATCTGCTTATCTCGCCAGAACAAACATGCTATGTTGAAGGACGACAGATCTTGGATGGGATAATTCTCACTCATGAATTCATTCACTCCTTGAAACACGCCAAGAAGGCATGTATGCTCTTAAAAAATGATCTTTCCAAAGATTTTGACAAATTAAGTTGGGATTACATTAATCAGATGCTCATTGCCTTTGGATTCTTCCCTTCCTGGACTAGATGGATCATGAACCTCATATCTTCCCCCTTCTACTCTATCCTCATCAATGGTGTCCCCTCCCCCCCTTTTACTCCCTCCCAAGGCATACGCCAAGGCGATCCCGATTCCCCTCTCCCCTTTCCTCTTTACCCTAATGGAAAAAGGGTTAGGATGTCTTATTCAAAATGAAGTCCGCAATCATACCCTTTGTGGAATATCCATTCATGGTTCTCAGCCCACCACTCATCAACAGTTTATCGATGATAATATGTTGTTCAGTTAGCCTTCTGTTCAAGAAGCTCAGACCTTCAAATCTTTGCTAGATATATTCTCGGATGCCTCTAGCACTTCCATTAATGCTGGAAAATCTCAGATCTTTTCCTTCAATACTCCAGCTATAACCCAATGTAATATTTCCAGGATCCTTGGCTTCTCCATAGCTTCTCTACCTGCCAAATACCTTGGAGCACCTTTAATTTATTCTATGATTAGACACTCTTCCTCAAAAGAGCTCTTAGATAAACCTGAAGCCCGACTCTCCTCGTGGACCTTCAGATCACTCAATATTGCTAGTCAACTTGTCCTCATCAAATTTGTCTTGCAATCCATAGCCCTATATCTCTTCTATGTTCTAGCAACACCAAAATGGGTACTCAAGGAAATCAAAAACTTGCAACGCAATTTCCTATGGTGCTCATTTGGACAAAATCGTAAATGGCCTCTGGTAAAGTGGTCAATATTTTTCACTCCTAAAAAGGATGGTGGTCTAGGGATAAGAGATCCACATCATAGCAATGCAGTCATGGGTGCCCGCATTTGGTGGAAATGGTTATCCACGCCTCACACTCCTTGGGCAAGTCTTTGGACTTGTTGGGTATGTGTTATATTTTTTCCACGACTAGTCACGGGGGGGGGGGGGGGGGGCGGGGCGACAACCCCTCCTGTACGTTGCGTTGAGTGCAGCAGGGAGGTCAGAAGGGGGGTAGCAGCCCCCCCTATTCGAGGTAGAGGGCAGCGGCCCAGGAAAAAAAATTTGGTCCTTATTTTTCGATGGGTGAACCTACCCATGGTTTTGTGCATGGGTTTGCACATGGTTTTGGGGCATCATGGTTTTTGGCCCCTGGTACTTTGTAGATCCGGCCAAGGGAACTACGGTTATGTTCTAATTCAGGGTTAATGGACTGGGTTTTATGTATGCTTTAGCATGTATATATATGTGTCATAACACTAAAAGGAATATAATAAAAAATCAAGCCGGTCGTCCCGATTTGGGATCCAGGGGAAAATCTCTATATATATCTGTTTTAAGTTTTATGCTCTCGCTATTGTTTATTTTCTGTTTTTAAGATTTGTTTGCATATAATTTCTGTACAAGGTTAAAACCTACATTTTGTATCGGAGCTATTTCGGCTTCAAGGGGACACCTTTGTTGCTGAGGGTTTTTTTCTCGGCCCTGTGGAAGACCCTGTTTGAGTAGGAGATCTGCAAGATCAATTCTTGCGGTGAAAGAAGATGGAGAGCGGCGAGAAGATATAGATCGAGAAATTTAATGGTCAGAGTTTTGAGTTGTGGAAGCTCAATATGGAGGATTTGCTAGTGGATAAGGATCAGTGGATTGTGGTACATCTGGGTACTAAACCAACGGCAATGTCAAATGAAGACTGGAAGAAGCTGGATCGAAAGGCAAAGAGCACAATATGGTTGTGTATCTCAAATTCAGTATTGTTGAATGTATCTAGGGAAGCTACGACGAAGACCTTGTGGGGCAAGCTAGGGGCTTTGTACCAATCTAAGTCTTTGGTGAATAAATTTTTTCTGTGGAAAAAGCTGTATAACCTGAGGATGAAGGATGGAGACTTGGTGAAAGAGAATCCGAACGCCTTCAATACTGTGGTAAGACAGCTATCATCAGTTGATATTAAAATCTTAGATGAAGATAAGTGCATCAGTTTGTTGTGTTCTCTACAAGATTTGTGGGACAATCTGGTTATTGCAATAAGTAGCAATACAACTACCTTGAATTTTGATGACATTGTCTCAGCCTTGCTGTCGAAGGAAAAGAGATGGAGATATATGGAGGGTTAGAATGGAAATGCCTTATCTGTACGAGGAAGGTCCCAAAACAAAAAACAAGAATAAGGTTTCGAGTGGGAGATCTAAATTTAGAGGGAGATATAAATCTCCTGGAAAGTTTGTAAAGGTGTGTTGGAAATATGGAAAGGAAGGGCACTACAAAAAGGACTGCAGATCTAAAGATCCCGAGAAATGAAAGGGATCTGATGATGCTCCTTCTACAAAGGAAAAAACCACCTCTGATGAAGGTGGGGATTTGTATTTTGCTTCTTCCTCAAATACACATGTAGATCACTAGTCATGGTTGATTGACTCGGGTGCATCCTTTCACTTCACTCCCCATAGGGAGTGGTTATGCGAGTATGAGAAATATCATGGCGGTGATGTCTTCTTAGGTGATGATAGGAAGGCCAGAATCATTGGATGTGGAAAATTCAAGCTGAAGCTGTAAGATGGAAGGATTAGAACACTACCTGGTGTTCTGCACATTCCTGCATTGGCCAAAAATCTAATTTCTAGAAGCAATATGGATGATGCAGGTGTAAAAAGAGTGTTCGAGAAAGATGCCTATAAGATGGTTCAGGGAGCACTCGTATTAATGCGAAGAGTTAGGATTGGAACTCTATACAAGCTTCAGGGTAGCACTATTATTTATGGGTGCAACAGTTCTATGGTTCCCGAAAGTGGAGTGGAAAGCCTAGCGGTCTCTAGAGAAAAGACCATGCTATGGCATGAAAGGCTTGGACATAGTAGAGAGAAGGGCCTTCAGATACTCCATGGAAATAGTATGGTATAAGTTATGTCTAATAGCTCTCTGGATTTCGATTTCTGTGAACATTGTGTATATGGGAAGCAGAATTGGGTGAGTTTTCCTTCTAGTGCTAAGAGGGTGAACACGATATTAGAGCTTGTGCACAATGATGTGTTTGGACCTGTGTCAGTTCCATAACTGGGTAAGTCTGTGTACTATGTTTCATTCATAGATGACTTCTCAAGGAGTACATCGATATATTTCTTCAGGAATAAATCTGAAGTCTTTGAAAAATTTAAAGAATCTAAGGCTTTGGTGGAAAACCAGATAGAGAAGAAGATAAAGGTGTCGAGGAAAGATAATGGTGGGGAGTTCTGCAAGAAGGAATTTTAAGAGTTCTGTAAGAAGTGTGATATAGCACGGCAGAATACTACTCCATACACACCTTAGCAAAATGGAGTTGCATAAATAATGAAAAAAACGCTAATGGAAAAGGCAAGAATCATGCTCAGTGTTACCGGGTTAGGACAAGAATTATGGGCAGAGGCAGTGGAGACTACATGTTACTTGGATAACAGATCACCTTCATCAAAATTGGAGGATAAGACTCCACATGAGGTATGGACTGGTAATAAGCCCTATCTTTCACATTTGAGGGTATTTGGATGTGATGCATATGTACATGTTCCAAAGGATAAAAGGACCAAGTTGGATAATAAATCTGAAAGGTGCATCTTTATTGGGTATAAGGATGGTTTAAAGGGTTACAAGCTTTGGAACCCAGCAACAAGGAAGGTTGTGTATAGCTGAGATGTGGTGTTTAGAGAGGTGAAATATGTTGTTAAACATGAAGTCCTACCAAAGGAACCTGAGAAGATAGAGCTTGAGCTAAAGGAGGATGAATCAGACTCTATAACAGAAGATGACTCAGAAGAGGAAGAGCCACAAACTATAGCTGTGAGAAGATCAGTTCGGGAAAGAAGACAACCAGAAAGGTATAGTCCATATGCTTTCTATTCAAATTATGTTTTAAATATAACAGATGATGATCCTAGAACCATCAGGGAGGCCATAGATTCAAAGGATGGAAAACTCTGGAAGGAGGCCATGGTTGATGAAATGGCATCCTTGCATAAAAATGAGGCATGGGATCTAGTGGAGTTGTTGGCTGGAAGGAAGCCCATTGGGAGAAAATGGGTGTTTAAGAAGAAGATGAATGTAGAAGGCAAGGTGGAGAAATACAAAGCTAGGTTGGTAGAAAAAGGTTATTCCCAAGTGCCGGGAATTGATTTTGGTGATATTTTTTCTCCTGTTGCCAAAGTTACTTCTATTATATTACTTTTATCTGTTGCTGCTGCATTTGATTTTGAGGTAGAACAGATGGATGTGAAGACAACATTTCTTCATGGGGAACTAGAAGAGGAGATCTACATGAAAAAACCTGAAGAATTTATGGTGAAGGGCAAGAAATAACTGGTATGAAGGTTAAAGAAGTATCTGTATGGGTTAAAATAGTCACCAAGGATGTGGTATCAGAAATTTGATACCTATATGCAGGGACTTGGCTTCACTAGAAGCAAGGACAATCACTATTTTTATTTTAAATTAATTGGTGACCATGTTATTTATTTGGTGTTGTATGTGGATGATATGTTGTTGATTGGAAATGATAAAGAAATTATCCAAGATTTGAAAACCAAACTGTTCTCCAAATTCGGCATGAAGGATCTTGGTGCTGCAAACTATATTGGGCATGGAAATTCAGAGAAATTGGGCAAAGAGGAAGCTTTGGTTAAACCAGAGGATTTATGTCGAGACTATATTGTAGAGGTTCAATATGCAGGATAGTAAACCAGTGAATGTTCTGATTCCTGTAGGTACAAAGTTGTCTGTTGAACAATGTCCCAAGACACAAGAAGAAGAGGAGGATATGTCCCATGTTCCATATGGAAGTGTAGTGGGTAGCCTGATGTATGAATTGGTCTATACTAGACCAGACATTGCACATGCAGTGGGAGTATTGATCAGGTTTATGTCAAACCTAGGGAAGGAGCATTGGACAACAGTGAAGAGGGTTTTCAGATATTTGCGTGGCACTAGTGGTTATGTCTTGTGCTACCAGGGAAGACCAAGATTGGAAAGAGTGTTGGACATTCATGGTTTTGTTGATGCATATTGGGCTGGAGATCTAGACCAAAGAATATCTACAAGTGGGTATGTGTTTAGCCTATTTGAAGGTGCAGTCTGTTGGATGAGTAAAAGCAAGTCTGTAGTGGCTCTTTCAACTACAGAGGCAGAATACGTAGCAACCACTCATGCAAGCAAAGAAGCAGTTTGGTTGCAAAGATAGTGTTCAAGTGTGGGGTTGGTGCAGCAAGCTATAAGGATAGGCTGTGATAGCCAAAGTGCAATTTTCTTGGCTAAGAACCCTGCTTATCATTCAAAGACTAAGCACATTGATGTTCAATATCACTTTGTGAGAGATATAGTTGAGGCTAAAAGGGTGTTGCTAGTAAAGGTGGAAACCTTGAAGAATATTGCAGATGCATTGACGAAGTCTATGAGCACTCAGAATTTCTCTTGGTGTAGAGAAACAATGGGTGTTGCAAAGTTGGGCTAATGATTCAGCTCTCCTCTAGCCCCCTGTGGAAAGAAAACAACAAGTGGGAGAATGTTGGGTATGTGTTATATTCTTTCCACGACTAGTCACACATAGGGGGGTGATAGCCCACCTTGTACGTTGCACTGGGCGCAGCAAGGGAGTCACAGGGGGGTGGTAGCCCCCCCTGTTCGGGGTCCAGGGAAGTACCCTGGGAAAAAAATTTTGGTCCTTCTTTTTCGGTGGGCGGACCTGCCCATGGTTTTGTACATGGGTTTGCACATGGTTTTGGGGCATGATGGTTTTCGGCCCCTGGTATTTTGTAGATCCGGTAAAGGGAACTATGGTTATGTTATAATCTAGGGTTAATGGATTGAGTTTTATGTATGCTTCGACGTGTATATATACGTGTTGTAACACTAAAAGGAATATAATGAAAAATCAAGATGGTCGTCTCGATTTGGGATCCAGGGGAAAATCTTTGTGTATATCTATTTTATGTTTTATGCTCTTGCTATGGTTTATTTTTTGTTTTTAAGATTTGTTTGCAGATAATTTCTGTATAGGGTTAAAACCTACAGGACTGCCAAATATGAAAAAAATAGATCACCTGAAGATCTTATCAGACTATTCATAGTTGATATGGGTTCTCTTATTTGGAATGCTGCCAAACAACACAGATCCCTCATTCAAGAGCACAACTTTTGGGAAGTTAGAGATGGAGGTATAGCCAGTTTCTGGGACAACTCTTGGCAAAAAATGCCCAAATTGGAAGCTCTTATCCATCGGCCTCAGCGGTACGTGAATCATTATGATAAACTGGAAAACAAAGTCAAACACTTCTGGGATCCCACTTCAGTACAGGGCTGCCATCAATGGACACCAGCAGATCAAACACATGAGAACTGGTAGGGAGAAACTTCTAAGGAAATTGATAAAGAGCTCAATAGCCTAAGAATTAGATACTCAAAGAAGAAATATCTTCTCAGGTGGGGCTACACTCCACAGGTCATGTTTACCACCAAGGAATCATACAATTTTATGTATCCCTCTCAGGAACCCAAAGATCAGATCTGGATCCAAATATGGCGACCTAGCATCTGGCCCAAGGTTTCCACGTTCCTCTGGCTCCTATGCAACAAATGAATCCTCACCTAGGATAACCTTATGAAAAGAGGATACATAGGACCTTCAAGGTGCCCCAATTGTTTAATGCATTCAAAAAATATCCCGCATCTGATGGATATGTGCACTTTAACCAATAAACTATGGGAAAAAATCATTTTCAGATGCAGAAGATCTAGTCGAATAAAAGGTGACATCGTCAGCACCATCCAAAACTGGCCCTTGGAACCTTATAATAGCAAGTTGTTAAACACACTCTGGATTCTTCTCTCAGGTTTTCTCATGTAGTCAGTCTAGAAGGAAAAGAACAAAAGAGTATTCAAGGATAAAATCACCCCGTTGGAAACCATTTGATTAATCTATGCATCAATCTCCAAGAAACACTAGCTCTACATCACTGGAAGGATTCTCATATTCCCACTGAAGCTCCAGAGAGTCTCATTTGGGAGAATTGGCATTTATCCATTCCATTCCTTCCTTCTAGTACCAGCACTCCCTCCAAGTATCTAGAGTCACCCATTTCTTGGATCCCCCCCCCTCGGTTGGTCTGATCAAGTTGAATTTTGATGGCACTTCCAAAGGAAATCTGGTAGCTGCAGGATTTGGTGGCATCTTTCACGATTCGGTTGGTACTCCCATTATGATATTCTTTGGATCCATAGGGTGGGACACTAATAACTCAGCTGAATTGGAAGGTCTATGACGAGGGCTCTGTATGGCTCAGATGCAGAATTACTTCCCCCTAGAAGTAGAAGGATACTCACAAATTCTCATTCATGCAACTACTCATATCCTCATGGGTGCCTCTGCCTCAAAGGTTGCTAAGAGCTGGCGTCTTGTTGCAAGATTTGAGCTCATACAATAGTGGTTAAAGCAACATTGGGTGATTTCCTTTAAGCATGTCAAACGCTTGGGAAATAAAATTGAGGATTTGTTTGCAAATAAAGGAGTAGACTATGAACACTCACTCTACTCATGTCGTCTATATAATCTCAATGATACCTCCCTCAAACAAGAATGAATTAAACTAGCGCAGATGGAAGCTACACTCCCATATACGAGTGAATAATATGGGAAGGTGGATGGCGAGCCCAGCACGTGACACATGGCTCAGCCACATGGTCACGTATGGGCTCAAGCCGATGGCATTTATATCTGGCAACTGGTCTCAACACTTCAACATTAATTCACCCAAACGTCGATGCGGCTACCACATTTTCAAAATGCCTCTGCACTACAGCACTCTACCATCACCCTCTAGCTGCATTTTCCCCTATGTGGTCTCAGATCCGAGCTCTCAAATGCCCACAGGGAGGTGGTGCAGTCTCTATTGTTGCATTATTCTGGCTCTTGGTCACCATTTATCTCATAGCCTCCATTTCAGCTTCAACTCTACCCTAGAGTCTTTGATTCCTCAGCCTTCTGCTCCCTCTTCTTAGCCTTCTCCACTTGTTTTCATCTCCAACACCTCCAACAGATCCATTATGCCCCGGCGACACCAAATGCACTGCCGCCGAGGCAGTGGGCATGGGCGGGCGTCACGTCCTCCACAGCCCTTCTGCTCTGAGTCCTCCTCACCGCCTCATGATGAGATTTTTTGCAACTACCCTGCTACTCGTAACGGCATAAGTCGAGGCCTTGCTTCACGATTGTCTCACTCTATCTCTCCTAAAGGCATTTATGCATTGCACCACCCCTCTAGCCGCCCCTCTCCACCTCTGCCTCATTTGAAAACTCGACCCCCTCCGCCTACGGAGAAATCTGCTCAATTCCACTATACCTATGCTCTGGACCGCCCTCGCCTCACAACCACCATTACCATCAGCTTCATGAAGGAAGCTTCCCTTGTTGCAAGCCCTAGTCCCAGGAAAAATCTTAGATAATCTACTATTGACTTTGCGCCTCCTCCACCCTCGCATAAGTCTAAAGCCCTTCCAGTCAATCAGGGTGCCCCCTCCTCCAGCAGTAATGAGAAGGGCAGTAGTGGGAGTGGTAGTAGTGGTAGTGATAGCTCAGATTGGTTAGGAGAAGAAGGCTATAAGGGCAGTGCACGCACTGCTCGTACTGCCGTAACTCCAGAACCAACAACTCAACAGACAAAGCATGCAGACGACTCCTCCGATGAGTACAGGTGCCTTGTTGTGGAGGAACCACCGCCTTTGCACAATGACACCTAGCTTGAATAGGTTTTTTTATTCATTTCTGTTAATTTTCTGGGCTACTATGTTTCTCTTAAATACTTTCATAATACTCAACTATTTTTTGTATGAAGCTGGTTTCCCATATGTGGGCAGCTATAGTAAGACTAGTTTCCCCATCTGGGGTAGTCACTATTTTGATTTTTTGACCCATAATGCCTCTGGAATTCACTAGTTCAGCGATTCTAGAGGCCAGACTCTCTTTGTACATTATGTTTTATTAATAGAACTTAGTCTAACTTAGAAAAAAAAACATGTAATATTCCCAATTTTCCATCAGTTAATTGGAATGTTAGAGTTCTTATTTTTCTTAATTAATTAAGTAAATAAAAGGGTAGAGGGGCCCATAAGCCCCATATATGAATAAAATCCACTTTTGGTGTGTGTATGTGGGTTATTTAGATAGTAGATCAACATTCTGGAGTAGTGGGGCAGCTTATTAATGAAGGAAGAGTGGAGATCATAGAGAATAATGAGGAAGATGATGGAGATCTTGGAGGAATAAAAGTAATATCATAGGGCATTAATCATGCGGTGATGGAGGAAGTGGTGCATTAAATGCACACATGATGGAGGGGTGGAAAGTAAATGCAGAAATCATAGAGATCATGGAGAGACATCACAGTCTTCATGGAGGCTAGTGGCCACATGTGCAATGCAATTATGAGGTGGGCCAAGGCTAGGGAAGGCTGACAACCATTTAAGGAAGATGAGGGAAACAAATCAAATCAGTCTGGAATTTGATATTGTATTTTCATTTGAAATTATTTGCATGCTTCAGCTGTTTAGCTAAGTCTATTGTGATGTTTAGCGCATGGCTGCTCCCGAGCGGGAATCCCACCCTTACCCACGGGGGTCTTCAAGTGCCTACTCTGGGAAGGCTATTTTTAGCAGCTATTCATCATCCGGCATTGGTGCCACATTCATCCGCTCTCTTCTGTATATACAGCTTCAGGAATTACACATTCTTGTCTTAGGATTTGAGAGGAGGAAGGTAGTTTCTAGCATTTCAACTAGGAAATCTGTGGAGGATTCATCCTTTAACCTTGTGGTTCCATTTCAGTATTCTAGGAGCAGTATTGTGATGTCTGGTATCAGGCCATCATATTACACCTCCATGCAGTAGCAGTTCCTTTAGGAATTGCGTAGTCCAGTCAGGCAGATCTAAGGGAGGAAGGAAGTTCCAAGTATTTCAGCTTGGAATCCTCTAAGGGGTATTTCCCTCACTTTGGAGAGATCATTTACATGATATGTGAGCATTATTTCATCATCCAGAAGTAGGATGAAACTCTAGCCTCCTTTACAGTGCAGTCTAGTCTATCATTTGTGCAGTTTATAGCTGCAACTTGAGCAGAGAAAGGAGGAGCTAGATCTCAAGCTTCTAGCTTGAGAATCTAGAGAAGGGATTAGCCCTTTAGTTAGTGAGTTGAGTGGATTATATTACAACTGATAGATCATTATTTCAGCCCCATATCAGTATTTTTCTCCAAGGAGTGTGTAACTCAGCCAGCAGGGGTGTAGTGTGCCACCTAAAAAGGGCCGAAAATCCATAATTAAAATATGGCCAAACTATTTCTGGGTTTTTCTGGGTGTTTTGAGTAGAATCCGTGGCTAAAATACCGGATCTGTCTAAGCAGTATAGAAACCTCTCACACATATATCTTCTTCACATCAGCAGTAATTTCCAACATCAACAATTATACTTTCTAGTGCTAGATTTCATTAGTGTATTTCAACCATCTTGTGGCTTGAGTGCATTCTTGTTGGAGCACTGTGTACTTATCTTGGTGTTGATCCTTAATGATATGTTTTAGATATTTTCTGCCAATATGTATGATGTTTTGATGTATTCCTGAATTTTTCCAGTTCTACATGTTTAATTCTTATTTTACCATAGTTGGAATTGGGAATATATTCTATATTCTTATCTTTTCCATTTTGGAATATTACATAACAGTCATACTGAGTGAATTATGTTCATTCCTACAAATACTTGTACCAATGGGGATTGGAGTCTCTTGTAGGTTGGTGTTTGAAAATCTTATAAAAAATGAGATTAGTGTCTCCTATCGGTTGGTGCCTACAAATCTTGTATACGAAGGGATTGGTGGCTCTTGTAGGTTGGTTCTTGCAAATGTTGCAATAGAGGCGATTTGTGTCTCTTGTAGGTTGGTTCCTATAAATCATACAACGAAACATATTGGTGTATCCTAAAGGTTGTTGATCCAAAAGGACCTTCACACATGAAAAGAGCTTTGCGCCATGTTGATTTGAAGTTGGTGACAAAGTGCTTAAGTGGGTGAAATTATGTACATGCATTTAATTATGTATTTTTATTAAAACCCATGCATTATTGATATTAATGATTAACAATTGTGAGAGAAATTCGTCTCACATATTATTCATTAATGTAATTAGGGAAATTAGTTTTTATGTGAGAAACTACCTCACACCAATTCTCTATTTTTCTCAATTATAGGTTGAGAGAATCAAGGGCGTGGTTGAAGAGTCTTTAGTTGGTTTTGAGAATTTTCCCAATTATGAGCCTGAGATAGTTGGAGGTCCTAATTTCATGGATTTTTCTTTTCCTTCCTTGTAGTTAGGCCCTACAATTATGGGTCTTGTAATTAATTCTCTTTGTTGGGACAATACTTAGCTAGTGAGAGCCATAGTGCTTGGATAATACTCGGTCATAGAGCTTGAATGTAAGAAAGCTTAATTTGAAGAAGGAATATAGAGGATCTGCATTCCAATTGAAGTAGATCCAGAGATGTAGCCCTAGAGAGATGGAGGGGTGAACTTCGTTACCAATTAGTTGTCTCTATCTTACTTACATGTTTGTTATTATTGATATGTTAAGTTTAGTTATTTATTTCTATGTGTTTATGTACTATAATCGATAGACTAATATGCTGATTTAAAACTGTATAATCCATAGTCAATTAAAGTATCTTCATACCGTACATGATGTTTAGAGTAGTACTCGACCTGCGATCAAATCAAGTGTTATTAGAGCAGGCGAATGCTTTGCAAGATGGGAAAAGGAATGAAGAATGCTAAAAGAATGCAAGAGTTGAAAGAGATAAATGAAATCATTCAAGCTGAAAATGCTGAATTGTGAAGGCTATTGCGTGATAAGCAGGAACTTCAAGAGATGATACGAGCTAAAGAGGAGTTATTGTCTAAGTTGCAGAAGGTTGAGATGACGGAGGTTGCATCTCAAAATGAGTTATATGATGTTACTTCATGTTATGTTCTCTCTCAATATGAAACTAATGTTGGCATGAAAATACTCACAAAGATGGGGTATAGAGGAGGTGGTCTTGGCATAAATGGCGAAGGAGTCACCGAGCCATTGGAGGTTGTACCAAGACAACCATTTGCAGGCTTGGGTTATGGACATGAAGAGAAAGGAGAATGCTCCAAGGTAGCTGAAGCAAAATCCATCTATTCATCACTTGATTCTAAGAAGGGATTCAAGCCACCTAGTTCTCATCAGTTCAAGGACAAGTCAGGAAGGTATAATAATCATTCAAATTCTTCTTTTACATATAAGAGAAATGATTTCTTTTGTAGATTTTATAACCGTTATGTAGTTAAGAATCAAACAAAAAATGTGTGGGTTAAGAAGGCATATGTGTCCACGAGAAGTGAGACCAAAAATAATGAGAACCTTCTGAATCCTCCTATCATGAAGACACAGTTGAACAAGAAAGGACATAATTTCTGTAGTTTCTGCAAGATCAGTGGCCATTGGGAGAAGAAGTGCTAGAATTTGCACCTCGAAATTCGCCACAAATCAAGTAGGAAGCTTGTAAAAGAGCCGATGAG
This sequence comes from Pinus albicaulis, assembly GCA_034641835.2. Lineage (NCBI taxonomy): Eukaryota > Viridiplantae > Streptophyta > Pinopsida > Pinales > Pinaceae > Pinus > Pinus albicaulis. The sequence goes on from CM076582.1 coordinate 919,188,360, forward strand.
GAAGGAGGATACATCCATCATTCAAAAATCATGCTTACAAGAAGAAAGTTCTTCGTGCCAGTTTGGTAAGAAGTTCATGATGTTTCTGCAAGTTATATTTCTTCTCTTTTCCAAAATTTTGAGTTTTATGGGAGCAAGGATCCATATTTTGATGGAAAATGCTCAATTTTTTTCCAACTCAAAATAAAAAAATGACAGCACCATCGTGAAGAGCTTGACAAGAGGAATCTGATGGTGCTTCAATAGTGTCAAACGACAACCGGATGGAAAAGTTATTACAACCTAAATGATCATTACACCATGGTGTGCATGATGTTCTAGTGTTATTGATGAAAATAATCAACAATCAGTAGTGTTGTTAGTACCTGAAACATGGGTTTCCCTACTAAAGTGTCTAGAAGAACCACCTGCACATGATGTCTTCATGAATCTTTGTATAAACTGTCACACTCTACTATGTCAAGGTGTCAAAAACATCGTGTAATATGATTAGAGTTGCGATGAGTTTGTGGAGGCAAAGACCCAAACCAGTGACCACCATCCATCATTGTTGTCTTCAAGGAAGGAGATATGCAATAATGTGCTCATAGAAGCCTCGCATAGTTTTGGCAGGAAAAATGTTCAAAATAATGTTGAATGCGTAAACAGAATTGTCACAGGCATGGGCGAAAATGACTCAAATATTGTGGAAGTTTACATTTGAGATAAGTTACTATCGGTCTCAAGAAGAATGTTTCCCCTTCACTTTGAAATTGACCACTTCCAATAGGCAATGCCATCTTGATTACTAAATTTCCCATCCCTACAGGCCATGTTAAAGCAACATGATTTTCATTATTTCTCAGGCATCAAACTCTGAACTGCGATCTTCAAATAGGGAGAAAAATCTGAATTTCCCTAATGACTCTACGATACCTCTGACTGGGAGCGAATTAAAAAAAAATTGTGGGAAGATGATTCACAGGCACCTGAAGAATTTCGGGAGTTAGAGATTAATGCTATACTCTCCAACATTACAGAGACCATAGGGAAACTGGAGGACCTAGAACACATTGCCATTTGGCAAGTTTTCATCTGAACAACAAGTGAGTCTGACAAAATTTCCAAAAGGATTTTTTCATTTTCTATTATTAAACGACTTGGTGTTAAAAGAGTGTTCTAAAGGGATCGTGCACACAAGCTGGACACGACGCAGTCCCCACAATTCTTGGCATTGCCACACCCACTGGAAGGGGTCTGTTGTCTATCCAACTGGTGTGTTGTTATTAATTCCACCACCGACGCAGATTTCATGGGATCATTTTTTATTCTCATTTAGTTTCAACGTTGGTTGATAATATTGATCATCAATGTCAATGAAAAATCTAAGGAAACTCTCATGATTTTATAAAGAGAATCATATTTTTTTAGCATATTTTTGAGACATCACGGATGAATTACTGGGCCTGGAGCCATCGTTGTTAGCTTTTGAACCATATGTCAACTTGACAAGTATTGATAGAATTGCTTAGAATGAAAATATGTGGCACCAGAAACATGGAAAAATCCAGCGTAGTATGTGGCAAGACAGTTCTAAGGGCATGCCATGGGAGGTGGCCACAATAGCTTAAACATTGCAGAGTTAATGAAACATGGCTCCATGCATTAATTGATGTCCATTCAAGGCACAGGTCCATTAATATTGGTGGAAATCCTCTGCCATGCAAGGTTATTATGCTTGGGAGCATTAGTCGCATTCTTCCCTTTCACCTGTTGGAATTTCTAAGAATTCCAGAACAATACATAGAGAGAATAATACTCTCCTCCAAACACAGAGAATTAAAACAAAATTTTCTTGATGGGAGATAAAGTTTGCATGAAAATTCTTTCTTCTATTAGCTTAAAAAAAAATTGTTACAAATAAAAATTCTTCCTCTAACAGAGGGATTTCAAAATGGACTGCTACAATAACACAGTGCCAAAACTCTCTGTCTCTCAAAACACACTAAACAATGCTCTGTCACAACACTCTGTTTTTCACTTACAGAATATTAGCCTGCAGGCTCTAACAGCAATACAACACAACAACTACCTTTTCAATACAATACAATTCTTTTTATATGGCACGCGTTGTAAAACATAAAACAAAGAAATAAACAAATTACAAATAAATACACTGTCGAAACATAAAACTTTAACATAAAATTATATTTGCGCGACGTATGAGTGGAGCCCACATCGCAATCAACGATCGGCGGAACATTTGGTGTAGCAGAAAAACAAAATTGCGATTTAGCAATTGCGATCGGCAGAACAATAAGCTTGGAGGACGGACCATTTGGAATTTGCGATTGTGATTGTGCGATTGCGACAATCGCATTGGAGAAAAACAAATGTGCGGAACGGTTGAACAACAACCTTGCGATGTTGCAATTGTGATAGCATCGCATTGCACCATCGACATTGGCGGATGACTTAAGAAAAGGGCAGAAAGGATATGTGATGTTGCGATGTGCAATTGCGACAATCACATCGTAACTTTTCATGGAACACAACATATGGCGGAAAACACAATGCAACGAGTGATTGCAATTTGCGATTGTGGTGGGACCACATCGCATCGCATCGCAACTCTTCAATCGACGGAAACAATTTCAGATGGCGGAACATACAACCTTTGCGATTTGCGATTGTGATTCAAAAAGATTGGTGGGGACCACTATGACTTGTCCCATTCAAAACTTAGAAAAAGACTTGGTCATGTTTAAACAAAAAGCTGTGTTTTCTAAAAGAAAACTGTAATGGCTTTTCAAAAACCGAATTGACTTTGCAATACAAATAGAAAGCGGCTGATCTTGAAAAACATGAAAACAAAAATGGAAAGCGGCTGTGTGCAGAATAGTGAATCGCACCTATACTGCTTCACCTGTAGATGTACAAACCTGCAGTTGAAATTAACATTTCAACACTCCCCCTTAAGTTCAACTGCTGGGTTATCAGTTATACCCAAATATTTCCTTAAAAACTAAAAACTCTTCTGCCCCAATGGCTTGGTTAGAATGTCTACAAACTGCTCCTGAGTTCTGCAGTGTTTTAAAATTATTTCTCCATTTTTCACTAGCTCCCTGATGTAGTGAAACTTGGTATCAATGTGTTTCGTTCTTTTATGAAACACATAATTCTTTGATAATGCAATAGCTGAGATATTGTCACAATAAATCACTGTGCCTTTTGCTTTCTCTTGGCATAAAATTCTCAACATCCTCCTCATCCAAACTGCTTGACACGCTACTGTTGTAGCTGCCACATACTCTGCCTCTGTTATAGACAATGCTACAATAGGTTGTTTCTTAGAAGCCCATGAAATGGCTCTTGAACCCATGTGAAAAACATAACCATAAGTACTCAACCAGTCATCTACACTTCCAGCCCAATCACTGTTAGTGTAACCAATTAACTCTAAATTTTCTGAAGTAGTATACAAAATTCCATACCTTTTAGTTCCTTTAACATACCTCAGAATTCTTTTTGCTGTCTGCCAATGTGCTTCTTTTGGCCTCTCCATGAATCTAGAAATCAAACTAACAGCATGCATTATATCAGGCCTAGTTGCAGTCAAATACATGAGGCTGCCAATTATGCTCTTGTACAAACTAGGATCAAAATCCTTGCTGCTGTCCTCTTTACTGAGTTTTAATCCCATCACTGTGGAAGTAATTGCTGCCTTGCAATCCTGCATGTTAAATATTTCCAAAAATTCATTAACATATTTTTCTTGAGAATTAAAAATTTTATTTTCACTTTGCTTTACTTCTATTCCTAAGAAGTATTTCAGCAAACCCATATTGGTCATTTCAAATTCATCTTTCATGACCTTCTTAAAATTTTCAACAAGGTAATCATCATTACCTGTAAATATCACATCATCAACATATAATACAACAATCAACATCTTACCATCTTTCTCCTTGATGTATAAGGTGGGTTCCCCCTCACATTTTTCAAATCCATTTTCCAGTAGATGGGAATCTATCCTACTGTACCATGCTCTTGGTGCTTGCTTCAGCCCATAAAGAGATTTCTTCAATCTGCACACTTTGTGCTCTTGGCCTTTCTTTTCATAGCCTAGAGGTTGTTCAATATAAACCTCTTCCATTAACACTCTTGTTAGGGTCCTATGATTTGGCTGATTGGCAAGCCAAATGACAGTGTAACATCAAACCAAGCTTTGGAGCCCAAGGACCTAGCCTTCCTGGACTCAGAGAGAGCTCTCTCTATATGTGTAAGGGATATCTGTGTGTTTGCTTATTCTGTTATGATTTTAGGCTAGTTATGAAGTGGGTTTTTTAGTTTTGGTTTTTAGGTTGTGAGGGATGAAACTGATCAAAGATAAGAGATAGGTAAAAATATGTCAAAATAACTAGGCTATGGGGTCGAAAAGGTCAAGAAAGCTATCAGATGGTGATACAAGGCTGTTGAAGGGCCGATTTGATTCAAGGTAGAAAGGATCTTTGGGCAAAATGGAGTAAATGGACATCAATTTTGTGAACAACAAAGAGTTTCAAGCATAACTAGTTCAATAGATAACATAAACATGGTAGGGCAAACCATTAATCATGGAAAATGTAACTATAAGCTAATCAATACATAGAAATAAACATTCAAGCCATACATAGAGGTATATGACCCTCTAACTTTGGGAAATGACTATCAGACTTTGGGGAAAACACTTAAGACGGAAAAACAACTTAACTTACTATGCTGGAATGCCTAAACACAGTACTTCAAGTTATTGGCCACTTTGAACAACAAGATTTGCATAGTTTTAGGCAAAGGGCTAGATCGGAACTAGGCCTCCTTGGTTCAACAAAATGATATTCTAATCAGTCAAAGAGAAATTTCATGGATGGAACTATAGCTAGCCATAGGTAAGCAGGGCGTATTGTAAGTCATACTTAGCATGTATAAAACCATGAATGAAACAAGCAACAATATCCTAAATAATTAAAGAGCAGTCAAGAATTCTTTAATGTTACTTAGGAAGAAGAAAACAAAGAAGCTATGAAGAAACATAAAATTTGAGGTGCCTCCATGGGCATGTCTCAAATTTGTTCTATACTAATCTATAGAAAGCAAGAAACATATAGTCATGAATGGAAACTAGAAGAAAAACAGAGAAAGAGACACTATACCATTCTACCAAGTCATGGAATCCAACAACAATCCTCTATCCATCATCCAAGAACATCCAAGAGGCGATCCAAAAGAACGAGACAATTATTTCTTCCAAAGCTTATATGACCATATATTGCTTCTATCATCAAGTTCAGCCTCTATTTTACAATGAAATCCTTTGGAATAAATAGGCCAAAGTGAGGAAAACCTCATGGTTCAACTTGTTATCCCATTGGCCTAATCAAAATATTTAAACTTGTCCTTGAGGCTTTGCAAATCCCAAGGCACAAAATATCTCATAAAATATCTAAAAAATGCTAAAAAATGGAATTAAATTGACTTTTCATAACTTTTCATCTGCAAAAATAGCTAAACGCACATGAGGAAATATCAGTTTTTAAAGGTTCAAAATTTACAAAAATATTCAAAATTTACATCAGCAAAAGGTCCCCTGACTTGCCGACAACATTTGGCAGCCTTCCCGATGTCAAAATGAGGCTCATGATAGCTCGTTGGAAAAATCTGAGTGTATACTTTCTGGAACAACTTGAATTTCCCCAATTTGATGCCTGGAAGTCCTCCAAAAACAGGCCTTTGTGTAAAAACCCAGAAAATAAACCTTGCCAATAGACGGGGCAGAATGTTGAAAAAGTGAGTGTTTTTTGTATCTTTGGGGGACAAAAACAACTTCAAATTCTCTGAAAATTTCTGAGTAGATGCCCCTGAATTTAATTCGTCCAATGGTGTCACTCTCAAGAGTTGAGGATGCTCCAAACCTAAACGGCGGCGCCCATGATTTTATGTAATTAGGCTCAAAAATGTCAAAAAACAAGATTGTGTCAAATTCGCTCAATTTTGGTGAGCAAGTCCCTCAAGGCTTTTTAGAAACATGTCTAGAAGCTCAGGCCAAAATTCCAAGCCTAGAGGTGTATTTTTCCTTTTTTCTCACCGGGCACCCTCTTTGGGCAGTTTTGAGCCTTTCTTGGTTTTCTTCTTTGTAGTTTGGCATTCTAGCTTTGGTGAAGAAGTCATGGCCCCTTGCCTAGGAGAGGCAGCTAGCACATGCTTTGGAGAATGCCCTTAATGATCTTTATGATGTTGTTTTGTCTCATAAGGTTGCCCCCTTTCATGTCTTTGTTCATCATTGTTATGTTGTTCCTGCTACTCTGTCTCACCTTCACTATTTGATTAAGGCAACAATGGTTTCAAATGTTGTGTAAAATGTTTTCTTTGGTGTTAGGTTTCTTCCCCTTCAACAAACTGTCCTTTTCTGCCCTTTGTATGCCAAACAACCTATATTTATAATAAGCACACAGTCAACAAAAGATACACACAGTCAGAGTGATTTTTCTATGTTGGTGATAAGGTCATCAAGCTCCTTGAGTTTTGGTGTGAGTATAAACAACACTGTAGCAGTCAATCAGCAACAACTCCTCACAATCAAAGCACTGCCCTCCTTATACTTCACTGTTGCTCACACAAAGTTTGAAAATACCTCCAAATGTAATGGTAGTTTCACCCACTGAATCTGCTTTATGGAATGAAAGGTCAAACACTGCTTTTGTCTTTTCAACACACAGAAGAGATTTTTGAAAAGGTCAAAAATGCTCATACAATGACTACTGCTGTTTGAACATAGACCCACAGTTGCACCTTTCAAAACCCTGTGTTTCTTCTTTCAATATTGTTTGAGGGCAGTTTTTGAGGTTTTTAATCACCAATAGGAACCCACCACCTTTGCTATGTTTACTACTGGTTAATCACAAACTACAGCAACTCAAAAACTCAAACCTCCCAAGCACCTTTTCTTTGTTACATATAGTTGACAGAGTTATGGGTTTTATGCCACAGCAGTTTAAATGTCCCAAAGGCTTGACAACCCCCTTAGAAAAGAGATGTGATGTTTGAGCAATTTAAGGATAGTTTTAAGCTCTTTGCAGCTAGGATTAACATTTCACTCCCATCAACTTCTATTCTTTTCAAAATATTCACTTTAAAAAACTTGACTTACACCACGGCCTTTACTACTTCAAAACCCTGTCTAGTAGTTTGAATTTAAGGGGGGCAAGACAAAAAATACCTTGAAACACCATTGCAATCTTTTCTTGCAAGTTGGAGACACTTTGAAGCAATTTGGAGGCGTTTTAAAGGCTTGTTATAGGCGCAACGCATTTGAAGGAGAGAGTGTCGCGCAAGGAATGTTGTCGGGTCACCTGTCAGGCCGACAGGACCAACGCCCACAGGCGCGTCGCGCGCCGCTACAGGCGCGCCGCGCAGCAGTGGAAACCTTTGTAAAAAGTCTGCCTGAACGCGCCGCGCGCTTTTCCAGGCGCGCCGCGCAGGCCAAAAAGCTCCAAACTTATGCAAACTAGTTTGAAAACCCTTTGTTTAGGTCAGAGAACAATAATAAGAGTGTTGCCTAGTTCATGGAGAGTTTTTTGGAGGGTTTGCAACAATCCTTAACCCTATTCTGAAATCAAACAAACTTCTTCAAAAATTTAAGGACTTCATTGCTTTTCATCTAAGTAATGAAAAAATGTCCCCTTTTTCTGATATTTGCACTATAGGAGGAAAATTTGCTCTGAGCCATATGGAGGGTTGTAGATGTGTCTTCAACTGATGTTTTTCTTTGATTTGGAAGTGAAACTTAATCATAACCACCAGGGCTTCATTATCATCTTTGATACATTTTTATAAAGAACAGGCCTTCTTTCTTGACAGTGGCATGCTCTATTTGTTTTGAGGGTGTTTTTCTGACTTTGAAACATATACCATAATTCTTCTGGTACTTTTATGACCCTGTATACCTATTTGCCATGCCTTTTTGATGAGGAAGAAACTTAACTGCCATTTCAATATCCCTTTTATACCCCTGGTCTTTGTATGGCATACCTGCTATCATTCTTCATCAGTTGAAAGAGGTTTTTTATATAAAAAGGAAAGAAGCACCTTTGAATATCATCATCACCCACTTGTCTTTGTTATTTGAAAAGAGGACACCTGTAGAAGATATTTTGTGTTGCATGGGGTTTTCTTTGTCATTTTGAAGGAGGTTTCTTCTCCCTCTTGCAACCTAAACTGACATTTTTGCTCTAGATGCTATGGATATGGTCTTGTTTACTGCGCAAACTGAATTAGATGGCAGGTGCTACTTGAGATTCCTTTTCTGACTGTGGGTGCAAAAATGCAGTTGCATTCACCTAGGTTTTATCATCCTATGTCTATCAAGAAGGGCGCTTTTTCTAAAACCTTTCCTCTACTCAAGATATACCAGCAAGGTATCTTGGTCGTCTTGCTATAGGAGCAAACCACCTTTGGAAAAAAATAAACATAATTTGCCTTCTTGTCCACTGTGATGAGCTGTTTGAAAGACATTCTTTCATGAATCAGGAAGATGAGTACCCTTTGAAAAATAATTATCATCACTAGCCTGTGAATTGAGCTGTCCCTTAATCATTAGAAAAATTTCTTTATTTGGGCTCCAGACTGCCCTTTTTTGAAAGAAATCCTGATAAGAGACAAGTTTAACTCCTTGGATTGTAGTGGTACCCCTGCTTTCCTTCTTTGTTTTTTACATCATTTCTCTGTTTCAACTGTCTCCTATTGTGTTTAAAATTTGTCTATCAGTCAGTGAAAACTCTAGAATTGATCACTGCTCTGGCCTTTTTCTTATGAATGAAGGAGGCCTTTCAGTCATGTCATATCATCAGCGTCTTAACAGTGTTTTTTTTCTTTCACTGTCCTTTCAGGCTTTGAATGAGGTCGCAAGAGCTTGATGAAAAACTCTTTGCTCTGTAGCTGCATCCCAGGCTCAAGATCACATTGATAAGTAGTTGTCTTCTCATGTGGAGCCAAAAATTGCTTCTGCGATGCTGGTATGTTTTTGTCCTTGAAAGATCCATAAACACTGTAAAAACACCTAAAATCAGCTTGACTTATGGTCTATGTATTGCTGAGACTTAAGGGTGTATTAGTGGTGCGACCTAGGGCTGTAACCAACTTCATTAGCAGAGTAGGAAGGTTTGTTATGACTGGTCTATAGCAGATGGAGGTTTTTGGCTCTTGGATATTTTTCCAAGGGAGAAATGCCTTAAAGCACCACTTCCTAACTTAGGGGAGACTGTTTGAATAGATTTGGATTGTCTCTTTAGAGCTGATGGGCAGACTAGTATGGTTGAAGCTGGATAGGGTTTGATAATGGGGTTTCATCTCGTCATGGGAAGAATGAAAGGTAGGAAAGCAAAAAAGTTTATGGGTGTTTTCCCAGCTGGAAAATATGACAAATTTTGGATCAGCTGCTAGAAAACTTGGCTATCAGAACTAGTCATCACCAATAAGTGAAAAATACTGATGACTAACAAATCCATTTAAAAATGTTGACTTCACATCCATTTGGTAAACTTTTCACTTGTTTTGTGCTGCTATGGACAACACTGCTCTCACAGTTTCCATTCTTGCAACCGGTGCGAAATTTTCCTCATAGTCTCTCCCATGTTGCTCCTTATATCCTTTGACAACAAGTCTGGCCTTGTGTCTTTCAATCTTTCCTTCAGCATTACTCTTGGTCTTGTAGACCCATTTCACTCCAATCAATTCTTTACCTTTTTGGAGTTCAACCTAATCCCATGTCTTATTTATTTCTATGGAATTAATCTCTTCATCCATAGCTTCTATCCATTTCCTATCTTTAATAGCTTCTTCAAAATGAATAGGGTCATCAACATGACAATATAAAGCAAACAAAGAGTTCATACCTTCATTTGCTGCCTCTTGCTCATAAATTTCATTTAAATTTCTGAACTTTGTTCCTCTTTCATTTGGTGTGCAAGTGCTTGAAGTAGCACTCGAATCTCCTCCTTGTGGTGTGCTTGGAGAAGCACTCTCATTTCTCCTCAAGGGTGTCCCTTGCTGTCCTTGTGTTGGTGCTGCTACTGAGAGATGTATTTCAGCCATCTCTTCATCATTTTCATCATGAGACAAACAATTTTTAACATTCACTTTTTTCTCATTGCTTCCATCCCAAGCTTCCTCCTCAATAAACTGAACATCTCTGCTCACAATAAACTTCTTGGTGGATGGGTTATACAACCTGTAAGCTTTGGATTCCTCACTGTATCAAATAAAAATACATTTCTCCCCCTTGTTGTCCAACTTCTTCCTTATCTAGTCTGGAATGTGTGCATAAGCCACACAACCAAAAACTTTTATGTCGGTGACTCCTTGCTTTGTCCCACTCCATGCTTCTTCTATAACTCTATTCATGACTGATTTTGTTGGGCATCTATTCAAGATATATGCTACACAATGTACAACTTTAGCCCAATAATAATTTGGCAAATGTTTTGCCTTTAGCATACTCCTTACCATATCCATGATTGTCCTATTTTTCCTTTCGGCAACGCTATTTTGCTGCGGAGTGTACCTTGCTGTAAATTTTTTGTGTATGCCATTTTCTCTGCAAAAACGCAGAAATTATTTAGAGATGTATTCACCTCCTCTATCAGTTCTTAGGACTTTGATATGCAGCCCACTTTCATTCTCCACAAGTGCTTTGAAATTGCATAATCTTTCAAACACTTCACTTTTATTTTTCAAAAAGTAAACCCAAGTTTTTCTTTTAAATTCATCAATAAAAGTTAACATATAGTGGCTGCTTGCAAGTGATGGTGTTTGCATTGGTCCAAATAAGTCTGAGTGGACAATTTCTAAGGGTTCTTTTGCCCTTATGCTTTTTCCGGATGGAAAACTTTCTCTGTGTTGTTTACCCAAGATACAACCTTCACAAAGGCTATCCGGTTTCTCAATCAATGGTAATCCACTTACCATTCCTTTTATGTGCAACAAGTTAAGACCTCCAAAGTTGAGATGTCCAAATCTCAAGTGCCATAACAAATTTTCATCCTTTGCTTCTCTTTGGAAAGCCTCTTGTGTCACTGCTGCCATTTCTTCTCCATTCTTCAAATCTACTCTCATCCTGAGAGGGAACATTCTGTTCCTTGTCATCTTCACTTCAGCAATACATTGTTTTCTTGGTGGTTTATCCATGATGGTGCATACATCATATTCAAATAAAACATTGTACCCCTTTTGAACAAGCTGTCCAATACTTAAGAGGTTACATTTCATTCCAGGCACATGTTAAACATCTGATATGGATTTCCTTTCTCTTTTCCTTGTTAAGACACCTACATCTCCTTTTCCCATAACAAAGACTTTACTATCTGTCCCTAATGTGACTTGAGACCTAAAATTTTCATCTAACATGGAAAACATAGAAATGTTTCCAGTCATATGGTTACTACATCCTGAATCTAGAAACCATAAATCTTCACTCTTTTCCTCAACCATATTACATGCTAAAAAAAGTTTATCTTGGCTGATATTTTCTCTAGTGAAATTTTCACTGGGTCTATTACCCATATCATGCTGCTTCTTCCTACATTCATTTTCATAATGCCCATATTTTTTTACAATAATGACACTATACATTGGATTTGTCATACCTTTGTCCATGAGCATGTTGTTGTCCACTTTGCTGGCTGTTTCTTTGGCATTCGTTCTGTTTTTATTGTTGCCCCTTCCTTGAGCATTTGCTGGATTGTTTCTTCCTCCTCTGTTTTGGTTTCTACCTCTTCCTCTCTTGTTTCCTCTACCTTGACCTCTTCCTCGTCCAAAGGAAATTTGGGTCTTGAAGGCATGCTCCAAAGATGAGTTTTCATTTCTACCCAATCTTTGTTCATGTGTCGTCAGTGATGCATGAAGCTCATCAACTGAAAATTTTGTGAGATCCTTTGTCTTTTCTATGGTGGTGACTATTACATCAAACCTTGAGGGTAAGCTCCTTAATAGTTTTTCCACAATCCTTCTTTCTTCAAGCGTTTCTCCATGAGACCTTATCTATGTGACCATACTAATCACATGTGTGAAGAATGAGTCTATATTATTTGACTCCTTCATGAAGAGAGTCTCAAAATCTCTCCTCAGCAATTTTAGTTTTGTTGTCTTCACTTTCTCCATGCCTTGATAGGCTGTCTTAAGAGTTTCACATGCTTCTTTGGATCTCTTAGCTAGTGCTATCCTTGGAAACACACTCTCATGTACTGCTTGATACAAATAGAAGAGGGCTTTTGAGTCCTTCTTCTTATTTCTCTTCAACAAGTCCTTCTCTGCCTGTGTTAAGGCATTAAACTCATTTTCATCTATTGGCTCTTCAAAACCATCCTGAACAAGTTCCCATAAGTCTTGAGAGGCAAACATGGCTCTCATAGTGATTGCCCAATAATCATAGTAATTTTCATTGAATTGTGGGAGTTGAGCATTACCAATACTCATGCTTGTTCTGGCCCCTGCCATGCCTAGCACTTTGAACTATGCTTCAAATAATTTACTGTGAATTTATAAAATAAACTGACTATCTTCAAAAGGTAACACAAAAATCTATCTTGAGAATACCTTGGATTCTTTTTTATTGAGCCTTCACTCTGCTAGAGAAGTTGCTGCAGCAAAAAAATCCTTCCTTCAGCTTCTTTGACACCTTCAAAGATCCCGAACTAGCTCTGATACCATGTTGGAATTTCTGAGAATTCCATAACAATACAGAGAGAGAATAATACTCTCCTCCAAACACAGAGAATTAAAACAAAATTTTCTTGCTGGGAGACAAAGTTTGCATGAAAATGTTTTCTTCTATTAGCTTAAAAAAAATGTTACAAATAAAAATTCTTCCTCTAACCAAGGGATTTCAAAATGGACTACTACAATAACACAGTGCTGGAACTCTCTGTCTCTCAAAATGCACTAAACAGTGCTCTGTCACAACACTATGTTTTTAACTTATAGAATATTAGCCTGCGGGCTCTAACGGCAATACAACACAACAACTACCTTTTCAATACAATACAATGCTTTTTATATGGCACACGTTGTAAAATATAAAACAAAGAAATAAACAAATTACAAATAAATACACTGCCGGAACATAAAACTTTAACATAAAATTATATTTGCGCGACGTACGAGTGGAGCCCACATCGCAATCGGCAATCGGCGATCAGTGGAACATTTGGTGTAGCGGAAAAACAAACTTGCGATTGAGCGATTGCAATCAGCGGAACAATAAGCTTGGCGGATGGACCTTTTGGACTTTGTGATTACGATTGTGCGATTGCGACAATCGCATCAGTGAAAAACAAATGTGCGGAACGGTTGAACAAAAACCTTGCGATGTTGCGATTGCGATTGGATCGCATCGCACCATCGGCATCAACGGATGAATTAAGCAGAGGGAGAAAAGGATATGTGATGTTGCGATGTGTGATTGCGACAATCGCATCGCAACTTTCATGGAACACAATATATGGCAGAAAACAAAATGCAACGAGCGATTGCAATTTATGATTGTGGTGGGGCCACATCGCATCCCATCACAACTCTTCAATCAATGGAAACAATTTCGGATGGCGGAACATGCAACCTTTGTGATTTGTGATTGCGATTCAAAAAGACTTGTGGGGACCACTATGACTTGTCCCATTCAAAACTTAGAAAAATACTTGGCTGCATTTAAACAAAAAGATCTGTTTTCTAAAAGAAAACTATAAGGGATTTTCAAAAACCAAATTGACTATGCAATACAAATAGAAAGCGGTTGATCTTGAAAAACATGAAAACAAAAATGGAAAGCGGTTGTGTGCAGAACAGTGAACCTTACCTGTACTGCTTCACCTGCAGATGCACAAACCTGCAGTTGAAATTAACATTTCAACATCGCCAAGAGGATTTCAGGCATTTTTCCCTGCTGGTTTGGACTGTTTTTAGGTCTGAGGAAGAGCCTTGATTATAAGTATGGCTAGGAACAAGTCTCGAGATGCACATCTGAGTTTCATGTCTTGGTAGTGGGCGAAAGTGTTCTGGGTCGGAAATTGATAGAAAAACTATTGAAAATATCTTCATATCGAGTCACCACAATTGATAGCGTAAGAAAAGATCTACAATTCCTTAGACTTGAGTTCGACATGATGATCTACAATGGCGTCCCAGTGCCCAAGCATCTGAAATTTGTGGGATCAGGTCCACTACCATTGACATCCATGGTGCTTGCTATAGAGAACATGCCCCCCACTTGGTTCCACAACTACGATCTGGACCCCATCTTCAACGCAGATTCAAGATGAAGGCACTAAAAATTTTAGTGGTTGTATTGTGGAGCTGTGGTTCTAGTTTATAAAGACAAATTGCGCACGATGGTGGATCAGGTTTGATGTTTATACACCATTCCTCTTGTACGTTCTGGAAATCGTGGATTGTAGTGTATCATCATTCGAGTATGAATATTTTTTCTGTATTGAATATCTATGAGAGCTGACTCTATTCCCTATTGGTGATGTAGTGAGTGGTGTGTAGAGAGTCGACTTTACCCTCTGCTGATGATGCAACCTTCCATCTACAAAGACTGATGCGTGTTGATACCGAGGTGATGGAGACGCGTTAGGAGCAAGATTCCACTCCCAACGTCCATCTCTATGTTTCAGCAAGCCTCTGCCAGTGGAACGACTTCTGTGATGTATCCAGTGCCCACGCATCAGATAATGTCCGCTTCCCATCATTTCCACCATTTCCACTAACAGTTACAAGATTGGAATTTAGTCATTGAAATTGTGTTTAGCGGGCTTTCCAAGCAAATACCGATGTCTTTAGAGGTTGGAGCATATGATTTTTGCTATCCTTTGCAAAGATTCAGCTAAATCAATGTCTGAGGACAAGAAATTATTGAAGGAACTGAAGAAGCTGCCATGGGAGACCGACTTTCTCACAAGAACTAGAAAAAAACAGTGGCAGATTCAAATGCACCAGTGCAAGAGAAAGCACTTGATGCATTTATTGCATACTTGAGAGAAGCTAGATGCAGATGCTAGGAGGTATGCAAAAGGATACACGGAGGGGCTGAAGACTTTGGTTAATTTTTTTTTTTTGGGTTTAAACTTTATGTTGTAGCGCATGGCCTAGTTATGGTGAGTTTTGTTTATTTTATTTTTTTAGACTATTAAAACCCATGTCATATGCCCATTATTTTCCCTATGCCTAGAAATAGAAGGGGGGCACTTTCATAATGCACATTTTTGTAATGGGGGGATTTGATTTCTTTTTGCCATTAGTGCATTCGAATGTTTTGGAGCATACATATGTTAAAAGGGGGTTGAGAACTTTGTATTTTTCACATTAAATTGCTTTGTAATTTCCATGCAAAAGGGCCATATTTTCCATCATATTTTGGCATCGAAAATTTGGCATGTAAATTGTTGAATGCCATGTAAAAGGCCATAGTTTCCACTGTGAAAGTCATTATGTAAAGCTAATTATGAAGCAATGTAAAAGGCTTGTGTTAGCCACTCCTATGTGGGGGAGAGTGAGAGGCATAATTTTTCACATTAAGCCTTGTTGGCTTCTTTGTAATCAAGTTGAATGAGGCAATTTTCCTAGGCCATTTTGGCATGTAAACTTTACCAATGAACTCTTGGAAAGTGTTCCAAAAAATGTAAATAGATATGATCAGCTACAGGTTGCATATTTAGGAAGATGTGAGCTTTATCATTATCTCCTTAAAATTCTAATGATCATTCAATATGACTCAAACCTAATCTTATATTTTAGTATCATAATTATGAAAAATGCAAATTTATTGATAGACTTTAACTTTTCATAATTCCATTGACCATTTCAATCTGACTCAAACCTAATCTTATAATTCAAGATCATAATTATAGAAAATGAGCACTTATTAATAAACTTTAACTTTCATAAACTTAATTTAAAAAAAAATTATAAACACAACTTTGAATATTACTATATTGAAATTCAATTCAATATTTTTCCCAATTAATTGAGATACATTACTTCCAAAGGAATTTTGTTAAGAGAGATTTGGTAACCAACCATTGTCCTTCCCTTCATATCACAAAATGTGTTGCATAAAACTTTAGTCTACATTGCTAGAATTTTCTTTCAATTCCAATAACTCTTGCTACAATGACATCGTAAATTTACAATATCACAAAATGTGTTGCATACAACTTTAGTCTACATTGCTAGAATTTTCTTTCAATTCCAATAACTCTTGCTACAATGACATCGTAAATTTACAATGTTAAATCTTTATATATATATAGATATACAATTTTATGGCATAAGTTTATTTTCATTTTAAATTTAATAAATTAAAGAAAAAAATTACAAATTATATATATATATATATATATATATATATTTATAAATAAAAATATTATATGATTGAATCTAGAAGTTTATTTTACAGCTTAATATAATGTTTTATTTTGCAGCTCAATATTATGTGTAAGGATGTCAGTTTGTCATCAAAGTTGAAATTTTTGTCATGTCAGTGTAGATAAAAATTTTAAAAATCAAAAATAAAAAAAGAAATAAATAACTATACAAAACAATTTTTTTTTTCTAAGCTTAGGTTGTACCTTCTACTTTCTATAAATAAAATCGAGCAAAAGATACAAAACTAGACCTCAACCTACCCGCAGGAAACCAGGTATTTTGGCCATCGGAATAAGACAACCAGAACATAAAGAGTCTTAATAACTTTTACCAAATCTGTCTATATTGGATATCCAAGTCTAGAGACCATATCATGTACAAATGGTAAGCAGCATAAGAAGCTTAAACAAAAGATGCAACATAAGAGCAGGAAAATCTTAATCCTCCTCAGATTCAACAGGTGCTGGTGCTTTGAGTGAAGGTCCTGGTAGTTCAACTGGAACCTGTTGCATTGCTTTAATTTCCTTCTCCAGTCTTCCAAGCCTCTCATACTGATGCAGCGGGCGTAAATTAATTTCCTGAATATTCCTATTGATATCTGCCAGGGTCGATTCCAGCTTTGTTTCCGCTATAGACATAACAACTTTGGCTAACAGGGATTTAATTATCCAATAGGTTCGAATAGATTGTTGAAACAGAGAAGTTCGTCTTCGAGTATGCCCAGGATCCGGAATCACAGTCTGCATATCCTCTAGAGCCATGTCATCCTCCAAATCTATGTTATCTAGAATCTCAGATTCCCTTCCATAAATGTGACCATGAACTGAATTGGAGTTGTCAGTCATGAAGGATTGAACCAGTGGCTCAAGGTGTTGCTGGACACAAAACATTTAAATAATGTAGCCTCCTAAAAAAAAATTGCAAGTTAAGAAATTGGATCTTTCTCTGATTTGTATTTAAAATGAATCTATGCTAGTATGTAGTTTAATTGCATATGCACTTAGTTCTGCAGATTAATGGCTTAATACCCAGATGCCTCTGGTAGGAGCAAAGCTTAGCACTATCAACAATGCAATTCCAAATAGCATTGTTTTCCTTAAATAACATTATAAGTTAACCTGCATTTCAAATAGCAACAATAATAACTGTAACCACTTAATTATGATAACTTATCCTACTGTTTATTAAAAAATATACACGTGGTTCCTCTTACTACACTATTAATTTGAAATTATGATAATTTATCCTACTGTTTATTAAAAAATACACACCTGGTTCCTCTTAATACAGTACAATACAGAAAATATACACCTGGTTCCTCTTAATACAGTACAATACACAAAGCGGTTTCTGTCAGTCTTTGTCTTTCCTTAGTGATAGCAATTTAATATTGAAAACCATGGGCTGGACATATTCTGATATAAGCAAGCATCTCCTAGGGTTGGATGCATAAAAACTCAACCAATCCAGGTCACACGTGAACGGAAATTCCAGGTTAGACATGACGTCTCATAGGTTCAAACAAAGTCGAAAGAAGGAAGAATTGACAAGCTCTGTTTTATCCTCTGTTTTATCTTCACCGCAATTAGTTCAGAAATCAATATTCCCTCACTTTATTTATGGATTTACGGTTGAAATCTTATAACAACCAGGCCCACATATTAATTGCATTAATAAGAGACAAACTGAAAAGTTGCTTAGCTATTATTTGGCAGGCCGAGCACACAATTTTGGCTGCTTCTCCTTTCAGTAAATACAGAAGTGGACAGAACCCTCTCTAAATACAAGCATTGCTGGCGTGAAGATTAGTATAAGGTCATCTCTAATGACAAGAAGCTTTCAGTTGTGAAGCCGATCAGATGCACAATCGTTGTTGGTCAAACCATGAATACTGGGATTTCTCGCAGATTGGACCGAAACAGAGCTGCACGCAACAAAAACTTATAAAGTTACTGTAACTGGCCGAAATGAGAGTTTGGATTATTCTAGTGCTTATTTCATCAAAACGGCATTTGAAAAAGAGTAGCCACTGGCAAGCATAACAGCTTTAATTGACATTAATATAAACATATTTAATCACAAAATTTGGCATGACATTTTTATAAACTTTAACAACCAAATTACTATAAAAGCTATACATATATATATATATATATACCTTCTATATCCACCATATTTTAAATCTTAACATATATATATATATATATATTTGTTGCTTATATGGGGATATCACAAGATTTGGCATCTACATTTTTAAGAACCAAATTACTATAAAATTTACACATATATATCTTCTATATCTATCATCTTATCTATATATATATATATATATATATATATATATATATATTTGGTTGTTTATATTGAGATATTGAAATATTAGAAGAGTTTTTAATTTTTCTAATTAATTAAGTAAATAAGAGAGTGGAGGGACTCATAAACCTCGTAGATGAATAAAATCCACTTTTGATGTGTGTATATGGGTTATTTAGATGTAGATCAGCATTATGGAGTAGTGGAGCATGCCTCTTAATGAAGGAAGAGTGGAGATCATGCATCGTTAAAGATAAGATCATGGAGATCATGGAGGAAGTCAAATGAGATCATGGTGCATTACAAGTAAGATCATAGAGAATTAATGATGAGATAGTGGAAGAAGTGGTGCATCTAATGCACACATGATGGAGAGAGTGGGAATTAAATACATAGATGATGGAGATCATCGAGAGACAACGCAATCTTCATTGAGGCTAGTGGCCACATGTACACCGTAGTTATGAGGTGGGCCAGGGCTATGGAAGGCTCACAAACCATATAAGGAAGATGAAGGCAACAATAGAAGGCAGACTTTAGATTATTATTTTTGAACTATTTAGATCTAGATTTTTCAGTTGACATTTCTATGCACGCTTCAACTGTTTAGCTAAGTCTGCAATTTTGTTTAGCAAACGGGTGTTTCCGAGCGGAAATCCCACCCTTACCTCCGGGGGACTTCGAGTGCCTACTCTAGAAAGGTTTATTTGAGCTTCCATACATCATCAGGCATTGGTGCCATATTGAGCCCCTCTCTACAACACATTAAGTATCAGGAATTACGCATTCTTGCTTGAGGGTTTGAGAGGAGGAGGTTGTTTCTAGCATTTCAGCTAAGAAACCAGTGGAGGATTCATCCTTTCACCTTGTACTTCAATATCATCCTTTCAGGAGCAACATATTCATATCAGGCATTCAAGCCATCATTACATACCTCCATGCAGCAGAAATTCCCCAAGGGATTGCACAATCCAGTCTTGTAGATTTGAAGGAGGAAGGAAGTTTCTAGTATTGCAGCTAGAAATACTGTGAGGGACCATCTCCTCACTTTGGGCACATTGTTTCCATCATTGAAGAGCTTATTTGTAGCATCTAGCATCAGGCTATAGGCTCTCCATCCTTGACAAAACAGTTTTCTGCAGTTGTTATGTATTCAGTAGCTACATCTATTGGAGGAGGGAGGAGGAGAGAGATCCTGAGCTTCTGGTTTAAGGATCTAAAGCAGGGATCAACTCTCTATGCATTGAGTTGTTTGTGCCTTATTGAAGCCATCATATCTTCCACTCATGCAGTAGATCTACATATCCATCAATTATATGTTGCAAGCCCTAAGAGGGTGATTTTACAATATTGTCAGATCTGGAAATCCTTTCTGGGTTATCTTGGGTATTCATCATAGAGCCCGGATCTGAAATCTCGGCTTCATCTGAGCTCCAGAACTGCTAGATCTACACTTATATATATTTTCTTCAGTTGCAGTCTCGACATTTGCAGCAGGGACATTGCAGTATTTCTTCCAGCAATCCAACAGTTACACAATCCCTCTTGTGGGAGGACTTCAAGGTCACTTTAGCCTTCTTGTTTGGCTTGAGTGCTTCATATTTTGAGCATTGTTGTACTGGTTTACCCACCTCCTAATAATAAAATGGCTCAGCTATTCTGTATATTTGTATGGTGTATTTATTTTATTGTTCATTGATGCAGGTTTCAGCTATTATGTTTTTGTATTACTGCATTCTCCCTTTTGAGATATTACAGTGGTATCAGAGCATGACCTTTGGCTCAACTTATGGGCACTTCATTTTTAACATCAAAATAAGAAGAAGAAAGTAGAGATCTACAATCATGGAGGATTTAAGTTTTGCCACACTTCTCTTTAGATCTATGCAATATCTCTCCAAGGACGTCAATCAAACGAAGAGAGAAAGGAAAAAAGAAGTTCCAACAAGATTTCAGGATGAGGAAGGTCCAAGCATTTCCTATCAGCAGCAGAAGAAACCAACAATGCATAGAGTTCCGCAAAAATCTACTAGATCGACTTTCTTTGAGAAGGAAGGTGAATGGTATGGTTATGGAGGAGACTTCGGCTATGAGACCCTAAGTAAATATATGTCAGAATACAAATAATAGCCTAGAGCACTCAAGGAGAATCTAACTCTCGAACGGTTTTTACAACTCAAAGAACAAAGGAGATCCCAGAGCAGCAATAGAAGAAAGAGGCCTAGATTCTTCTTGCTTATGGATCATCCAAAAGCACATTAAGGGCTTGGAGGAAAGAGTTAGATGCATTCTTTTAGCTATATCCAATAGAAGAAAGAGAGGTTGTGGAGATTGCATCACTGCACCTTTAGGGTGAAGAAAAATGTTGGTGGTTCAATCATTTGTCACATGCCACGGTGACTGCTTATGCATATTTATTTCAAAGATTGAAGAAGAAGTTTGGTAGAAGGAAACCTCAGACATTTCCCAAATATACACTTCCTATCATTGATGAGATAGTACATGAGAAGCCAAAGGAAGATGTTAGCATTATCACTTCGGAAGAGGAGCCCCTACCACCATCATCAGCTGCAGAAGTACTTGCATCAGGAGGAAGAGCACTTGCGTCTTTGCAAGATGGTCTTGAGCTCTTGTCATTGGGAGCCCCATGCATGATGCAGGAGATGCATGAGGAAGACGAGATAGATACCAGCACTAGTACAATAGAAGAGATGCAGCCATCATCATTACGAGTAGTTGGAGTAGCCATTGCACAGGTTGGAGGAACTCTTGTAGCTGAACAAGATGTTCCCGATATTTTCCTTATCCAAGGTTTGCAAACACTTTCATCTCATATTATTTCAGTACCTCATATTGAGATTTGGGAGAACATGCCATCAAGGAAATTTCATAACCAAGGATTAGAGCACTTTGCTGATTTGGAGAAGCAAATTATCACTACACAGAGGACCCTTGATTTGTTCAAGGAGGAGATGTATAGTCATTCCTATTTTTAATTGTTGAGCAACACGCAAAACTTTGTGTTGAAGTGTGAAGTTTCAAAGGATGGGATGAGCTTAGTCCTATCTAGTACAATGTTGGGCTATGAGTTCAACATTGTGTATGGAGATGAGACAACAGATGTATCACCATGCAGATCTACAATGCTGTCATTGAGAAACAATGATGAGATAAGGGCCCCATTATTCTTGGAGCATTCTAAGGACAACTTCAATCATGAAGCACTGGAGGGAAATATGATCCATGGTAGACATCCTATGGTGGATAGCACTTTCCATTGCGAGAATGGATTTTTCTTGATGAGAATCTCATAGCTCAAAGAGAAATTTCTACCTACAACATGTATGGAACCTTATGGCTTATATTGGGCCATTGATGAAAGGATATCATGGAGATACCTCAAAGAGGTTGCACTTCAATATCTCATGGAGTGTAAATCTTTTCAGATGGAGGAGAATGGTATGCTACCTTGGGTGGATACCAAGTTGGAGCATAACATGATTCATCATCCACAGTGAGATAGATGGATGAAGAGGATGAGCAAGGGGTTGACAATGTACTTGCAGATCTATGACATAGGGTAGCAAGAAGCATGGTTGCGTTGGTTAGTTTTGGGTGAGTATGGTTACTACCCAACATCTCACATTTGTATGATCCATGCCATGTACATTACTGATGTTATGTAGAAGCAGGAGGCATGTTATGATGTTGAGAGAGTTTGGGCATCACATAACATATCCTATGTCCATGTATGTGATTTTGTTTCAGACATGGCATAACTATCACATGCTGTGGTGACAGTGAGCTTGTTTGTATTGGGTTGATGTAACATTCCACATGAAAATCAGTATGTTGTTGTTCCATGACTTTCATCATGATGATGTAAGGTGGCAGAAATAATCCTTGTTGCTTTGGTTACTCTTGGGAGAAAATGGTCTGATTTTCCCCCATACATTGCATGATGATGAAGGAGGATGGAGACAAGAGGCCTTACTACGTTGGCTTCTATTGGGAGAGTATGGTCATTATACTTGGTATGATGATGATGTGTTGTGGCAGCAAGAGGCATTTTTGCGGTGGCTTCTTTTGAGAGAGTATGGCTCTCATGCTTGGTTTGATGATGGTATGGTATGGAAACAAGAGGCATTGTTGCGGTGGCTTCTCCTGAGATAGTATGGCTCTCACATCTAGTTTAATGATGATTTGACATGGCAATAGGAGGCTTTGCTGTGGTGGTTGTTACTGGGAGAGTATGGTTTGACATTGTACATGTTCATCCAGATGTCTCTACTTCTTATTTTTCACCATGTTGATGTGATGCTTGGAGCCAACAAGGCCAACAAGTCCAAGGATGGAAGCATGGAGAGATACAATCTACTTCATGTAGGATGGGATGGAGAGATAGTTTATGAGTTGGGACCTTCTACTTTGGGAAGAGACCACTTCACATTATGTATGCCATGCAAAAAGGAGGATCTTGGACAACATATGGTTGCCACTTGGAGATTCATTGATGAGGAGAGACATCTAACTTTTCAGTTGGAGGCCATTCTAGACATTCTAGAGAGGCAACTTTGGAGCTGGGCATGCATAACACATTGGAGCAGATGAGGAGGCCTTCCATATGAGGATGCCATTTGGAGGGAGATGGATTGCTGTAGCATCCAATTTTGCAGTTGCTTGAAGATAAGAAACATTTTGGCAGGGAGGACTGTAATATTCCCAATTTTCCATTAGTTAATTGGAATATTAGAGTTCTTATTTTTTCTAATTAATTAAGTAAATAAGAGGGTGGAGAGACCCATAAACCCCATAGATGAATAAAATCCACTTTTGATGTGTGTATGTGGGTTGTTTAGATGTAGATCAACATTATGGAGTAGTGGAGGATGCCCCTTAATGAAGGAAGAGTGGAGATCATGCATTATTAAAGATAAGATCGTGGAGATCATGGAGGAAGTCAAATGAGACTATGGTGCATTAAAATTAAGATCATAGAGCACTAATGATGAAATAGTGGAGGATGTGGTGCATCTAATGCACACATGATGGAGAGAGTGGGAATTAAATGTAGAGATAATGGAGATCATGGAGAGACAACACAGTCTTCATGGAGGGTAGTGGCCACATGTATAGTGCAGTTATGAGGTGGGCCACGGCTATGGAAGGCTCACAAACCATATAAGGAAGATGAAGGAAGAAATAGAATGCAGGCTTTAGATTATTGTTTTTTATCTGTTTAGACATGGATTTGTTGGTTGACATTTCTATGCATGCTTCAACTGTTTAGCTAAGTCTGCAATGTTTAGCACATGGGTGTTTCCAAGCGGAAATCCCACCCTTACCCACGGGGGACTTCGAGTGCCTACTCTTGAAAGGTTTCTTTCAGCTGCCATACATCATTAGGCATTGGTGCTACATTCAAACCCTCTCTACAACACATTTAGTCTCAGGAATTACACATTCCTGCTTGAGGGTTGGAGAAGAGGAGGTTGTTTCTAGCATTTCAGCTAGGAAACCGGTGGAGGAATCATCCTTTCACCTTGTTCTTCAAGGTTAGCGTTTCAGGAGCAACATATTTATATCCAATATTCAAGCCATCATTACATACCTCTATGCAGCAACAATTCCCTAAGGGATTGCACATTCCAGTCTTGTAGATCTGAAGGAGGAAGGAAGTTTCTAGTATTGCAGCTGCAAATCCTGTGAAGGACCATATCCTCACTTTGGACACATTGTTTCCATCATTTAGCAGCTTATTTGAAGCATCTAGCATTAGGCTATAGACTCTCCATCCTTGACAGTGCAGTTTTCTTCAGCTGTTGTGTATTCAGTAACTGCATCTATTGGAAGAGGAAGGAGGAGACAGATCTTGAGCTTCTGGATTAAGGATCTGAAGGAGGGATCAACCCTCTATGCATTGAGTTGTTTGTTCCTTATTGTGACCATCATATCTTTAGCTCATGCATTAGATCTGCGTACCCAACAGTTATATGTTGTAGGCCCTAAGAGGGAGATTTTCCAATATTGTCAGATTTGGAAATCCTTTCTGGGTTAACTTGGGTATTCATCATAGAGCCTGGATCTGAAATCCCAACATCATCTAGGCTCTGGAATTTCTAGATCTACACTTCTATATCTTGCCGGCAGTTGCAGCCCTGACATTTGCAACAGGGACAATGCAGTATTCCTTCCAGCAATCCAACAGTTACGCAGTCCCTCTTGTGGGAGGACTTCAAGGTCACTTTAGCATTCTTGTTTGGCTTGAATGCTTCTTATTTTGAGCACTGTTGTACTGGTTTACCCACCTCTAAATAATAAAATGGCTCAGCTATTCTGTGTATCTGTATGGTGTATTTAGTTTATTGTTCATTGTTGTAGTTTCCAGCTATTGTGTTTTTGTATTACTGCATTCTCCCTTTTGGGATATTACAGATATATATTATTAAAATCATGAAACCCACAGAGAATTGGTAGTGTTTAAAGGCGTTGTTGTTGGAATGACATAAATTAAAATGGAGCTTTTTAGCCTTTAAATCGGCTACATTGGATATGAATATAAATACCATGGAAAAAACCATTAGTTAGCATAAACTTGTAGCCCTAAATTCATGCTACACTTGAGCCACTTTAGGTACATTTGTTACCCCGGTGCATATCCAAATGGTTCATTCCACAACTTGTGACTCCATGATCTTAAGCTCTTACAACAATGAAAGCTCTCGTGAACCATGTATGCCTTAACATATATGCCATACAACTTCTTGGGAATTACATCTACCTTAGACCAAAACCATTGGGGTTTTCACACACCACCTTGTTATAGCACCACTGAGGTTCTCATCACATACAAGCTCCTACACTCTCATCAAACACCATTGACTCCATCTCCTTTTTATAGTCCATACCACCACTCTCTCTCTACATTTTGAGCTTTGCCAATCCATATCTTGAAGTGGCCTTCTAACATTATTTGCAATATTTCCTTATCACAGCTCATGTCCATTTAGTGGACATAACTTTTCTTGACTAAGGCTATCACAACGTTCCATTTCTCTTGTTAACTTTAATACTAGTTGTTAGGATCATGAAACATATGGTATCTAGAGACATGCAATCTCAATGATCACAAAAGAAAATTAACATACGTGAAAATGAATATCATGAACAAAACAACGAGTTCTGATAAACCTTAAACCCAAAACAAGATTAACTTGACGTAATCAAATTTACATGAATCACACTAACAACATCATTTATTATATATTATTTAACATCGCATTATCATATATTATGGATATACACACGAGGTCCGAGGCATTTCACATTATATGACGGCCATGGAGTGAGTGGCTCATTCCAATAACACCTTCGATAATATCATCGACCTAGCTCTAAAGAAAATTTCTGCAGAAAGCGACATTTTCAAGATCAGATTCCTGTGAACAAAGAAAAAGAAACCCTACATGGACGCCTGCACCTATTCTAAAAACTACCCAAATCCTGAAAACTCCCAAACTCGGATGGGATCAAGCAAAAATTCGCTTTCATCATTTGAACTGATTCCATCACGGCTCGCCATCAATGAAGCTATTTATAGTTATATACGGCATCACTTGGTGGTTGAAAATTTTATTTTGTGTGTCAGAGCCGTCATCCATTCAAGAACCTATTTTGTCACTGAAAAAATCTCTTCATGGTGTTTTTGACCTATTCTAAAACTACCCAAAATCTTATAACTCCCAAACTCTGGTGGTATTCCTTCCAAACTTTGCTTCTATCTTTTGGACCGATTCCAGCAACGCTCACCATCAATGTATATCCAGAATCACTTTTTGGTTGCAGTTTTGAGTATGAGAGATGTCATCCATGACATAAGTTCAAGCACATATTTTATTAATAAAGAATCTCTTCATACAGGTTTTGACCTATTCTAAAACAACCCAAAATCTTATAATTCCAAAACTAGGGTTGGATCAGACAGACCTTTGCTTCTCTCATTTGAACTGGTTCCATTATGGGTCTCCATTATAGTGTCATTTGGTTGTTGCAATTAAATTTATATTGCGTCATAGACGTGACCCATGAGTGACCTTCAAATCACTCATGGGCGAGGTTGGTTTCGTTACCAGTATGGGCAGCCACTTACTAATCGCTCCATAGAGAACCAAATTGGTGAATTTTTAAATAATTCACTTCAACAAATTTGTCAAATAGTATCTCACATATAATTGATCCATGCTCAATCTATGGTATCTTAAATTGACAATTTAGCATACAAATTGATGGGTCTCTTTCATATAATGCTAAGGGTTTGAATGATGAGAGATGCATGCAGCACTGTACAGTTCCGTTTAAGGTGGAAAACGAATATATCACTGGTGAAAGACGAATATATCACTGTGCCAGATGAAGAAATTGACAATTTAGCAAACAAATTGATGGGTCTCTTTCGATTAATGCTGAGGGTTTGAATGATGAGAGTTGCATGCATTACTCCACCGTTGTGTTTAAGGTGAAACTTAAAAGACGAATATATTTCACTGGTGAATGACGAATATATCACCGTGCAAGATGAAGTATATGAAACAGGAAAATTAAAAAAAATATATGTAATTTTTAATTTTAATTTTCTTTAAGAAAGTGTTACAAAATTAGTATATTTTTATCAACTGTTTTCAGTTGGCATGCTTTTTAATTTTATGTAAAAAATTTATAAAAATATGAACTCTCTGTTTGCAAGCTTCATCAAATTTAGTACATGAAGAAAAAAACCGCACTCACTATATCTTTTTCAATGATGAAGATATGATTGAGTTTTTTTTTTTTAAGAATGTTTTTTAGTTAAGAAATTAGAAGTAAACATTTTGTCCAGAGCATTATTTCATGAAAATGAAAGTAATAGTATTTACAAATGATCTAATTTTTATTTTGTACCAAGTAGCATTAGAATTTCATCTTTCTTATAAATCACAAATTTCTATATTTCTTTTCATAATTCAGAGTAAGATTGTCTAAAAACAATTTCAAACCTTTTACCTTTTTAGAAATCCATGATTTAGATCAGATGGTTGAAAAACAGTTTCAAACTTTTGGAAAACCTCTTCAAGAGGAATTTAGAAACTCATTGTAATATCTTTGTTCATCTTTTAATCGAACTAAAAATTATCACACATTTATAAGTTTTTTTTTAATTGGCTAATAACAATAATATTAATTTTAAACCTTTTCTTATTTTAAAATAAATATGATGAGTATTTTTAAATAATAAAGAACATCTTTTGTGATTTTAAAAAAACCACTAAACATAAATCACAATCACAACCAAATGAAAATACAACAAGATCCCCTACCCATAGAACATTAAACCTGAATCACAATCGAATAATAAAGGCAAGATTCCCTTGTAATTTCACATAAAACACTTAAACATGAATCACAATTCAACACGATACCTTGTGATTTTAGATAGAACACTAAACATGAATCACAATCAAATGAAAATGATAGAGTTATGAGGCATCAAATGACAATGATAGAGTTATGAGACTTGCTATAGAAAATGGAATGTGTGAAAAATTAGGAACTCATATGGTTTTATTATAGAATAATGAAGATAAATATTTTTTACTCCTAGGAGTAGGCCATGGCTAGTCACACTAGGTGGTATTGGTGTGACATGGTTGTAAAAACACCATGGTTGTATAGATTTTTAGAATATTTTAAAATTTGATAGATAGCAATGGAGTCCCAATTAATTTTGTTTAGGTGGTTTTATAAATACGATCACCTTTGTTCAACTGGTTTTATAAATACGATCACCTATTAGTAAAGACCTACAAAAGAAAATGATGAGTTGCACTATATCAAATTCTACTGGTGGTCACAAAAGTGGATTCAATTTTATGTGAGTAGAGAATCGACCTCGCAAGTTGAGAGGACACATTATTTCCAAACTATGACATGCAAGTGCATGATTGTATAGATTATGGTTTCATATATGAAAGATGTAACATATACTACTACTACATTTACCACTATAAAAAAATATTTGCAAAGGATCAAGCACCTTGTGATTCATACAATTCATATTTTTTATGATTATGGAGAATCTATACCAATACATTATATTATACTTAGCATTGATATGTCTACACATATTCACGGATTATATAGTCATTCATAAAATATCATTAACCCCACTAGTCAAGGTTATCACATGAGCCTTACCTCACAGTTTAAGTTTTTAATAAGACATAGTCATAACTATAGACATTTTGCTATCAATCCGGCATATGATGTACAGTTCGAGTAAGTGTATTTATAATGTAATTAATGGTGAAGAAATTCCATGGTGATGTCAATGAATGCCTAACATGGTTGATAAACTCGAACCTTAAGCTCTTGCAACAGCTGAAATAGTCTACGAATCTTCCAGAACTTCTCTTAACTGGCATCTTTCGGTGGTATGGTTCAATACTTGTCTCAATCTCACTCTTAGATCACATCCGGCAGTCTCTGTTGATGCTAGGGAGGTTAGGGTAACTAACCCTTCTTTTGCTCAGTCCACCGATCTCATTTTCATTTCGCCTTTGTGTTGTTTCTCTCTCCTCCAAGAAGGTTTTCTAGAGGGTTTGTTTACTAGAGGATTCTTGGTATGCCTTAGGGCAATATTTTGTCTCTGCCAACACCTAGCTCTGGTGTGTTGTTTTCATTGGTTCTCATGATCTCTCTACAAATTCGTTTTTCCTTCTTATTGTTATGTCGTTATGGTTAATTTTTTAAATGTTTGTTATGGCTATAGGGAATTCACAGTGCACAACACCAGAGAGAGGATAGGTCGGCCCTTGACATGGCTTGCAAGCACTGGTAAAAGCCTCTTTTCGATTTGTTTTTCTTCAGCATGAATATTTGTCCCTATGCAGGGTTTTCATTCCAAGTAATTCTAATGTTAAGGTTTGTGGATGTGTAACAGGGTTTCAGGATTGGATCAACACTGCCACCAGCCCCATTCCAGTTTCAGGCATATTAAGAAATTTGGTTCTGCCAATGTTTCTCTATTCTCTTTTAATGGAAGTATCAGTTTTTATCTCTTCTTATTGATGTAGTTAACTATTTTCAAGTATTAGATATTGGTATTTTCTAGAGTTGGTTTAAAACACTTCTTTTCATTGACATTAAAGCTCAGACATACATTCTATATTTTAATTCTTTCACAACTTTCTTCATCAAATACTGGGTTTATTGTGTTTGACTCGCATTCGTGTTTTAGCTATGTTGGAGAAGTAGATTATAGTTATTTTCTTGTATGCGGTTTACACCATTATAGAGGTTATGAGTTTGCTTACTACATATACAAATCCCTCTATGTTAGACAAGGGTTCTTTTCTTATATAATATGACATAACCCCAATGGATGGAAAACCCTGCTAGTAACTACTTGAGGAATGTGGGGTTTAAACATCTGGTTTAGTCGGTTTAATGATGTTTTAAATTATTTAATTTATATGTATAACTGTTGGTTTAATATACATAAATAATTGCTAGGGATGTCACTAGGACACCCTAGGTTCATGGATTTACTGCCATAACAATTTCTCATCTATATTTTGTTAAACCTCCTACTCTTTTGACATTGGAACCCTTATTGACAGGGTAGTGTGTCACTACAGAATCTGTTTCAAACTCTTTTATTTTTCTTGGTTGAGTCTCATGCCAATTTAAAGTTCTAAAATCCCTACTCAACTGATAAGACCTAGTCTTAAACCAACTTTCCAGCCTTCTAGTTAACTCAAACAAAAATAAATAACAATTAACTAGTCAACATTGTCTTACCCAAAAGTTTTCTTGCACCTTTATACTTTTTTTATGAAATAAATTTGGACATTTAAACATAACCATTTCAAACAGGAAAACACATGACACACAGTAATGCCAATGAACACTTTTCTCTCATAAAAAACTTATATGGATATTATTCTACTTCACTGGATGATCCACCCAACCATGAGGGAGGCGATCACGTCCTCCACTCCCCTCATTCTCCTCACCAGGGAAAATTAAAGCAGTAGGATTCCAAAGTT
This sequence comes from Pinus albicaulis, assembly GCA_034641835.2. Taxonomy (NCBI): domain Eukaryota; kingdom Viridiplantae; phylum Streptophyta; class Pinopsida; order Pinales; family Pinaceae; genus Pinus; species Pinus albicaulis. The sequence goes on from CM076582.1 coordinate 919,219,190, forward strand.
AGACCTCTAGACTGTCTGCCCAGCCTTTCCTCCAATTCATCAAAATGGGTGCATTGGTTTCCAAACAAGCTCAAGATTCTTCTGCTCACATCTTCCTGCTGTCTCTAATTTTATCCTTGCATATAACTCCTTTCCCCATCATATATTTCCTTCTTATTCTCTCAAGGAAAGGTAACTGTCAAGTAACTTCTTTTCCAACCACTCTGGAGTCTTGGAAATATTTACCATCCATTTGTAGAAAATTCATAATGTAATTTATTTATTTATGAAAGAAAATGTAACTCAGATTTATTAACCAATTAGCACACTTGTTAATCTCTTTTGACTTTTAATAGTCAAATGTACTTTGCAAAAGTTTTCTTTAAATAAAATAAGGAAATTAATTTGGGTGTTACATCTTCCCCCGCTTAAGGCAAACATTGTCCCCGGTGTTTTCATTTCATCTCAATAAATAATTCTTGATAAGTTGCTCACATAAAACTTTCATCTTCCCAAGTAGCCTCCTCTGGGCCAAAGTGCCTCCATTTCACTTTAATTTCGGGGATGAGTCGCCTCCGGAGCATTATTTCTCTCTGATCAAGAATATGTAGAGGCTCTACCAGAAATTTGTCATCCAATTTGACCTGCAACCAACGAAAATTTATAATTAATTTGATTAAGTATTCATCCTTTTTTCAGAAGACATAGTATTAAGTACAACTTACCTGTATGTTCTGCCAATGTATTACATGCTTTGGGTCGTGCACATATTGTTTCAATAAGGATACATGAAACACATTGTGCACCTATATGTGACTGGGTGACGCCAACCAATAGGCCACTACCCCTACTCTTCTCAAAACTTAGAAAGGTCCATAGAACCGGGGAGGCAATTTGGCACAAGTAGTCCAATTCTTAGAGTGCTTTTCTTGGGTCTAATTCTAACATACACATTATCACCCACTTTGAACTCCTGATAGGTTATTTTTTGATCCACATAAACTTTCTTCCTGTCATGGGAAGCTTTTTGATTCCGTTAGATCTTCCTTACTTCACGCTCCATCTCTTCTAACATCTCCGGCCTAAGCATTAGTTTAATTTCTGGACTGATCCAATTTATAGGTGTCTAGCATTGTCTTCCATACAATGCCACAAAGGGACTCATCTTGAGAGATTCTTGGTATCTGTTATTGTAGGAAAATTCTACCAAATGAAAATAATCTTCCCACTTTGTTGGTTGTTGCATCACATACATACGTAACATGTCTTATAATATTTGGTTCACTCGCTCAGTCTCCCCATCCATTTGTGGATGGTAGGCAGTACTAAACTGAGTTTTTTTGCCCAGACTGGTGAACAGTGCCTTTCATAAGGTTGAGGTGAACTTCACATCTCGGTCTGAGATGACAGTTTTCAGAATACCATGTAATTTGAACCCCTACCTCATAAAGATATCAATGATTTGTACTATTTTTTAGTTGGAATGGACCATAATAAAGTGAGTTTCCTTGCTCAGCCTATCAACCACCACCATAATGGAGTCATCATGTTGCTTTGTTCTTGGTAAGCCTTTAATAAAGTCGAGCGAAATGACTTTCCATTTCCACTCCAGTATATGAATACGTCGTAGTAACCCTGCTGGGTGCCGATGCTCCACCTTGACCTGTTGACATTCCAAACACTTGGTTAAGTATTCAGAAATATTTTTACTCATTCCAGGCCAAAAGTAGTCTTTTTTTATTGCAGTTAGCATATTTTGATATCCAGGATGTCCGACATAGGAACTTCGATGATACTCATCCAAAATCAAGTCCTTCAAGATCATCTGATTAGGAATGTATATATTTTCTTGGAAAACCAATAAATTTTCATTATTGATCTCATAAGCTGATTATTTTCCCTGTTTTCTGCCTCTTATTCTTGCTGCCACAAAAACTAATATTCAGGATCTTTTTGCACTACCTCCTTCACTTGATTCTAGAACTTAAACTCCACTTTATTAAAGTAAATCTCACAAAAAAAAAATGCAACTTCCTACTCAAGGCATCGGTGACTCAATTTTCCTTACCTTTCACGTGATGAATTTCAAAATTGAATTCACTCAGAAATGCATTCCACCTTTCTTGGCTAGCATTCAAGTTAGCTTGCTTAAAATAACTAGTCACGTTGTTGTGGCATGTTTTCAACAAAAACTATTTCCCCAACAGGTAGTGCATCCATACTCTGAGCACATGCACTACTGTAGTCAGCTCTAGATCATAAGAAGAATATTACTGCTCATGATATTTCAGCTTTTTAGTTCGATATGCAATGATTTTCCTGTCTTGTGACAACACTACTTCCACCCCTTCTTTGCAAGCATCGGTGCAAACTTCAAACTCTTTGTTTGGGTCAGCTACTTTCAACATGGGAGTAGTAGTTAACAGTTTTTTTAATCGTTCAAAATTGAGTTGGCATTTATTAGTCCATTTTAAAATTCATCCCTTTCGCTGCAAGGAGGTAATGTGAAAAGAAATTTTAGAGAAGCCTTTAATGAAGCATCGATAATAGTCAACCAAGCCCATGAAAGAACGTATGTATGCTATGTTTATGGGTAATCTCCATTCCATAATCATCTTTATTTTCTCGAGGTCTACTGGTATCCCTTTAACAGAGATTGCATGGCCCAAATACCAGATTTGTTCTTTGTAAAAGTTTTACTTGCTGAATTTAGCATAAAGATGATGTTCCCTCAAAATTTTCACCACTAAGCATAGACGTTCCTTCTGATCTTCCATGTTATTAGAATATATTAGTATGTAATATTGCAAAAATTTAGCTTTCATCTAAATGGAATATTATAGTTTTTTTTATCACTAGGTAGGTGAATAAGTGGGTAGGGAGGCCCATAAAACCATTTAGAAGGAATAATGACACTCCTAATGTGAAAGGAGGAAGAATAAATAGCTGGATTGAGCACCTTTGGGTGTGAATTAGAGGAGATACATGTTGAAGAGGTCAAATTTGACCAAGTCAACAACTCTGTTATGGAGGAGTGGCATTCGTGATGAGACAACGCAGTTTAAGTGGAGGAAAACTTGCATGAGCTTAGTGGCAAGTATGGATGGGACCCAATGTGAGAAGGCTCACATATTATATATGGAGGGGATGGAAACCATTGTTATTCATGTTTTTAGATTATCATTTGATATTGGTCTATTTAGACTTTGCATTCCTTTGCTGTTTAGCACAAGGGTGTTCCTGATCGGGAATACCTACCTCATCCTTAGGGAAGGAGAGGTTCTTTGGGCTACATTTCCTCATCCCATCATTCTGGCCAAGCTACCTCCTTCAGCTACAGCACAGTTTCTGTTTCGAGCTAGGTTGTGTTGTAGGGTGCAGCAAAGGAGGATCACATAGAGCTATTTCTGGGCTTGTTTTTCATTAGAGAGGTAGCTTATTCATTGGAGGATCAACAAGGAGGTATCATGGGCATATTTTCACATATTTGGCATCAATCCAACCATCTACCATCCCTCACAGTGTAGTTTCAGTCTAGATCTGCATTATTTTTAGAGGCAATTGCTGGGAGGGTTCATTGAGCTCATCAGGAGGGTCTATTTCTGAGTAGAGGGATCAACCTTCTATTTAGAAATATGATTGGAGGAGGACATCGTCATTTTATATCTTTCATAGCCTCATTCCATATCAAATCCAGTTTTCAGTGGCATATTAACCCTAGGGTTATTTGTCACATTGTATATTTCTTGGTATTTCTAGCAATATTTTCTGGGTTGGCTAGAAATGATGTATTAGAGCTCACATCTTCTTTTCTGTGCATTTATTTTGTTCCTATCAGCCATATTTCATTTATGTATTTTTATAGCATTAGCTACACTGATATGGAGAGCGTTGTCACTACTCTTCGGAATTCTATACAGTTGCAACAACTCATGTGCTGATTGTTCTGATCATTGGAGGCTTGTTTTTATTGCTTGAGTGGCTTGTCCCTCATGATATTTTTGTATATTGTTTTTTTTTCTAACTAAGATTAATTTTTGTTAGTGTAACATAGTGTACATGGAGGCACAGGCCTCTGTAGCTCTAGCCTAATTCAAAGGCATAATTCACAAAAAACAACAAAAATGGGACTACCCACGTAGGGAAACCAGTCCAATAAGAGTATGATTCATTACCTCGTGAGAGGAAACTAGCGTTATACAAATAAAACTGATAATTTTTTGCATATTTTTCCAGACATTGATACTAGAAATTAACAAGACATTGATACCAGAAATTAACAAAACCTTGTGACCAAGGACCTTAAGACCAAAAACGATAAACCAGAAATAACCTGAGAACCTAGGTGTCATGAGGAGTAGGAGGAGTCTCTTCTACAATGAGACACCTGTATTCATCGTTGTCATTGGCCTGCATGTTCTAGGCGGTGTGTTCTGCGTGCTAGGGCTCCTTGGTCTTGCTCGCTTTGCCTGGGGCCTGTTTGCCATGCTTCCTATCATCCCTGCTGCTTCCAGAGCTGTTGTTGCTGTCAGAGCACGTAATGTGGTAGCCAGAACCAGGGTCACCCTTAATGTCTATAGAAGATACGTCACGGTGGAGGAATTTATGCATTTTGAGCGGGCAGAAGCTAGAAACCTTGGCGGACTCCACCTTGAAGGAAACAATAATGGTGGCGATGACATGGGGGCGGTCCATGGAGCAGTGGAAATGGAATTGAGCTGAGTTGGTGGATTGCGGAGAGGATATGGAGTCCAGGCGGGGCAGAGGTGGTGGATTGGTCGCAGCATCAGAGGGCCGAGCAGAAGAATGGGACTGACCAGCGAAGCGACCACACCCACTGCAGGTGGTAGGATACTGGCCATGGAAGTGCTACAAGGAGGAAGGCGAGGTGTCGGAATGGGAAGAGGGAGACGAGCGAGCAGCTTGCCCTCTGCTGCTGCCACGCCTCCAGCGCATGTGATACCAAAGGTGAGGCATGGTGGCGCAGTGAGGGTGGTGGGTGCACTGGGCCAAAGAAGAAGTAGGGTGGTGGCACCACAGAGTCGAAGGCATAGTGATGGAGGTGAAGTAATTCTTAGGGGAAGAATTCAAATGACAGAGGATGCTCTGTGAATAGTGGTGACTAGGGAGAATTTCTATACAACAGAGAAGGCTACATCATCTCCCTATTAGCGTGCGGGAGCTTAGCTCTATGACTCCACGGGGGTAGTAGCTTCTCAAAGGTTGTGACAGGGGGGGCAGGCATCTAGGCAGATGAGAAACATAGCTAAGCGAAGGAGGAAGACGGTTCCGGGTCTCCATTTTGAAACAATGGCAACAACCTCGACCTCTGCATAGAATTAAATGGTAAGTGGGATGACAGTTAGAGAAATTTAATGCTTGCCATTGGGGCTTGTTGGTGGCCATGTGGCCATTCCACTTGCCAACCCAGAAGCCCGTCTCTATAGTACGAGCATTAAACACCCGCATCCGATAATCTTTTTGTATATTGTTGCTGATATCTTAATAAAATGATGGTTTCATATTGATCCCTCTTTGTCATGTTCATATTTGCTGTGTTTTACATTGTTATGTCTTGTATTGCTGCTATTTCGAATTGGGAATATTACAGTGGTATCAGAGCATAATCTTGGTTCAACTTGTGCATTCAAGACATTATGCCATTAGGAGGAGAAGCTTTTCACAGAAAAGAGAAGTTGTACAGAAGAAACAAAGGCATGATTCCATTATTTGGAGAAATGAAGGAAGAGAGGATCTCCCAACTTCACTTCCAAACTGTGAAAAATATCAAGGAAGATCTCAAGGAGATGAAAGGGGAAAGGTGTAGAAAAATTCCAAGAGGGTTTGAAAGTGAAGCAATCCCTAGATATTAACATGATATGTGTGGACATTCAGCCACACATGCAGATCCACAAAGTAGTTTATGGCCCACATTCACTGCAAGAAGGATGGAGGAAGAAGATGCACCAAGGAAGGAGACCTTTAATGACTATCTTCAGGAGTATGAGTCTCAATCTTTGAGATTCAAAGAGCACTTGGACTTCCAAGGGTTTTTCCAACTCAAGGAAGATAGAAGATCCAACAACCATAATAGAAGCAAGAGAGGTAGAATATTTCTATCTAACTTTGATGGATCAACAAAGTGCACAACCAAAGCTTGGGTGAAGGAGCTAGATTCCTATTTCTAGCTTCACCAAGTTTCAGAAAAGGAGGCCATTAGAGTAGGAGCACTGCACCTCCAAGGTATGGCCCATGATTGATGGTTTTGTAGTTCGTCTTCATTTTATCATGCAAATGTAAACACTTATGCAGGGTTCACTAATAAATTAGTGAGAATATTTGATATTAAACATTGTGAAACATCTTTTGTTGAACCTAAAAACTCAAAACCTTTGCATGAGTTGGAGAGATCTATTTTGCCAACTCCACTCCATATTTCTATTGAAGGGGATAAAAAAATGCATAATGCCTTGCCAAGGGCAAGATCCCCACTTCTTGAAGAGCCCTCTTCTATAGATGAAGACTCGGAGGTTACTCCTTCAAGGGAAGAGCAAGATCAAGGGTCTCTCATTGATGATGAGGCATTCTCAAATATTGATGAAGAGGATGAGCAAAGAAGAGCTAAAAACATTGTACCATCAGGAGGAGATCCATCACCGAATAAATATGGGAAGGGAGCCATTTATTCCATTAGAGGAGCCCTTGTGTCTTTGCAAGGAGTTCCAAATTATCCAACATGTGGGAACCAAAACACAATTTCGGAGCAACATGAATAAGTTGTTGTGGGTTGTGAATCTTTCCAGATGGAAGGAGAAGAAAAGAAGGATCAACATCAAGAGATGATGAGCATTCACCCTTATCTATTTCAGGAGGTTTCTGCACAAAATAAGGAGACTGTATTGTGCAGTGAAAGGAGGGACAAATCAGTCCATTCATATATATAGTCCACTTCAGATTTTGATGTCTCACTACATGGGGAAATTCCACCTGGGAGGCCACTAGATCTAGAGTTGGTGAGAGACATCTTTCCAGTTGGTTCACCACTCTTAGATCCCGAAGGGGTGGATAATTTGGAGGGGTCTAGTATAGTGCAGAGAGTCTCGGGTAGACTTAAGGAGGGAGACATTCTCCCATTTTCAACATTACCTACTCTCACTGTATATGCTGTGCCAACAGAATTTGTTGCATTGATGGAGGATGGAACCACCATGGTGCAAGGGAGATGATTCATGGATTTGGAGAAACAAAGGGTACTTCCTTTGTGGAAGGAACCCTCCATGTATTGGAGTAGATGGAGGCCACTCATGCTTACATTGGCTAAGATTAGAAGGTTCTTTTTGGATGGTAGCTTCTCATGGTAGGCCAACTTCCAAAGGCCACCACTTCTACTTGAGCATGAGCAGCTGCATGATGAGCATGACAGCACTGTGGAGGATGAATTTGGCATTGCGGATGTCAAAGGAGAAGACAATAGCATGTGGTGAGCTTCAAATTGTAGATCTTCAACACTGTATCTTAGGAGGGTTGATCCATATTGGAGGTCTCAACTTTTGGTAGAGTTCTCCAAGGATCTTGGTGCTTGCATGATTCTTGATGACCTGGAGGGAGATGGCAGATACATGGTGGATGATGAGGTCATCTATTCTTATGGAAGAGTCTTCTTTAATAGAACTTCTAAGCTCAAGGATAAGCTGTTACATGCAACACATGTGGACTTTCTTTCCATGCACTTTGATGCATTTCATTCTTTGATGGAGGAGTTCACTTGGGACGACATTCAGCAAGATGTATATCAGCATGAGGAGAGATGCATAGCCCAGATGGTGTGGATAGGTTGTCACAACTAATTCCGTACTCATTGAAAATGAGGGATAGCTTTCAGATGATCCATTTTAGCTCAATGACCAAAGTACATAGTACAAAAGGTACATGTTTACATTATGACTTGTACTCCTTTAATTTATATGAGCAACATGTTGTACTAAGGAGGGTCATTCCTTCTTGTATATGGTATTGAGATGTACTTGAGGCCATTTGCAGCATTGATGATGGCCATGCTATTGGTGGTTTGTGTGGGAGGCCATATGATTCTTGGTGTGAACCATTAACACGACATGTTATTTTTATGATCCTATCTTGTAGGTTGGTTGTGGCTGCAAACAAGTGGCTGAAAAGAAACTTGTTATTATTTGTTTTGAGGTAGGAAAGGGATGCACTATGCTGGTTCCATATGTGGAACTATGATCCACCTCCCGGTTGTCATATGGAAACTTGTTTCTACTTGTTTTTTCTCCCATATATTGATGATGTTCTTGTGTTTATGGGAAGCTTTGTTGGGAGGGTGGCACAAGAATTGGAGGTGGCACAAGAATTGGAGGTGCCCATTGGGAGTATGATTCTCCCTACTTTATATGTTGCATTTTTAAGGAGAAATAATGGGCAAACCATGATTTCCACACTATATCTCTTGTCTTCATGTGGGAGGAGCCACTTGGAGAACTTTAGTTCTTGGGAGGGGCACTTCATGGATGTTTTGTTTGGTGGGGTAACTTGGGCCATTTTTGGAGGCCATGATATTTCATCCCAAGATCAGTAGCAGCCCCATACATACCATAAATGGAGAGAGAAACAACTTGGGTGGAAAAATCTAATCTCTCCATGCATCCCCAATACATTGCATGAACTGGGGGTTGAGGATTTCCTTGGTGAACTACAAAGGATGGCTCATTTCATTTGGATGATAGCATGGGGATGGAACTCTCTCATTGGGAATGAGATCCCCTATGTTTGTCATCACTCCTACCTTAAGGAGGCCATTGGACAACAAGAAGGTTTTCACTTACACATTCTACCTTTACATGACGTGAACCATTTGGTTTTGCATACTTGGGATGAACCATTGGAGGGCATATTTATTGCAGATTATTTTGAGTAGTGGTGGGGACTGTTGATGAGGAGGCCACAAGAGGAGGAGGGGAGGAATTTTTCTCTTCCTTTTCAGTTTCTTGAGGACAAGCAACATTTTGGAGGGGATTCCAAAAAATTAGCTTTAATCTAAATGGAATATTATAGTTTTTTTTATCATTAGGTAGGTGAATAAGTAGGTAGGGAGGCCCATAAAACCCTTTATAAGGAATAATGACACTCCTAATGTGAAAGGAGGAAGAATGAATAGTTGGATTGAGCACCTTTGGGTGTGAATTGGAGGAGATATATGTTTAAGAGGTCAACTTTGACCAAGTCAACAGCGCTGCCATGGAGTGGCATTCATGATGAGACAACACAGTTTTAGTGGAGGAAAACTTGCATGAGCTTAGTGGAAAGTATGGATGGGACCCAATGTGATAAGGCTCACATACTATATATGGAGGGGATGGCAGCCATTGCTATTCATGTTTTTATATTATCATTTGATATTGGTCTGTTTAGACTTTGCATTCCTTTGTTGTTTAACAGGGTTGTTGTGATTTTTAGCACAAGGGTGATCCTAATCAGGAATCCATACCTCATACTCAGGGAAGGAGAGGTTCTTTGGGATGAATTTCCTCATCTCGACATTCTATCCAAGCTTCCTCCTTCATCTACAACACATTTTTTGTTTAGAGCTGGGTTGTGTTGTAGGGTGCAGCAAAGGAGGATCACATAGAGCCATTTATGGGCTTGTTTTCCATTAGAGAGGTATCCTATCCATTGGAGGATCAACAAGGAGAGATCTTGGGCATATTTTCACATATTTGGCATCAGGCCAACCATCTACCATCCCTTACAGCATATTTTCAGTCTAGATCTGCGTTAGTTTTAGAGGCAATTGCTAGGAGGGTTCATTGAGCTCATCAGGAGGGTCTATTTATGAGAAGAGGGATCAACCTTCTATTTAGAAATACCATTGGAGGAGGACATCATCATTTCATATATGTCATAGCCTCATTACATATCAGATCTAGTTTGCAGTGGCATATTAACCCTAGGGTTATTTGTCACATTGTATATTTCTTGGTATTTCTAGCAATCTTTTCCGGGTTGGCTAGAAAAAATGTATTAGAGCCCACATCTTATTTTCTAGGCATTTATTTTGTTCCTATCATCCATATTTCATTTATCTGTGTTTACAGCAGTAGCTACACTAATATAGACAATTATTTCACTGCTCTCTGGCATTCTATGCAGTTGCAGCAACTCATGTGCTGATTGTTCTGATAATTGGAGGCTTGTTCTTATTGCTTGAGTGGCTTATCCCTCATGATATTTTTGTATATTGTTGCTGATATCTTAATAAAATGATGGATGCATATTGATCCTTCTTTTTCATGTTCATATTTTCTGTGTTTTACATTATTATGTATTGTATTGCTGCTATTTCCAATTGGGAATATTACATAGTATATCATCAATGAATATTAAAAAAAACTTATCCAAGAATGGCTGAAATATGCCATGCATCAAACTCATGAAAGTTGCTGGTGTGTTGGTTAATCTAAACGGTAAAAATACGAACTTATAATATCCATATCAAGTGTGAAAGTTTGTTTTATATATATCCTCATCCTTAATATGTATTTGGTGATATCCAGATCTTAAATCTATCTTTGAGAATACTGTTGCTCGCTTTACTTGATAAAAAAGATCATATATCCGTGGCAAGAGATACTTGTTTTTAAAAGTTAGTCTATTAAGCTATCTATAATCCATACACATTCGCATCGTACCATCTTTCTTTTTAATGAATATCACCAGTGCTCCCCAAGGGGACACACTAACATGGATATACCCATTTTCCAATAATTCTTGTAGTTGTAATTTTAGCTCAGTCAAATCCGATACACTCATTCAGTACGATGCTCGTGACACAGGTGTTGCCCCTGCTGTTAATTCGATGGTGCAGTGGATATCTTTCTTTGGAGGTAATCCTGGTATGTTTTCGGGAAACACATCTATAAATTCCTGAACTACCGGTATATTCTCCAGCATAGGTGTCTTGTCCTTAGAGTTGGCAAATCCTACTTGGATGGCATAAATTTGACACCCATTTTGGATGAATTTTCCCAGCTAGGAGTGATCCAGATTTATGTAGGAATGGAAAAAATTATAGAAATAACCATATACATAGAGATGCAGTGGAAATAATGCTTCATTTCATTAATACCAAATAACAGAAATATGCTTACAAACATAACGGAAATAAAATAGCTAGGGTGCTCGTAGCGAATCTGTTAGTTGAGATGTGGTGGCTATAGACCTCTGAAATGTGTTACAATGAGGCTCGAGGGCCTATTTATTATTGAGAAACAATGGAGAACTCTAAACATCCAAAAACCTAACTCTAGGAGATGAAGCGCCAAAACTATGGGTCTCGTTTGGGTATAGGTCTCGTTTGGGTAAATTGGTGTTTCAACTTCTCGGGGTCATAACTTTAGCATACTATCTCCATTTGACGCACATGATACATCGTTAGAAAGATATATATGAGGGCTACAACTATTGCTGCAAATATCAATTCTAGAACGAAATCATATTACCCAGAAAAACGATGCCCAAAAAACGTCGTTTAGGGCCTCAAAACGGCTCTGGAAGTTCAGGACCCGAAAAATTGCTAAAAATAATAAGTGGTGTTGCAACTTAAAAACTGAAAGAACTGATGGTGGAGGTTCAAATGGAATATTTGGGTGGCCACCAATATCCATGTGGATAATTAAGGCCCCAAAACGGCTCCGGGAGTGCAGGACCCGAAAACCTGCTAAAAATAGTAAGTTGTGTTGAATGCGAAAAGCTGCAAGAATTGATGGTGCAGGTCCAAATGGAATAGGTGGGTGGCCACCAATATCCACCTGGATCAGGGAGGCAGTAATGGGGAGCAATTGGAGTGGTTTTTTAATTCCTTGTAACTCCTAACGAGTACCATATTCAACCATGTAACTGATAGTTTTCTGCTTGCAGTCCACTACAGACCAATGCCCTTCTAACCAATCCATTCCTAGTAACAAATCATAGGAACCGAAAGATAATATGTTTAATTCAACATTTATGTGCTCGTTCCCTATGTATAAAGGAAAGCTTACAACTTTGGCATTAACCCTCCTCTTTGCCCCAATAGCTAATTGCACCAACCAGGGATTTTTAAATTTCATACTTTGAAAATTACATTTTTCAACTATTATGGGATTTATATAGCTTAAGCTAGAACCTAGGTCAGCCAAAATAGATACAGCTTGGGAAAATAATTTACCTTCTAGTTCTATCATTGTTGGCTGCTAATGTGCTTGCTGATAATCTAACGTAGTGTTGATTCTCGGTATATTCCTTGCAACATTTCCCACTGTCGATTCTTCTTGCAAATTGGTCACAGTTTCATTTCTCCCACGATGATGACATTTTTTATAATAATATGCTTCACTATAGCCCCAACATTGTAGGGGGGGTTTTTGGTTCTGTCCATGATCTAGTCTGCTGGATGCTTTAGTAGGCTAGTCTTTTGCTAGCCATTTTGGATTTTTTTAGTTTCTCCCAAATGGTTTATTCGCTAGTTTCCTTGGAACACTTTTATAGTTACCTGCCATGTTATTTTTAAAAATTTGGGTGTTTTTTCCCTTTCCTTGGCGGCCAACTCCTGTTGGCATCCCCTTTCATTTTCAACTACTGACAGCACATTCGTGCTTTTCGAATTAACTCATCCATAATCCTTGGATTAAAAAACTCATTCCCTCCCTTCATATAAGCATGTAAGCTACTCAAGAACCACTGTACCTTTTATTTTTCATCCCTTGATTATGGTACATACCTCAATAATGAGGTAAAATTAGTTATGAATTAATATATAGACAACTTTCTCAACCTCAATTCATGAAATTATCTAGATTTTCCATCGTAGAAATGATTTGTTAGATATTTTTCCTTAAAATATTGCTTGAAATCATCCCATGTCACATTTTGATCTTCAATTCCCCATACATTCATAACTTACTCCCACCATAAGGTAGCCTTTCCCCATAGCTGGTATATAGCTAGCCTATCTGTGAACTTGCTGCTATTTTCATAGACTGGGAAATATTTGTTCATGTTAATTATACATGCTTCTGCCACTTCTTCAGTTTCTTCGTCGAACGTGGGAGGCTAATTTTTTCTAAATTCCCCTTGAAGCTCTACTTTCTATTTCTTCATCTCTTTATTATCAGAATCATTTCCATATTTAGCTTCATTTTACATTCTGCTTCTCTAACCTCACTCGGTACGACTACCTTGTGGATTCTCATTAGCTTGTTGTTGTTGTTCACCTTCTTCACGAGTTACCCTCTCAGGAATAGGATGTGTTGTATGCTAATTCTTCCTATTTGAGAAGCTTTTGAGAATCCTTTCTTTTGCCAGCATTAACCTTTAATTATCACCTCTTACTGAAACAATTTCTTCCTGCAACTATTGTACTGTATCCAACATTCTGTTGGTTTGATGTTGTTGCTCTTCGAGGAATCTGTTGGTTTGTTGATGATGTTCGGAATTCAGTTGTACCCACATTTATGGGTTCATTACTGGGTTTGGTAGAGGATGAGCTTCTGTTGCAGCTCTGGGTGCTTGATATCCAGGTCCTCTTTTCATGCTGAAAAATCAATAGTCTCCTAGCTTCCTGTCACTATGCACAATTTCCAGATACCCTTTTAATAATCAAATGGTCCATTTGGGTCTGAGTGTGTGAATGTTGCTCTGATACCACTTGTAATATACTACTACTATTACATTTTCCACCATAAAAACTAAAAATAAAAAATTCAAAGGCTCGAGCACCTTGTGATTCATATCGTTCATATTTTCTATCATCATGGTGAAATTATACCTATACATTATATTATACTTAGCACTAATATGTCTACACATATTCACGAACTATACAGTAATTCATAAAATAAAAATTAACCCCACTATTCGAGGCTATCTGTTGGAACAGGGTCTCCTACAAAGCTGCGAATCTGGTCCATTTTGTATATTTTTTATTATATTTAGTCTAACGTAGGGGTTTTGGGGTGGGTCAAAGCCCATAATGCATTGTAAGTGGGTGAAGGGTAGATGAAGAGCCCATAAACCATGGTTAGTAGACCATTGGATGCATAGGCTAAAGTAGTATAAGTACTTGAACCTTTTTGAGTTGTAAGGAAAGAATGAATTGGAATTGATGCTATGTGAAAAATGTTAAGATCCGTAGGGTTGGTTGGGTAAAGACTCTTGTTGACTATGTGTACAGAGATCCTCTGTCCTGCTGTGTGGGGACCCTGCTGCTGTGTGTGCAGGTTGGGCTCTGGGTATTATAAGTAAATCTGAAGGATTAATGAATGCGAAAGGACGTTAGAATATATGAATCTATTGGACTTATTTCTGATGTAAATCTCTGGTATCTGATTAAGTATGTATGCTGCTATTTTATTGATTTAAGCTGTGAAAGTACTTTTGCTACTTGTTTATGCTGCGATCTGGATCTTTTTTGTTATGCTTTATATGATAAATGCGGTAATGTGCTATAAGTCTATGATCTATTAGTTACTGTTATTATAATTGGTATTGCGCACGTGGATGCAAAGGATATCAGTAGATCTGGGCCCTGTGATATAAGATCTGGTAATCATAAAGTTGAATGTGGCTCTGCTTGACTTACCTACCCTCTCCAGGGTGTGGAAACTTGGTTCCAGCACCCTCCCATACTGCTTCGGGTGAGACTTTGGCCTACGCAATCAGGTCCATGCCGAAAGGGCCAGTAGTATAGGGGTTTGTTGGCAAACCTTAACCTCTGAACCTAGGTCAGGACCCCTTGAGCCAAAAAATGGTTCCGTTGCTGGGACGAGGAGAATTTTGAGAGACGGATCGGGTAATGCCAAGGCCATACTGGAAACCTGAAAAAAATAAAATTAATGAATGGTTTGAACAACAAGTTCAGGAATTCTTAGTAAAAAAAACCGGGGTAAGAGGTTGACCACCAAAGAGTGGAAGAATAAGTATATTTTCACAGATATCTATGAGATATTCTTTGTAACAATTGTGATCGAGCTCCAGGAGTGGCTCGCAAGGTTGGTCGAATTTCATAAGTGTTGGAGGGACGAGCGGGTCACACAATGGACCCCAGAATTGATCCAACAGTTAGAGAAGAATCTACGCAGAGTCCTCTAGTCACACCACTTTCAAACCAGCATGGGGGTAAGAATTCACCTACACCTCTACCACCACCAGAAGACGACATGGTTGTGCACATGAAGTTGCCTACCTTTAAGGGTGTGGGAGATGAAGACATGGATCAGTTCTGGTTTGTCACAGGATCAGTATGGACTGCGTAGAACGTAGCTAGTGATGCGGTGAAGAGAGCACAACTGTCCTTTGCCTTTGAAGGAAGAGCTTTGGACTGGTACATGGGATACATCGGCCAGCATGCGAACGTGACCATTGAAGAGATTAAGAATGCCTTGAAACAACAATTCAAGAAACCTAAGTCCTACTCTCAAATAGTGGTTGATCTCAAGGATTTCAAGCAAGGGTCTTCTGAGTCTGTGTGGGAGGTCGATCAGTGACTAAAGAAGGTGATCAGAGAAGAAGGATTTTAGTATGATGATAGACAACACATGGAATGGTTCATTGCTATGCTGCTGCCTCACCTACGCATGCCTATGGGTCACCAAAATTTCGAATCATAGGAAAAATCCTTGGAGGTTGATATAAAGTTAGAAGTTGTGCCCAGAGAGGATACCCAACTGGGCGTCCAACAGATCCAAGGACAGCTATAGTCGATGCACATGGAGATCCAGAATCTGTGAAAGGAGCGAGGAGCAGAGGCTAGCCCTGAAAGATGGTGCATTCGATCTAGGACGAATGGTCACAACAAGGATAACTTCCCTCTGTTAGTAGAATATATGCAGGCCAGGGGACGTAGCCCATTGCACCCTAGGGAGGTTGTAGGATCAAGTGGACTGGTGCTATGGTGCGATGATTGTCACGTTGTAGGGCTGCACAACACAATCCACTGCCCCTGCCTTGCTACATATGTCCCATAAGTAAAGCAGTAATGGCGTAGGTTCTGCAGGTCGGTAGGACATGATGAAGAGAACTGTCAGATGTATGATTTGATGATTGAACGAGGGAATCTCTATACGGTACAGTCAGATCCATCCTTTCCAAGATCCCTCTCAAGCACAGGTGGCTCCCTAGCCAGGGGCAAGGGAGGCAGAAGAGGTGGAAGTGCAGGTCGGGGACGAGGGCAACTAATTTGTTATAACTGTGGAGAAGTAGGTCACTTTTCCAAGGACTGTCTAAACCCTATGAGGCAGTCCTGCTAGTATTGCAAACAGCTGGACCATGTGATTGAAGACTGTCCAATCTTGATAGCAATGATGCAGGAGAAGCAGCTGACACTTACGCATAATGTGCAAAGGGTTAAGACTGAACTACGAGACAAAGATCCACGCGTAAATGTCATAACCCGCAGTGGGATATCCACCGGGGGGCCTGTGGAGAAGACTGTGACCGAATCCCTGATCCAACAAGCAATTATCAAGCAAGAAGGTTTGGATTTAAAAAAGGAGAGATAAACATTTTTCGCAGCTCACAAAGACTTTGCTGAGGCAGAGGCATCTACTTCTCAGTTTCCGGGAATCCTCGACGCAGATGAGGAGGTTAAACCCTTTTAACAGGCATGTATGAAGCTGTTGCGCAACACAAAGGCTGTGGAAAATCTTTAGGCGTTAATAGATAGCTGCACAGCACGACCTAGCCTACCTCCGGAAATCAAGGATGTGCACAAACTATATAGATATAAGAAACGCACTGGTAGGGATATGCGGTTGACTGCGTAGATCAGTGATTACGAGATGGAACAGGTTATTTTGGACCTAGGGTCAGATGCGAATGTATTATCTAAAAAAATGTGGCAACGAATGGGGGAACCTAAGCTGGAATGGTTCACTATCTAGCTGCATATGGCCAATGAACAGAAGGTCATACCCTTGGGGAGACTGTCGAAGATCGTGGTAGATATCACAGGGGTCAAGGTCTAGGCTGATTTTGAAGTAATTCAGATTGTAGAAGATGCGTACCCCTACCCTATGCTCCTAGGCTTGGATTGGGCCATCGATATGGGAGGCATCATTAACATGAAGAAGAGAAGCATGGTATTTGAAAATAATGGTACAAGGGTGATAGTACCATTAGATCCTACGGAAGGAGAATGGTATACAGAGGCGGTGCGCGACGAAGAGGATGTAGATCACATTTATAAGTTGACTGCACTGGATGAAGATTGGATCAACCCTACGGTGGATGGTGCACTATGCTGGGAAAAGGATAGTGACTACTTCTCTGACTCCGACGGGGAGATGGAGAATTGGCAAAACCGGTTACATGATGTATTTGTGCTGCGTTGCCTTTGGGTCACAAAGGACTTTTGTTGCATTTCCTTAGAGCTAAGAGATCTACCCTACTTTGATGGTTCTGGTAATATTAGGTACTTTTTGCGAGCATTTGAAGCTAAGGTTCCAAGTGGACATAGGCTAGGGGCCCTTAATGTCACCATGCGTAAGACACCTACGCGATGGTGGGACACACATAAGGAAGCATTCCAGGACTGGGAAGAGTGCCGGGATATGATGATCCTGCGATTTGAACCGCCTGATCACCTGCATGTCCAAACTACCTCGGCCCCGAAGAATCGCGCAAGTATCTGTTCACTTGGATGGAGAATTGGTGTGACAAGACTACAAAAGAGTTGGTTCATCTATTTATTCATGCCTTGGGAGCACTTCCCACTGCATGGTATTTAGATGTGGAGCTCCATCAGTGCACCAGCCACTGGGAGACATTGAAAGATGAATTCCTAGGGATATTTGGGTTAGTAGGTGGAATGAAGGCACTCAACGCAGCTCTGTAGGACATTAATACGGTGGTATGGGGTGAATCATCCCTGTATGTCGCACCTAAGGTACCGACATGGGAAGCGTAGATACTGGACATGGTCGATTATCATAGCCTAGCCTTAAATGAATGTTGGGAATCCTTCATGTCCGAGCAACCTACTCCCTTGGATAGTAGAAACTTGGAGTTTGTTTTTCACGCTAGGATGACGGCTACGAACCTTGTTGAGCCCTTTGAACCAATGGCCTCGGTAGAACAGGGGACTAAGGAAGTGGTGGAAATCGAGTTTGAGATGGAAGAGATTCTCTCCATGCCGAGCCCAACCACAAGGAAAGGAAAAGAAAAGTCCCAGAGCTCCGGAAAACCCCCAAAGCCCACAAAATGGGCTGTAGGAAAGCCGCACACTTCCCCTTGAACTAAAAAATATCTGTAGGTAGTTCGGGAGGAAGCACAACCCATCAAGCCAATTCATTGGTTACCTCCCTTTGCTCGACCATGCAGGCTGTCAATGCGCACGCTGAAGAATCTTGATGGCCTGGTCACTTAACTGTAGATGCCACTAACCCTAGGCGAGGTCCCCATCATTGGTGAACCTGTTGGTAAGCTTCATGAGGAAAATTTTGATGATCATGACCTAGCCAACTTTGAAGCATTCCCGGAACTAGCACAAGCGTTATACCTCGACTCGATTCATGACAAAATGGAGTTACAGTCATTCCCTAGCAATGGGTGCGTGGGTTGGCTGGGTCCGAGCTCTTGAACTTGCTCAGGATGCCCCATTTTGTTCATTACAATGTGATGGACCGACTCGCATGGCAGCTTCTCCCCCTAATTCATGAAGGTTTCTGTGGATCCAGGATAGGACACCTATTGATGCTGTGCTGATTCATAGGATTGCTGGCCTTCCGATGAATGGACCAATCCCTCTGGAGCGAGTGGGTAAGAAATATGAGGGCGATACTATTGAATTTATGTGCCAAAAATACAAGGTGGAGCGGAATACCCAAGGCTTTATCATCAAATCCATTAACGATCCCGCTATGCAGTTGGGCACGATGTTGTTGGCATGCAAGTTGATGTGAAAATGTGAAGTCGCCATCGTCCCCACCTACGTGATCCAGCTAGTAGGCCAATGTGGAAAGGGGGTCTGCTTTAATTGGCTTAGTACTTATGTGATGAATTTTTGGCCAACGTCCGAGAATCCTAGGACTAGGGCGCCTCTTTTGCTACTCATGGTTGTTGTTCCTCATAGCGTTGGTCGCCTGGGAAGATCCTGCGGAGTTAGTCCTCCCTAAACTTAACTCAGATATGTGTGAAGGAGCTCGTTATGCACACTTGTGGGACTCTAAGGATGCGCAGTGCATAGAGGACAATCAAGTTTTTTTGATCCTCTTCCAGAGCAGCGTGGCAACTGCCATCAATTCTCGACCACGCTTATCACCCACATTCTACGATAGATACAAACACATCGTGACCTTTCAGGTGACCATGCACAAAATATAGATTCAAAGCCAAAAGGAGAAATCATGGACTTCAATCCCCTATATGGTCGCGGACGAAGAAATAGACAATGGTATTGCACTCTGGCCCCCGCAGTGGAAGATTTGCTTCAAGACCGAGGTACAGGGCCCTAAAAATACTAGCACAACACAAGAAAAGGATATCGGAGGCTCCAACAAACATTCCAAGAAGGACACAGAACCGACTGCGAAGAAAGATGTGTGGCAGAACCAAACTAATGAGAAGGGCACTGAAGGAGCTACACAGAAATATTCGTATCCCGACTTAGGGACATAAGGAGGGGATGCAGGAGGAACTGCATCCCCTCGCAGAATGAAGAGCATAGGAGAGCTTGCTAAAGGGGTCTAAAAGATGCAACGCTCTCAGTGGGAAGGACACGATGAGATCGTCACGCTAACCGATGGAGACCTCTAACTGATTGCAGACGCAATCACTCTATCTGCAGAGGACAAATCGGTTGCCTTGGAGGAACAACATAAAGTTACGATTGAGACCATCCAGGCCAAGCTACGCACTTTGAAAACCAAGATAATTCAAGTAGATACTCCATTGGCAACCAACAGCGCAATGCTCACCACAAAGGAAAGCCGTCTCTACCCCTTACCTAGCGGTGCACTTGTGATTGGCCCACTTGACCTGGGCATGCAACTCCCAGTCAGTGCAGGATTGTAGTTGAATCTAGCCAAGCTAGCCCATGAGGCATTGCAGGGCCTCAACACTGCCGTGCTCCAGGAGATCCACCATCAGGAACAACAAGTGCACCAACAACTCAGTACAGTTAAGCAGACCATCGTAGCACAGAGCGCCGAAGTATCCAGCGCTATCGCACTGCAAGCAAAGCTTGAAAACTTCATTCACTAGCTCTGCGCAGAAGTTCCAGCAGAGATTACGGCTACCGCTACACCCGAGGCAAATGTTGAAGGGTTGGTCTCCGCATTGAAGGAATCACGACTGGAGGTTGCAGAGATTAAGTCACGGATGGAGCAGCATATTACCGATCTATAGGCTAAATTGCAGCCCGAAACACCTTCGGAGGTGCGGGTCTCCTTTATTATGTTTCTGTGGACGTTGTTAGTGTACGTCATGATAGGGAATATTGCAGTGCTCAACTACTAAAACTTTCTCATGCAACTATGGACCAAGGTTCAACGTCAACTGCCTTTGCAACAACTCCGTAATCGCGAAAGAGGAGACATTAGAAAACATTGAATCCACACTATCATGGCCCTTCTCGCCGCTTGGAAAACCGTGAACTACTAGGACCTCCAAGCTGAGATAGAAGAGCTGAGGAAGAAGAAGGCTCCCCAACGACCGCTCGTCATGGGTTATTGAAGCCCTTAAGTTGTCGTGTGATGTCATGTAGGAGTAAAACATCTCAATCCATACCTTGGAAAGTGTCACCGCTAACAAGGTGCCATGCCCACTTAAGTAGAAATTGGTCGACATTTCCCTGTATCGTCGCTACCCAAAGCGACAACGTGTGGTTGCCCTATTGGTTGAATAAATCAAATCACAGGTGTGTAATGTGGAGACCCCACCCTCTCAGTGACTTGGGATGAGTCACAAGGTTGTGTTGGGGGACTGTTGGAATAGGGTCTCCTACAAAGCTGTGAATCTGGTCCATTTTGTATATTTTTTATTATATTTAGTCTAACACAAGGGTTTTGGGGTGGGTCAAAGCCCCTAATGCATTGTAAGTGGGTCAAGGGTAGACAAAGAGTTCGCAAGCCACGGTTTGCGGACCATTGGATGCGTAAGCTAAAGTAGTATAAGTAGCTGAACCTTTTTGAGTTGTAAGGCAGGAATGAATTGGAATTGATGCTATGTGTGAACTGTTAAGATATGTAGGGTTGGTTGGCTAAAGACTCCTGCTAGATGTGTGCGCGGAGATCCTCTGTACTATTGTGTGCGCAGGTTAGGTTTTGGGTATTATAAGTAAATCTAAAGGATTAATGAATGTGGAAGGCCATTGGAATATCTGAATCTATTAGACTTATTGCTGATGTAAATATGTGGTATCTAATTAAGTATGTATGCTTCTATGTTATTGATTTAAGCTGTGAAAGTACTTGTGTTACTTGTTTATGCTACGATATGGATTTATTCTGTTATGCTTTATATGATAACTGCAGTAATGTGCTATAAGTCTCTGTTAGTTACTATGATTATAATTGGTATTGCACATGTGGATGCGAAGGATATTAGTAGATCTCGGCTCTGTGATATAAGATCTAGTAATCATAAGGTTGAACGCAGCTCTTCTTGACTTACCTACCCTCTCCAGGGTGCAGAAACCTGGTTCCAACACCCTCCCATACTGCTTCGGGTGAGACTTTGGCCTACGCAAGCAGGTGACTGCCGAAAGGGCCAATATTATAGGGGTTTTTTGGTAAACCTTAACATCCGAACCTGGGTCAGGACCCCTCGAGCCAACACTATCACATTAGCCTTACCTTGCATTTTAAGTTATTAATAAGACATAGTCATAACTATAGAAATTCTGTTGTCAATCCGAAATATGATGTAAATTTCAAGTAAGTTTATTTTTAATGTGATTAATGGTGAAGAATGACCATGTTCATGTCAATGACTACATAACCCGATTGATAAAATCGAACCTTAATCTCTGGCAACGACTGGGATAGCCTATGAATCTTGTATAACTTCTCTTAACTGACATTTGTCGGTGGTATGGTTCAACACTTGTCTTGATCTCCCTCTTAGATCACATCCGACAGTTTCCGTTGATGCTGAGGAGAGTAGGGTAACTAAACCTCCTTCTGCTCAGTCCATCGATTTCATTTTCATTTCACCTTCGTGTTTTTGCTCTTTGCTACAAGAAGGTTTTCCAGAGGGTTTGTTTACTAGAGGCTTCTCGGTATGTCTTAGGGAAATATTTTGTCTCTGCAAGGTATACCCAGCACCCAGCTCTGGAGCATTTTTTTGTTGATTTTCATTATCACTCTGCAAATTTGTTTTTCCTTCTTACTGTTTTGTCATTATGGTTAGTTTTTTTAATGTTTTTCGTGGCTACAGGAAATTTGCAGTGCAAAGGACCAAAGAGAGGATAGGTCGGCCCTCGACATGGCTTGCAAGCACTAGTAAAACCCTCTTTTCGATTTTATGTTCTTCAACATGAATATTTGTCCCTGTGTATGGTTTTCATTCCAAGTGATTCTAATGTTAAGGTTTGTGGATGTGTAAGACGGTTTCAAGATTGGATCAACTCTGCCAAAAGCTTAGAGTTTTCAAACCTCAAGCTCATTGGTGCCAATCTTCTCCAAATTGTTCAACTAGGTCTCTGCCCCATTCCATATTACTTCTCGTGACATAAACATATAGTAATTACTTAACCCTATCAAGTTTGAAGGTAAAAAAACCATCCCCTCTGTTGTGGCAGGGTTCGACGGGGTGATCCCTATGGCTAGAGGTTGATTTTAATGGAAGTTTGTGAATCTGGAAGCCTGCTTCCCTCTTTGTTGTTTTAATTATAGTACACTTTCTCTATAAAATATTTTAATTCAAACCTATGGCTGAGGGTTTCAATCCCTTAAACTATTATTTTGTCAGTATTCGGACGGTAGTTTAATTACACCATGAATTCTCGCTAAAGGCTTATGCCTACTTCGAGGTTTTATATTTGAACTATTCCCCTAGTTTCAGACATATTAATAAATCTGGTTCTGTTAATGTTTGTCTATTATATTTTAATGGAATTACCAGTTTTTTTCTCTTCTTATTGATGCAGTTAACTGTTTTCGAGTATTACATATTGGTATTTTCTAGAGTTGATTTAAAACACTTCTTTTATCTAGCATTAAAGCTCTGTTATTCATTTTGTATTTTAATTCTTTCACAGCTTTCTTCATCAAATACTGGGTTTACTGCATTTGACTCGCATTCATGTTTTAGCTATGTTGGAGGAGTAGATTATAGTTATTTTCTTGTATGCAGTTTACACCACTATAGAGGTTATGAATATGCTTACTACATATACAAATCCCTCTATGCCAGAGAGGGGTTCTTTTCTTGTTTAATATGACATAACCCTGGAGGACGCAAAACCCTGCTAGTACCTACTCTGGGAATATGGGGTTTAAAGCTGTAGTTTAGTCAGTTTAATGATGTTTTACATTCTTTCATTTATCTATATAACTGTAGGTTTAATATACATAAATAATTGTGAGGGTTGTCACCAGGACACCCTTAGTTCTTGGATTTACTGCCATAACAATTTCTCATCTATATTATGTTAAACCTCCTACTCTTTAAACATTGGAACCCCTATTGATAGGGTGGTGTGTCACTACAGAATTTGTTTCAAACTCTGTTATTTTTCTTGGTTGAGTCGCATGCCAATTTAAAGTTCTGAAGTCCCTAATCACTGATAAGACCCAGTCTCAGACCAACTTTCCAGCCTGCTAGTTAACTCAAATACCAATAAATAACAATTAACCAATCAAAAATTTCTTTCCTAGAAGTTTTCTTGCACCTTTATCCTTTAAACACTTTTCTTTGTGAAACAACTTATCTCGATATTCTTTTACTTCACTGGATGATCCGCCAAACCATGAGGGAGAAAGTTAAGGCAGTAGGATTATGGAGTTAGATCTCTATACTTCCTGCCCAACCTTTCCTCCAATCCATCAACAAAGCTCCACTGGATTCCAAACCAGCTTAGGATTCTTGTGGTCACAACTTCCTACTGTCTCTATTTTTATCCTTGCATAGAACCCCTTTCCCTATCAGATATTTCCTTCTTATTCACTTAGGGAAAGGTAACTGTCAAGTAACTACCTTTCTAACCACTTTGGAGTCTTGGAAATATTTACCATCCAATTGTAGAAAATTCATATTATAATTTCTTTATTTATGAAAGAAAATGTAACTCATATTTATTAACTAATTAATATACTTGTTAATCCGTTTTTTACTTTTAATAGTAAAATGTACTTTGAAATTTTTTACTTTAAATAAAATAATAAAATAAAGTTGGGTGTTACAAAAGCAATGTTTTAATAGTCAAATGTACTTTGAAAAATTTTACAATAATGAAATTAAGTTGGGTATTACAAAAGCAATGACATAGAGGATCCAAGTTCAACCAACTTCAACAATGTAACATATGGCTTGGTGGGTTAAGAGGTTATGTTTATGTAGGGTGTGGATTCTATTACTGAATATATGTAAAGTTAATGGAGATTTTTTGTGTTAGATATACAGAATCAATTTCACAGGTGAAGAACTTGGACGTTTGTACCATGAAATGGACGACTTTGCTATGGCTTTAAAGAGAAAACTAACAGTTATGCAGGAATTTCTTCAAAGCATACAAGGAGTGCAAATCTATCACCTATATACATAAAGATTTCACATAACTATCCCCTTAAATTGTTTAATTTTAACTTGGAAGCCCACTTAAAACATATATGCTTTATTTTAACTTGGAAGTCCACTTAAAACAAATATGCATTATTTCGAGTTATTCTTGATTGGGTTGATAATCGTAGTCTAGAGTCTAGTAGTCGCTGTGTGTGATTCTATATATGTTTAATGTGGAAATGACACATATTATTTTTAATAAAAATACGAATTTCTCGAAATAAAAAGATAAAATCACCTAAAATAATATATATATTTTACTTATTTTTAATAAAATCATTACAAAAATTCAATAAGTCTAATCTGATATGAGCGACTCTAATTAAAAGTCCATATAATTATTATGTATAAACAAGCTATGTGGAATTATCTTTGTGAGATTCCATGAAATAATTAAAGTAAAAATGTAACATAACTTGATATGATGTAAACAATTTCACATAGTGAAAATAAAATAAGAATGACAAAGTAAAATGACTATAAATATTAATAATGAAAAAATGACTCATGGTATTGATTCACAATTTTCTTGTGGAATATATCTTGTTTAAAGGGGAAATTAAACTAGTTTAGATAAACCTTAGTTTGATGTTATATTTAGATACATAATTAGTTGTAGCAAAATGATGTCGTTGAATAACTTTAATATAATATATGTAATATATTATGTTAATTTATGTGTAATAATGTGCTATATAAATACAACTCTCATAGATCTAAGATGGTAAGTTTAGAAATGAATAAGCTTAACTATGAAAGTGAGGCGGGGTGAGAGGAGGAGGTGGGAGAAATATTAGGTAAAATGTAATTATTACATTTTATATAATATTTATGCTTACCCTCATCCACTTTTTACCAGCTTGCGAAAAATATTGGGTAAAATATAATACTATAATATTATATTTTACCCAATATTTCCCCTTAGCCGGTCCACTTTTTATTGTAATTTTTCTTCATATTTGAATTTTAAAAGTAAACAAACTGAACCATAAAATTAACATGGGTGAAGGGAAATATCTAGTAAAATCTAATATTTAGGTTGGGGGTTATGGGAAATATTAGGTAAAATGTAATATTATTACATTTTAATTAGTAATTTCCCCCACTTGTGGCCACATTTTACTGGGTGTGAGTAGTAATAAATATTGGGTAAAAATTAATACTACAATATTATATTTAATGCAAAATCCCACCAGATCCGTTGTTTTTTTAATTTTTCTATATTTGAGATTCATAAGTAAACTTAACTCCTATATAAACATTTGATCCCAATACAATAGAGATGTTGTTATGTTTAACATTTATAGTTGTTCAAAAAAACAAAAAAAAAACAAAAATTAACAATCATATTTATATTTATATTTATAATTAATAATTAAACCAACTTAGATTCATATTAACTCATGATCTACCAAGGGCTTTTAAAGAGATCAATTTTCTTGAGATGCAAAGCTATTTTAAAGTGAAAATAGATGTGAAAATAGATTTGATCCCTCTTGACCCTTGGTAGGGCCTCAATTAAGATGGATCTAGGTTGGTTAAGATTACAACTCACTACGTTACTTTCACTCTCAACCATAAATAAAGCATATAAATGTCCATATAAAATAACATAATTGAGCCGATGGGCTCATTCTACTGCCCAGTATGAGAGGAATGTGTAAGTTTGTCCATCCGTCTGTTACCCTTTAAAATAAAAATAATGTTCCAAGTAGAAAAATAATGTGAGCTATAATAGTAAAAAAATTAATATTTTTTAAAGTAATTAGAAGTAGAACTTATCGTTGAAATAGGGGGGATATGATGGAGGGAAAAAATGGAGATTGGAACCCTAATCATGGCGGCGAGAGACAAACCCTGGCTTTCTTGGTTACAGTGCAAGCCACATAAGAAGGTTTAATGTTGATCATTAATTAACATCAGTCATTTTGTTTTTGAATTAACCCTTGGATCGACATGTATTGAATGTTATGACCGATGGTGAAACATTTAAATAATGGTTGAAGAGAAACAATGATAAGACAAGTAGCGTACCTAACACGAAACATATGTTCAAAAAGGGTCCAAATATAAAGTGAAAGGGTAAAGGTAATGCAAAAAGGCAAAGGCATGGTGTAAAGGGCGCAAAACGAAATTATTATAAGGCTCGCCACTTTCATAATATGCACGTTAGGGAACTCTCCGTATGTGTAATTCCGAGGGGGTCAAGAAGCGGAAGGGGGAAGAGACTCATACCCCCAAGGAATTATGGTGACGTGTCGCGGGGTGGACCCAAGGTAAGGGTGATGTGGCAGAGTGAAGTGCGGGCCCTAGAGGTCTGTATGCTGTGTATTTAACCAATTTTATGAAGAATATGTTTCAAGAACCGTGTGGTTTATGCGGCAGAAAGATAAGGTAACTCTATAGGTGAGCTAGTACCGAGGCCCGTACCAGTATTAAACCCGGAACACAGTGTTCACCAACTCCTAGTCAGTACCCAATCCCTATACGCCGCGTGCTCCACTGTCAGTGTCCTTACAACACTCACCCCCACTTACTTCACCTCTCCACCTTTTACCTCAGAACTCTCAGTCTTAGATAACGGTCCTCCCGTATTTTACTGCAGTGAAATTTACAGGTTTTCCAGCTACGGTATAAACTAAGTGGGAGCTAGTGCCAGGTCTACCCAGTCACTTTCAATACCCCCGCGTCGTTTTCCCGAGCAGATTTCCCTCTGCACAGGTATTATGTCCCTCATATCGCCTCTGCTTTCCTTTTGTTTTTAAAATTTTTTCATGACAGTCATGGGAAAGGGCACCCCCAAGAAAACCAAACCAAATACACCTCAGGTCTGTGAAACCAGAAACCCTCCCGGGTTCAAGCCCTTCATTGACCTGCAAGCCGAAATCTGTGATCCCCAATACCCTTTTCCCATCAGCAGCGTAAAACCCAAACTTTTTAGACGACATGTCGAGAATAGGGATCGATATCGAGTGGTTGTATCAGGTTTATATCATCAGATTACCCCCCCAGTTTACCTGGTGGTTGAGTTTATTTGCTGGCTCAGAGATGCCTACGATGAGCGTCGAGGCACATTTACCTCAGCTCAGGGGAATAAGATTTTTTATTTTTCTCCCGACATCATCAGGCAAGCCCTCCGCTTTCCCAACAGCGCCAGCTATACTAGTTTCAGTGAAAGGACAGTAACCTCCCAGTTCACTAAATTACTATGGGAGCAGCAAAGAGACTTCATTTCCTCTATAACCGGCAACTAGGCTACGTCTATTCCTTCTATAGATCCTTTCCCATTGAGTCTGTTCAAATAATAAGTGCAGCACATCCTTGCCCTCATCGCAGTTCTTTTAGGTGTAGGCGGTTTGGGGGAAGTTTCCACAACATGCGTTTATTTCTTGTAGTTAATGTCTTAAACGGGGGTAGTTCTGGATATCCCTGGCTTCTTGGCTACTAACATTCAGACCCAGTTCCAAGAGCTTTCGGAAATCGGTCACTTCCAATTTTGTTCGATGGTCTTCTACCTCTTCTTATATCAGCATGCTGATAAGTTCGAGGGTTTGGGTTTAGATAGGGTATACGAGGTAAATTCTCAACCCCAACCAGTTTTCGACTGGAACTTTGCAACACGCCAATTACCAAATGGGGTGGGTTATTCCAGGTTTCTAAACGAGTTTATGCCTATTTTCTACACTATCATCCAAGACTCACCCTCGCCCAGGGTTTTTCCTGAAATGAAGAGCTGGCTACAGGATGGTAAAACCTAGAGCACTAGGGATTGGTATCTATTTGACAATTACACTTATATTCGGGTCTATGGAGCCGAGGCCCCCCCTTACCAGCTGCCTGTGTTTCCTGCTCGATGAGTTTATGCTCTGGAGTATATTCAGCAGACTCTCAAATCTGATCAACTCCACTTTGTCGCCGCTAAGAAGGGTTACATCCTGAAACTCCCTATCACTACTGGCCCGCTTATTGTAAATTCAAGACACGCCCTTCCTGTTGTTGAGAAGTTGTTGCAAGGCATGGATTTAAGACAGCGGAAGACTTGGCCCTATGATCCTCGGGGGATTATCTCCAACAAAAGAAGGAGGAACAAGTCTACTCCTTATACACATGAGTCGAGACCGTTTATAGAGTGGAGGGCTAACCTTGAAACTTGGCCTTTGATTTCGCAGATGGAGACGGATTCATCTGCCATAGGGGAAGGAGGAGAAGCCAATAGAGGCGAAGAAGAAGAAGTGGGACCCTCAGGAACAAGTTCCCCACTCCACAAAAAGCAGAAAATAGTCTCAAGCAAGGCAGAGATCATAGGGGAAGAACAGTTGGTTGAGCCATTTATACCATATGGACAACCTGATGGAAGAAAAGCTGGGCTCAAAGTGCTGAGAGATAATATTACCTCTTCCGACTACTCTGAGGTCTCACAGGCCATTGGAGATGATACTTCACCAGTTCGAATTGAAAGGAGCCTGAAAAACAGAACGATCAGAGATAAGTACAAGGCTGAGCTGGAAGGTTACGTGGAAAAATATCATACCAGGGTTTCAGCTTCCATGAATGTGGACACAGAACACCTGGTATTGCCTATGGCTGAGGCCATCTTGGATCCTAATGCAGGTACCACTAGTTACAGGGTGCTTGAGTATGCAATTGACATGGCCAAGGTACCAGCCCTTGACAAATGCAACCTATTTCAGGTGGTTGGTGACATATTGAAAGATGAGGTAATGAGCCTCACCATCACGCTGAAGAAGTTGGTGACTAAGCATGCACAGGTGAGGGCGACCCTAAAAAATGAGCAGGCAAATTCCCGTGCTCTATTGAATCAAATACGCGGCCTCCTGGAGTCGATCAAAGGAAAAGAAACTAGAGACTCCAACCCGCAGCGCTATGTGATTAAACAATTGCAGAAGGAGGTCGCGTCACTAAAATGCAAGGTTAGCATACTGGCATCCCACCATGTTCAGACGGCTAAATTAGCACAGGCGGAGAAAGAAAAAGTTGACTTGGCTGACTCACTGGCGAAGGAGAAGGAGGAGAAAGAAAAAATGGCAGAGACAATGGCCATTCTTCAGGGCAGGCTGATAGAACTACAGACGACCTGGGACACTCACAATTGTGTGCCAACTACAACCCTACCGGAGACTAGTTCACTGTCCGAGCAGCTGACCACAGTGAAGGCCGCAAATGTTGTACTAGAGAAGCAGGCTTCCACTACGAGGCTGAGAATCACCGAGTTGGAAACTTCCTTGGCTGAGAATACTAGAAAGATAGAGATATTGCAGAAGGAAATTGAGCAGGAAAGGAAGGAAAAAGCAGACCAACTAAAGACCATCACTGATCTCAACAGCCGCCTGAAGGGTAATATCATGCTCAGGGATGCAAGAAGGATAATTTGGTCAGAAATCATCTCAGCAGTGACAAATCAGTGGGGGTTCCTGAAGATCATTGAAGAAATGAAATCGTCTGTGCTTTATCTCCGAAGGAAATATCAGGAGGGAGATCTCAACTTTCCCAGTAGAGCCCAACATGCCAGAGGTTATATTTATTTCTTGAAAGAGTTGGAATCTGATGAGGTGGAGAAGCATGGCATACCAAGTCAGTTCAGGGAGGCCGTTGAATGCCAGAAGATTATTGACAAAGAGTCTACTCGCATTATAGCTTCAGGGGCCCTACACCGTGTAACAGCTAATATGGATCGGTTTGATACAATTTGGGCCGAGATCACAACAGCTGGACTTCTTTCATGCTGGGATCCTACCACTCCCTCCGTGGTACAACCATTATCAGAGTACAAAGCTCATCTCCAAGAAGAAATGGATCATACTAATTTATTGTCAGACAAAACCACCCGGTTAAAGGCCGAAATCATTGTTTCGTCGCTCCGCCAAGAATTCGCTCTCCTTCATCTGATAAAACACAAGATCCCCACCGAGGCAGGTTTCAACGCCCTCACCGAAGCCTATATCAAGGTGGAAGGATTCGCAGCGATGCCTGAACCATCAGCGGATAGTCAGCAAAGATGTACCCAGTTTTCCAGTCAGATCGCCAACTCATCAGCTAATGTTCCACCATCAGTATCAGCGACCGCCTCAACCCCATCTCATCAGTGAAACACTGTTAATTCATGATTCGGCCCTAGTGGCCTTTTTATTTTTACTATAGTTTACTTTTAAGTTCAGGTGGAATTTATATTCCACTACAACATTTTACTCTCTGCCAAGACTGTTATTAAATATTTTGTTTCAAAAAGGCCGAGTGCCTAACTGCAAATGATGAGATGCCTCTATTCCTCATCATGAATTTTGGTTGTTCTGATAAATACATCTAACTAATTTTTGGCATGCGAGGAAGATATTTTTCCCAAAAAAATATCTTCTCGCTCATGTTCAGAGGCCTCTATATAAGCAAGATCTGAAGAGAAAAACAGGTTCCAAATTTTCTGAAGAATTTTACTGTGTAAGAAGTTTTTCATGTTTGTTGTTGAAATCTCAATAGGAATGTGAAGAGCCCGTTGGGTCTCAATGAAAAGGAGTTCTATATTCACTGAGGATTCTGGTCTTGGTACTTTACAGTGTGTGATTCTCTCTTATGTGTTGTAGCTTAGAGGTTCATTTCATTTACATCCATTCATCTTGTATCATGTTCTGGAATGCGAGTAACCCACTGGTTTTGGTATGAATTTATCCTAGTTGATACTTATGCCATAACCTGTCTGGCACTTTAAATATGGCTCAGGCGTGATATGCTGTTCCATTTTCACTTCACCTATACTTCTGCTATATTAGCTGCTATGAGATGTTACTTACAAATGCTGTTATCATGTGTGGATTCTTAATTTCGTAAGCCCACCGCATGCTGATATATGTTTCTGAATATTGTCTCAATAAAAGTTAGTATTCTCTTTATTCTACGTACAAAGTAGATACTTTCTGAATATTCATCTATGGGAAGTATTTAGAATCCATCCCTCTTTGCAATAGGATGCCTTCGAATTGTCTGATACATTCGTGTTAGAGTTTCACATCTGGCCTCTGCAGTATTGCTTTCTCTGTATCAAGCTTCTGAAAGTTTTGGTCCCATTCAAATTAATTTTCCTGTTTACAAGAGATAGCATGAGAGCTTTGTTCTGCTAGTTATCCCTGTCATATCATATTTCTCCTTGCTATATAAGATGTCATAGGCACTGGTCTTTCATAACTCAAGTCTGTCTCTAGGAATGACAACATATTTTTGGTGTCATTGCTGGGGAATCGAAGTTGAGAGAAATTGAATCCCTAGGCCTCGACAAAACCTTATTCACTCTTCAAATAGGTGAGAATGGATAGTTGAGAGTTGTATATCCCTCACCTTGGCGACTCCACATTCATTTTTCTTATAATTTTTCTTACAGTCCTGGCTCCTCGTAAGCCACACCTGAGGTCAGATACGTCTTAGCCAAAGACACCTTCTGTGTCTGACCCAGAAAAGATCCTACATAGAAGGAGTTGGAGGGAAAGAAAATAAGTCCATACTGAGATCCCTGAATTCTCACTAGAAGAATTTCCATCCTCCTCCTCTCAAGTTGCCCAAGTGCAAGGTCCCGACTCCACGGTGGCAGATACCAATTCTTACTCAGATAGTTCACCTAGGGAAGGTGTCTGAATTAAAGACGAAGTTGAGTCAAGGGATACCACATATTACTCCTTCCACCCTACCCCTGAAGTCAAAGAGGTTAAGGAGGTCACTGAAGTATCTGTGATTCACAGCCCGTTGTTCCCATCAACACCTCAAGCTTCTGTCCAGTACATTCCCATCGTTATCCATACTTCACTTCCACCTCCTCCTCCTCCTTTTACACATCAAATCCTTGCAATAGCTCCACCTCCTCCAATGGCCAATGTCCGTGGCTTCTTTTTGAATAAATATGCTCCCCTGGCATTACCTCAAGTGTTGAATGATATGCCACAGGACTATCTAAAGACCTAACCCCGACTCAATGGGGAAAATGAGGTTGAAGCTCGAAAGCATATTCAGGTTTTCTGCTCTTTTGCAGAAAATTTTAACGTGGAACATCTAGATGTAGTCCTAAGACTGTTTGTGCAATCTCTTGACGGTGAAGCCAGAAAATGGTTCAAGACACTAGGAGACCGTTCCGTCACCACTTGGGAAGGAATGGAGGACACTTTTCTGAGAAAATGGGGAGAGAAGAAAGATCATGGACATTGTCTTACTGAGTTTAACACACTCAAGAAAAGACATAACGAAGGGGTGGCTGAATTTATTAAGAGATTTAACAAGTTATATCTGAGGCTCCCTTCTGATATGAAACCTCACCAGACCACCGCCAAGGTAGTTTTCATGGCAGATTTTGACTCTGAGTTTGGTTTCTCTCCGAGAGAAAGAAATCTGGCCACCCTGGATGATGCCTAGACAGATGCACTGGAGCTCGAGGCAAACTTTGCCTCCACTGGTAAATCAAAGGGAAAATCTGAACAAGATACTAGAAGAAGGGGAAAAGAAGAGGTATCCACCTTGAGCCAAGATAGAGATTCAACTAATGACAGGATTGAGGAGATGAACAAGATGATTAAAAATCTTTCGAGTAAGATGGTTAAACTTGAAATGGAGGCCAAGAATTCATCCTCCAAGAATTTCCAAAATGCTCCAAATAGAGGTTATAATCCTCAATACAGGAAGCCACCCTTGCAGATACTGCAAAGGGAATGGAAGGAGCAGCAAGACCACGTACCGCACCCTCTATACTTGGAAGGTCAAGTAGATGGTCCTACAGAAGACACCACTTATGAGCAAGAGGAGGCATACCTTGCTTTCTCAAATAGTGATGAAGTGGAATGCCCCCTACATGAAAGTGACGAAGTGGAGGTGCAGGCACACACAGAAGGAAAAGCTAATGAAGACACCGAAGATCCTGAGATTGACAACTACTGCAAGCAGTTCGTTGATTTCATGCAAGCTCAGTTCAATAGAAGATATGACCTAAGATCTTCCAGGAAGAGAACTCGCACTTAGGATCAGGACGAGGACACACCTCAAGAGGAAGCACTTGGTCAGAAGGAGGCAACGGCTCAAAGGACCCCAGAAAAAGGTAAGAGGCCTCTTAACCAATCTTTGCAGTCTGTTGATAAAATTCCTTCATCTTCACAAGCGGCTACACTCCCTAGTGTCAAGCCAATCTTAAAAGAAGTCAAACCTCTCCTCCAGAACAAAGAATCCAAAGATAAAGAATCAAAATAAGTGCCATTAGATAGGTCCTCCTCCGCCTTCAGTTTACAAAAGGAGCTGGAGAAGGTAAAAATCCCAGTTCCCTTGACCGAATTGTTAAAAAAACCTGTATATCAGTCCCAGGTCACATCCTTTATGCTCCCTCCAGAAGTAATACACATTCCAGACAATCTGAACCTTCAAGAAGAAAGGCCTATGGTTGTATTTGGCCCACATGTCGAAGAATTAGATGTTGCTACTCCCCCATTTTATGTGTCTTTAGTAATACATGACCTGCTGCTGCATAAATGTATGTTAGATTTGGGAGCCTCCCATAACCTTTTTCCCATCTCAGTCATGGAACAACTAGGACTACAGATCACCCGTCCATACAAAGACCTTTATTCATTTGACTCCAAAAGAGTTAAATTCCTGGGCATGATAAAGGACTTAGTTGTCAATCTGGCTCAGATCCCAGCAAAAAGTGTAGTGATGGACATCATGGTGGCTGACATTCTAGCTCGCTTCGGCATGCTACTATCAAGATCTTGGGGGACTAAAATTGGTGGATCAATCAAGCTGGACCTGACCTATGCCACTATCCCTGTCTTTGGTGGCCAGGAAAGGAGAATGTACTAGGAAACTAGATTTTTTAAGACAGTTACCAAGGCAGATGACTCAGTTAATTTTCCAGTTTATAGCAGGGAGGTAGATTTCTCATGTTTGATGCTGGAGGAAGATCAAGAGTATGCTCATGAACCATAATTTTACCAGATCAAGACCGAGCAGTCCATAGAGAGTCCTGAATAAAAAATCTGGACACTTCATTTTGACGGAGCAAACTCCAGAGAAGGAAATGGAGCTGGAGTATTATTGATTTCTCCTGCAGGCCAATGGGTCCCTTTGTCTTTCAAGATGGAGTATGAAGCCACCAATAACGTGGCTGAGTATGAAGCACTCCTGTTAGGGCTGCAGATAGCCAGGAGCATGAACATACAAAGTCTAAAGGTTCTGGGAGATTCAGAACTGGTAGTCAGACAAGTGAAGAATCAGTGCCAAGCCAAACATCCTAGGCTAAGGGCTTATAGGAATGAAGTTTGGGATCTAGTGGAGAATTTATTCTTGGCATTCAATATCTAGTTCATGCCTTGGGAGTAGAATAGGATGGCATATTCCCTTGCAGTGGCCCCCAGTACCTTCTGTCCACCTCAGAACCCTCTCTTGAGATATGAAATTGAGGTACGGTATCGGCCATCAATCCCAGACAACATCAAACATTGGTAGGTGTTCGAAGATGAAGAACAGGTGAAGAGATTCTTGGAAACAGTTGGGGAATTTTCCAACATGGAGATTGATACTTGCGAAGAAGAGGAGGCTGAAAGCACTTCAGGAGATAAATGGGAAGAAAAGGTGGCTGGCCAAAAATTTCTGCAGCTGAAAGGGAATGTCATCCCCCGAGGACTAGTGCCCTTAGAAAGGTTTTTTAACAATAATGATGTCCCCTTGCAACCAAACAAAGTTGTGGAGGAGAATCAGGTAGAAGATCTTAATCTTGGCACTGAGGCTGATCCCAAAATCATGAAGTTGTCCAAGAAGGTCCCGGAAGAGTATAAAGAGCTCTACTAGAAATTATTCCGGTCATATAAAGATGTGTTTGCATGGTCTTATCAGGACCTAAAAACCTTTGATATCACCATCATGCAGCATAAGATTCCTCTAAAGGGAGATGCTAAACCACATAAAACAGAAACTTAGGCAGATAAATCCCCTGCTGCTT
Source organism: Pinus albicaulis (assembly GCA_034641835.2). Taxonomy (NCBI): domain Eukaryota; kingdom Viridiplantae; phylum Streptophyta; class Pinopsida; order Pinales; family Pinaceae; genus Pinus; species Pinus albicaulis. Next base: position 919,254,918 of record CM076582.1, read on the forward strand.
ACTTCTATTGAGAAAGAAATTAAGAAACTGTTGAAGGCTAAAATCATTGTTCCATTGAGATATTCTGATTGGGTGGCAAACTTAGTCCCTGTACGGAAGAAGAATGGAGAAATAAGGCTATGTGTTGATTTCAGAAATTTAAACAGGGCATCCTTGAAGGATAATTATCCACTGCCCAAGATGGATCACATCTTGCAGAAAGTGGTAGGAGCTTCTCAAATGTCGATGATGGATGGATTCTCTGGGTACAATCAGGTGGTTGTACTACCAGAAGATCAGAAGAAGACCGCCTTTACCACTCCATGGGGAACGTTTATGTATGCCAGGATGCCTTTTGGGTTGATTAACGCAGGGGCCACTTTTCAGAGGGCCATGGATATTGCTTTTGTTGGGGAGCAAGATGAGTTTGTGGTGGTATACCTGGATGAAATTATTGTGTTTTCAAAATATGACACAGAGCACATTGAACACTTTCGCAGAACTTTCGAAAAGTGCAGAAGGTATGGCCTCTCCCTCAACCCACAGAAGTCTTTGTTTGCACTGGAAGAGGGCAAGCTTTTGGGACATATTATAACCAAAGATGGAGTAAAGATAGATCCTAAGAGAGTAGAAGTTATAAATGGAATTTACCTTCCCAGAAATAAAAATGAAGTTCAGGTGTTCCTAGGCTGTATAAACTTTCTGAGGAGGTTCATCCCTAACTATGCTGAGATAATTAGGCATATAACTGACATGCTAAAGAAGAATAATGAGGTAAAGTGGTCACAAGAATCACGAGAGGCCTTTGCCAGGATTAAAAATCCATTTGCTGAAGCCCCTGTGCTAGCGGGACCATATTATGCCAAACCTTTTATGATCTTTTCCTTTGCATCACCTCACACAGTGGTAGGAGTTCTATTGCAGAAAAATGAAGAAGGGTATGAGCAGCCTATCGCCTTTTCCAGTCAGGTGCTCCGTGATGTTGAAATGAAATATAACATATTAGAAAAGCAGGCATATGCTCTGGTAAAGTCTCTTAAAGTGTTTCGTATGTATGTCTTGCAGTCTCATATCACTGTGTTTCTACCTACAACAACTGTTAAAGATATTCTTATCTAGGGAGATAGTGAAGGAAAAACAGGGAAATGGATTTCCAAAATACAAGAATATGAGCTAGACATCTGCCCTACCAAACTAATCAAGGGACAAGGGTTAGCCAAAATCCTGTCCGAATCAAACTGTCAGGTTCTGGGTATAAATCTGTCCATGATAGCAAACGAGGAGTCTGAGAAGAAATAAGAGTCACAGGGAGTAGAGATAGCTTCCCAGAAGACACATGAAGTACCTCATCAGCCCATGGTACAAAGAGATAGTGGAATATCTTCTAACACTCAGTTTCCCACCCAGCTAAGACAAAGCTAGATACAGAACACTGAGGTTGAGATCACAGAAGTACATTGTTGTGAACGGTCGGATGTATTGGCGAGACCCCTCAGGTATCCTGCTCCTGTGTCTCATAGAAGAAGAAGTAGAGAGTATAATGGCTGAGTTTCATGAAGGAATCTGCGGGGGTCATTACAGCTGGAGGGCCACTACCCAAAAAATTTTGAAAGCTGGTTTCTACTGGCCTAAACTCTTTGGGGATGTGTTTGCCCAGGTCAGAGCTTGTGAGAAATGCTGAAGATTTGCTGAAATACAGAAGCTAGCACCTCTGCCCATGATCCTTGTTCATGTGGATGAACCATTTCAGTAGTGGGGAATTGACTTTATCGGCGAAATACATCCTCCATCAAGTGGTCAGCATAAGTGGATACTAACTGCCACAGATTATTTCACAAAGTGGGTGGAAGCTATACCCGCCAGGAATGTAACAGATATTGTGGTAGTAAAATTTGTGGAAGAAAATATCATATCTAGATTCGGCTGCCTTGCCAAGATAGTGACCGACAATGCACAGGCATTTAAATCTGCAAAGTTTGTCAGCTTCTGTCAACAGTATAATATTTCACTAGGTCACTCTACAACCTATTACCCACAAGGAAACGACCTGGCAGAGTCTTCAAATAAAATGCCGGTGAGAGCACCGAAGAAGGCTATCAACGAAAACCAAAAAAATTAGGATTCCCAGCTAAAATTTGCTCTGTGGGCCAACAGGATTACCAGCAAGAGAGCAACCAGGAAGTCCCTGTATGAATTAGTATATGGGAGGGCAGCAGTTTTCCCTGTACAGTTAGCATTACCAGTAGCTCGATTCATGCAAGAAAGCCAAGAAGAACCCGATGATGTGACCAGGAGAATCAACCAGCTGGTGGAGTTGGAAGAAACACAGAACCAGGTAAATCAGAGGCTAATTGAATATCAGGAGAAAATGAAGGATCTTTTCGATCAACACACCAAGGAAAAGAAGTTTCAAATTGGAAATTTAGTGCTCAGATGGGACATTTGAAGAGCTGAAAAAGGGAAACACGGTAAATTCGACCCCCTCTGGTTTGGCCCCTTTAAAATTGTAGAACAAGAGGGCAACAATTATTTCAGGTTGGAAAATTTACAGGGAGATTTGCTTGATGCCCCTGTAAATGGTCAGTTCCTCAAACCTTACCTCCAATTCTGATTCAGGTCGAGAGAGCCTGATGTATCATATTGTATATTAGTTTCTGTTTCATCTTTGTTTGAATAGTGTATGTGTTGTGATGAATCGTGAAGAGGAAAATTAAAAGGGCTGAGGAATGGTGTCCACAGAAGATAAACAGGTGGTCTGCGAAGTTCTCGACACATTCAAATACGAACATGTCGTCCCCAGGTGGAGCCAATGTTGATCATTAATTAACATCAGTCATTTTGTTTTTGAATTAACCCTTGGATGGACATGTATTGAATGTTATGACCGATGGTGAAACATTTAAAGGATGGTTGAAGAGAAACAATGATAAGACAAGTAGCGTACCTAAAATGAAACATATGTTCAAAAAGGGTCCAAATATAAAGCGAAAGGGTAAAGGTAATGCAAAAAGGCAAAGGTATGGTGTAAAGGGTGCAAAAAGAAATTATTATAAGGCTCACCGCTTTCATAATACGCATGTTAAGAAACTCTCCGTATGTGTAATTCCAAGGCGGTCAAGAAGCAGAAGGGGGAAGAGACTCATACCCCCGCGGAATTATGGTGACGTGCCGTGGGGTGGACCCAAGGTAAGGGTGATGTGGCAGAGTGAAGTGCGGGCCCTAGAGGTCTGTATGATGTGTATTTAACCAGTTTTACGAAGAATATGTTTCAAGAACCATGTGGTTTATGCGCCGGAAAGGTAAGGTAAGTCTATAGGTGAGCTGGTACCGAGGCCCATACCAGTATTAAACCTAGCATGCAGTGTTCACCAACTCCCAGTCAGTACCCAATCCCTATACACTACGTGCTCCACTGTCAGTGTCCTTACGACACTCACCCCTGATTACTTTACCTCTCTGCCTTTTACCTCAGAACTCTTAGTCTTAGATAACAGTCCTCCCGTATTTTACTGAAGTGAAATTAATAGGTTTTCCAGCTACAGTTTAAACTAAGTGGGAGCTAGTGCCAGGTCTACCCAGTCACTTTCAATACCCCCGTGTCGTTTTCCCGAGCAGATTTCCCTCTGCACAGGTATTTTGTCCCTCATATCCCCTCTGCTTTCCTTTTGTTTTTAAAATTTTTTCATGACATTCATGGGAAAATGCACCCCCAAGAAAACCGAACCAGAGACACCTCAGGTCCGTGAAACCAGAAACCCTCCCGAGTTCGAGCCCTTCATTGACCTGCAAGCCAAAATCTGTGATCCCCAATACTCTTTTCCCATTAGCAGCGTAAAACACGAGCTTTTTAGATGACATTTAGAGAATAGGGATCGATATCGGGTGGTTGTATCAGGTTTATATCACCAGATTACCCCCCCAGTTTACCCGGTGGTTGAGTTTATTTGCTGGCTCAGAGATTCCTATGATGAGTGTCGAGGCATGTTTACCTCGGCTCAGGGGAATAAGATTTTTTCTTTTTCTCCCGACATCATCAAGCAAGCCCTCCACTTTCCCACCAGCGCTAGCTATACCAGTTTCAGTGAAAGGAAATTAACCTCCCAGTTCACTAAACTACCATGGGAGCAGAAAAGAGACTTCATTTCCTCTATAACCAGAAACTAGGCTACATCTCTTCCTTCTGTAGAGCCTTTCCCGTTGAGTCTGTTTAAAGAAGAAGTGCAGTCCATCCTTGCCCTCATCTCAGGTCTTTTAGGTGTAGGCAGTTTGGGGGAAGTTTCCACGACATGTGTTTATTTCTTGCGATTAATGTCTCAAATGAGGGTAGTTCTAGATATCCCTGGCTTCTTGGCTGCTAACATTCAAACAAAGTTCCAAGATCTTTCAGAAACTTGTCACTTCCACTTTTGTTCGATGGTCTTCTACATCTTCTTATATCAGCATGCTGATAACTTCGAGGGTTTGCGTTTAGATAGGGTATACGAGGTAAATTCTCAACCCCGACCAGTTTTCGACTGGAAATTTGCAACATGCCAATTACCAAATGGGGTGGGTTATTCCAGGTTTCTAAATGAGTTCATGCCTATTTTCTACACTATCATCCATGACTCACCCTCGCCCAGGGTTTTTCCTGAAATGAAGAGCTGGCTACAAGCCGGTAAAACCCAGAGCACTGGGGATTGGTATCTATTTGACAATTACACTGAGATTCGGGTCTATGGAGCCGAGGCTCCCCCTTACCAGCTCCCTGTGTTTCCTGCTCGACGAGTTTATGCTCTGGAGTATATTCGGCAGACTCTCGAATCTGATCAACTCCACTTTGTCCCCGCTAAGAAGGGTTACATCCTGAAACTCCCTATCACTATTGGCCCGTTTATTGTAAATTCAAGACATGCCCTTCCTGTTGTTGAGAAGCTGTTGCAAGGCATGGATTTAAGATAGGGGAATACTTGACCCTATGATCCCCGGGGGATTATCTCTAACAGAAGAAGGAGGAAAAAGTCTAATCCTTATACACATGAGTCGAGACCATTTATAGATTGGAGGGCTTACCTTGAAACTTGGCCTTTGATTTCACAGATGGAGACAGATTCATCTACCACAGGGGCAGGAGGAGAAGCCAATAGAGGCAAAGAAGAAGAAGTGGGACCCTCAGGAACAAGTTCCCCCCTCCACAAAAAGAAGAAAACAGTCTCAAGCGAGGCAGAGATCATAGGGGAAGAACAGTTGCTTGAGCCATTTATACCATACGGCCAACCTTACGGAAGCAAAGCTGGGCTCAAAGTGTTGAGAGATAGTATTACCTCTTCCGACTACTCTGAGGTCTCACAGGGCATTGGAGATGATGCTTCACCAGTTGTAATTGAAAGGAGCCTGAAAAACAGAACGATCAGAGATAAGAACAAGGCCGAGCTAGAAGGTTACGTGGAAAAATATCATACCAGGGTTTCAGCTTCCATGAATGTGGACACAGAACACCTAGTATTGTCTATGGCTGAGGCCATCTTGGATCCTAATGCAGGTACCACTAGTTACAGGGTGAATGAGTATGCAATTGACATGGCCAAGGTACCAGCCCTTAACAAATGTAACCTATTTCAAGTGGTTGGTGACATGTTGAAAGATGAGGTAATGAGGCTCGCCATCATGCTGAAGAAGTTGGAGACTAAGCATGCACAGGTGAGGGCGACCCTAAAAAATGAGCAGGAAAATTCTCGTGCTCTGTCGAATCAAATACGCAGCCTCCTAGAGTCGATCAAAGGAAAAGAAAATGGAGACTCCAAACCGCAGCGCTATGTGATTGAACAATTTCAGAAGGAGGTCGCGTCACTAAAACGCAAGGTTAGCATACCGGCATCCCACCATTTTTAGACGGTTGAATTAGCACAGGTGGAGAAAGAAAAAGCAGACTTGGATGACTGACTGGCAAAGGAGAAGGAGGAAAAACAAAAAATGGCAGAGACAATGGCCATTCTT
>CM076582.1:919260972-919368472 GCA_034641835.2 Pinus albicaulis
CCCCCTAATAAATTTTTGACAAGCAAATAGGGGGCTGAATTGTTTCATGAGCCTTCAAAGAATGCATTTATTTTGAAAACACATCATCCTTGAAGCCTCTTCATGTTCTCTGTCGTTTCCTCAGATCCCCCTTGTTGTTCTGGAGTCTGTAAACCTCACTAATTGTAAAGAATTGTGCTCCAGAAGGCCTTTATTTGCCCCTTGTATCCCTGCAGAATGTCCCATTTTACCCTTTTTCCCCTTTGTCAAATTTCCCCTTTTTTCGCTCTAAGTCCCCCCAAAATCCCCTTTAAATCCTACATTCACCCCTTGTTTGGTCTAATTCCCCTTGTTTTCCTTTATCGTTACCCTTTCCCGGCCTTGAAATGCACTAAAAAGGGGCAAAAAACCCACTTTTTAACTTATATTATGGCCTAGCCCCTTTTCCGCCAACCCCTTTTAAACCACTTTCCCTTATGCCCTAGTGCTAAGACCAAGTGCTTAAGCCTTGGGCACCAATCGCAATCGGAGTTGTTAGAGGAGCGCGTTTCTTTGTAATATGAAAAAATCTGATGTGATTGGGCTTTGGTCTTTAAGACCTCCGCCACAATCTCCACCGTTGAGCTATCAATTAGATCGGATGGCTCGGCACTAAATCGCACTTCCGCTCCAAATCGCAATCGGAACTTTCGTTGTGTTACCCCTTTGTTCCACTACGATTACGATCTCCTGATTACAATCTCCGCCGTCAATCCATGATATGATCCAACGGTCCGGCGCCCCTCGGGGTTTGCTCCACCCCGTCGCCCCTCTCCATCTCCCTCCGATTGAATGTGGGCCACTGATCTGGTCCCCGGATCCAACAGCGAGTGCTCAATCGCGCTCCCACTTCCGATCGTAATCAGAACTTTCACCGCGCCACTCCATTGTCTCCCCCCGATTGCGATTCCCCGATCAAATCACAGTCGTCCATCCATTCCAAGATCCAATGGCCCATATTTGTTTCCGCTCCCCTCTCGTCGCTTCGTTCTGTTCCCTGCCAATTCAATCTCCACCATTGATCCATCACTTAGATCCAACGACCATCGCATAATCGCGGCATTGCTCCAATCGCAATCACATTTTCCAATCGCTGCTACCTTTCGCCCTTTGTGATTGCAATTTACCCGATCTAATCTAGGTCAAGCTTAGTTTAATCAAAGAATCAGTAATTAGTGAACTAATCATACCATCGTCTATCGGTACATCCCAGCCTCCATGTCTCCCCTCAGGTTGAATTGTGGCCATCGGTCCTCACCGGGGTCCAGGTATTGCAGATGAATAACCCTCCCACCACTCTTTGGGTCCCTACATATGATCGTTCTGTGCCATTTTTCATTAATTTTAATACATTTCACCCAAATTCATAAACCATCCCACTGTTTAATCTCCGCCGTCGATCTTCATCACCAGACCATGATCGAACAGTCCACGCTCGTTTCTTCACCGAAAACCTATTAGTCGAGGTTTACACCATTTAAATGCATTTTTCACCATTTTTTCATCTAAAACCACCGTTTTACCACCGCCGCCCTATCATTCTACCCGCCCTCCATAGCCATCCTTCCCTATGCATGGATTTCATAACTGAGTTTCGTGTTTTGCAGGGTTATCAGGTGGTGAAAGCCGCCATGATTACACAGTCTTTAATACAGTGGCAGAACGACTGGACTTGCATTAAAAGAATAGGGTTTGAACTCTGTAAAACCTCCCCAGAGCCATTAAAGCACAGATTTCACCGACGGAGACAGAAATGGAGCAGCAGAGAGTTTAAGGCAAGAAAATGAAGGTCTTTGAGCCTTAACTTAGTGGTTTAGAGGAAAAGCACCAGATCAAAGACATCATGGATCTCTCAGAAGGCCCAGCACAAAGAAAACAATACTATCAGGGTTTCACATCAGCAGATTGTTCTAAAGGACCAAGCTCCCATATTGTTTCATTTATTTACCGTGTTCCTGAAGAAAATATAGCCCTAACCACAGTCCTAAGCTACCAGAGCATTTTTTATACAACATGGCGCACTTCACTGTCATTTATTTTCCCTTTGTTTATTCACCAAAGGTACTACAGAGTACTGCATCCAGAGTGCATCAGAGCCATACCGGAGTAAATGGAAGCCTGAAGAAGATCATTCTTTCACCAAAGAGTGCCAGAAATAACTGCATAGAGTTTAAACAAATGGGCTTCGGCCCTCTTTCTTTTTTGAGTTTAATGCTTCATTTAGTGTTTCACCTACCTCCTATGCTCTCTTTCAGCTATAAAATCCATGAAGAAACTCATTGTAAAGGTCGTTGTTGATCGATTATCAGATAATTGCAAGATGTTTCCTTTGAGACATGTTCTCTGTGTAAAGTTGTAAGATAGGCTGAGGAAGATGTGTTCAGACTGAACTTTCAAGCTATTGGCAATGTTGTAGTTGACTGGTGTTGCTCTTAATATGACAAGCAAATTTCTTTGGATCCTGATTCAAAGCTGTTGATGATGTTTTTCTATCTCTATGTTTATTTCACTTCATTGCATTTCTACTGGCTTGCATTAGAAATTTGGCATAGGATTTACCCTTGTTAGGTACCCTATATTTCTGCTCTCCTTGCCCTTAATGTTTTTTCTGCTATATGTGTATCTGAGGATTGATTTCAATTAATTTAACCAGTGTAGTGGATGTTATTGCCTGCTAGCTGATGTATGAATTATTGAGGTCAATGTTTCAGATGTTCTTGTTGAGGTTTAGTTGAATGAATTGGGAACACTGGGAGGTCTAGAAATCCGTATTTATCTCACTAGGATCCTTTTCAATTAATTGAACCTTTCTAAGATCCCTCAAGCTGGAGGCCGAAGCATTGAGAGTTCAAAGTCTCTCTCTGATCTCAGGTTTTCAACTTTGTGTCATAAATCTTTAATGTTCCTTGTTTGAAGAGCTAGCCTTTGGATTTTAGATCACAGGTGTTCAATGGCAGGCCCTGTCCATGGATCTAATCTCTGAAGGTCACCTTGGAGGTTTCCTTGCTTCCACCTTCTCTCTTACCATTTCATATCATACAATCATCTTTAAGATCCAATGCTTTAGATGACTAGCCCAACTTAAAGCCTGCATATCGATTAGCAATTAAACCCTTTCCTGAATCCATTGCCCAATGGTCTCGAATGTTCCCTGAATTATCTCTCCTTTGCCTAAATCTTCTTTGCTTAGCCTTGTCTTATATTGAACCCTTCCCTCCTGATTCTCAGCAACCAAACACACGATTAAACAAAAAAACTCTGAGCCTTATAACTAGCCTAACACCTTAGCTTTGAGCTTCAAAGACATATACCTTTGACAATCATAGAGAGATCCCTCTTTGGACCCAAGAGGGTTAGATCCTAGGGTCTGAAAGTGGTTTGATGTTGTCTCATCTTTTGGTATTGCCAACCTTGCCAAAACATGGGAACCCCAATAGGAGTGTGCGCGGAGATCCTCTGTACTATTGTGTGCGCAGGTTAGGTTTTGGGTATTATAAGTAAATCTAAAGGATTAATGAATGTGGAAGGCCATTGGAATATCTGAATCTATTAGACTTATTGCTGATGTAAATATGTGGTATCTAATTAAGTATGTATGCTTCTATGTTATTGATTTAAGCTGTGAAAGTACTTGTGTTACTTGTTTATGCTACGATATGGATTTATTCTGTTATGCTTTATATGATAACTGCAGTAATGTGCTATAAGTCTCTGTTAGTTACTATGATTATAATTGGTATTGCACATGTGGATGCGAAGGATATTAGTAGATCTCGGCTCTGTGATATAAGATCTAGTAATCATAAGGTTGAACGCAGCTCTTCTTGACTTACCTACCCTCTCCAGGGTGCAGAAACCTGGTTCCAACACCCTCCCATACTGCTTCGGGTGAGACTTTGGCCTACGCAAGCAGGTGACTGCCGAAAGGGCCAATATTATAGGGGTTTTTTGGTAAACCTTAACATCCGAACCTGGGTCAGGACCCCTCGAGCCAACACTATCACATTAGCCTTACCTTGCATTTTAAGTTATTAATAAGACATAGTCATAACTATAGAAATTCTGTTGTCAATCCGAAATATGATGTAAATTTCAAGTAAGTTTATTTTTAATGTGATTAATGGTGAAGAATGACCATGTTCATGTCAATGACTACATAACCCGATTGATAAAATCGAACCTTAATCTCTGGCAACGACTGGGATAGCCTATGAATCTTGTATAACTTCTCTTAACTGACATTTGTCGGTGGTATGGTTCAACACTTGTCTTGATCTCCCTCTTAGATCACATCCGACAGTTTCCGTTGATGCTGAGGAGAGTAGGGTAACTAAACCTCCTTCTGCTCAGTCCATCGATTTCATTTTCATTTCACCTTCGTGTTTTTGCTCTTTGCTACAAGAAGGTTTTCCAGAGGGTTTGTTTACTAGAGGCTTCTCGGTATGTCTTAGGGAAATATTTTGTCTCTGCAAGGTATACCCAGCACCCAGCTCTGGAGCATTTTTTTGTTGATTTTCATTATCACTCTGCAAATTTGTTTTTCCTTCTTACTGTTTTGTCATTATGGTTAGTTTTTTTAATGTTTTTCGTGGCTACAGGAAATTTGCAGTGCAAAGGACCAAAGAGAGGATAGGTCGGCCCTCGACATGGCTTGCAAGCACTAGTAAAACCCTCTTTTCGATTTTATGTTCTTCAACATGAATATTTGTCCCTGTGTATGGTTTTCATTCCAAGTGATTCTAATGTTAAGGTTTGTGGATGTGTAAGACGGTTTCAAGATTGGATCAACTCTGCCAAAAGCTTAGAGTTTTCAAACCTCAAGCTCATTGGTGCCAATCTTCTCCAAATTGTTCAACTAGGTCTCTGCCCCATTCCATATTACTTCTCGTGACATAAACATATAGTAATTACTTAACCCTATCAAGTTTGAAGGTAAAAAAACCATCCCCTCTGTTGTGGCAGGGTTCGACGGGGTGATCCCTATGGCTAGAGGTTGATTTTAATGGAAGTTTGTGAATCTGGAAGCCTGCTTCCCTCTTTGTTGTTTTAATTATAGTACACTTTCTCTATAAAATATTTTAATTCAAACCTATGGCTGAGGGTTTCAATCCCTTAAACTATTATTTTGTCAGTATTCGGACGGTAGTTTAATTACACCATGAATTCTCGCTAAAGGCTTATGCCTACTTCGAGGTTTTATATTTGAACTATTCCCCTAGTTTCAGACATATTAATAAATCTGGTTCTGTTAATGTTTGTCTATTATATTTTAATGGAATTACCAGTTTTTTTCTCTTCTTATTGATGCAGTTAACTGTTTTCGAGTATTACATATTGGTATTTTCTAGAGTTGATTTAAAACACTTCTTTTATCTAGCATTAAAGCTCTGTTATTCATTTTGTATTTTAATTCTTTCACAGCTTTCTTCATCAAATACTGGGTTTACTGCATTTGACTCGCATTCATGTTTTAGCTATGTTGGAGGAGTAGATTATAGTTATTTTCTTGTATGCAGTTTACACCACTATAGAGGTTATGAATATGCTTACTACATATACAAATCCCTCTATGCCAGAGAGGGGTTCTTTTCTTGTTTAATATGACATAACCCTGGAGGACGCAAAACCCTGCTAGTACCTACTCTGGGAATATGGGGTTTAAAGCTGTAGTTTAGTCAGTTTAATGATGTTTTACATTCTTTCATTTATCTATATAACTGTAGGTTTAATATACATAAATAATTGTGAGGGTTGTCACCAGGACACCCTTAGTTCTTGGATTTACTGCCATAACAATTTCTCATCTATATTATGTTAAACCTCCTACTCTTTAAACATTGGAACCCCTATTGATAGGGTGGTGTGTCACTACAGAATTTGTTTCAAACTCTGTTATTTTTCTTGGTTGAGTCGCATGCCAATTTAAAGTTCTGAAGTCCCTAATCACTGATAAGACCCAGTCTCAGACCAACTTTCCAGCCTGCTAGTTAACTCAAATACCAATAAATAACAATTAACCAATCAAAAATTTCTTTCCTAGAAGTTTTCTTGCACCTTTATCCTTTAAACACTTTTCTTTGTGAAACAACTTATCTCGATATTCTTTTACTTCACTGGATGATCCGCCAAACCATGAGGGAGAAAGTTAAGGCAGTAGGATTATGGAGTTAGATCTCTATACTTCCTGCCCAACCTTTCCTCCAATCCATCAACAAAGCTCCACTGGATTCCAAACCAGCTTAGGATTCTTGTGGTCACAACTTCCTACTGTCTCTATTTTTATCCTTGCATAGAACCCCTTTCCCTATCAGATATTTCCTTCTTATTCACTTAGGGAAAGGTAACTGTCAAGTAACTACCTTTCTAACCACTTTGGAGTCTTGGAAATATTTACCATCCAATTGTAGAAAATTCATATTATAATTTCTTTATTTATGAAAGAAAATGTAACTCATATTTATTAACTAATTAATATACTTGTTAATCCGTTTTTTACTTTTAATAGTAAAATGTACTTTGAAATTTTTTACTTTAAATAAAATAATAAAATAAAGTTGGGTGTTACAAAAGCAATGTTTTAATAGTCAAATGTACTTTGAAAAATTTTACAATAATGAAATTAAGTTGGGTATTACAAAAGCAATGACATAGAGGATCCAAGTTCAACCAACTTCAACAATGTAACATATGGCTTGGTGGGTTAAGAGGTTATGTTTATGTAGGGTGTGGATTCTATTACTGAATATATGTAAAGTTAATGGAGATTTTTTGTGTTAGATATACAGAATCAATTTCACAGGTGAAGAACTTGGACGTTTGTACCATGAAATGGACGACTTTGCTATGGCTTTAAAGAGAAAACTAACAGTTATGCAGGAATTTCTTCAAAGCATACAAGGAGTGCAAATCTATCACCTATATACATAAAGATTTCACATAACTATCCCCTTAAATTGTTTAATTTTAACTTGGAAGCCCACTTAAAACATATATGCTTTATTTTAACTTGGAAGTCCACTTAAAACAAATATGCATTATTTCGAGTTATTCTTGATTGGGTTGATAATCGTAGTCTAGAGTCTAGTAGTCGCTGTGTGTGATTCTATATATGTTTAATGTGGAAATGACACATATTATTTTTAATAAAAATACGAATTTCTCGAAATAAAAAGATAAAATCACCTAAAATAATATATATATTTTACTTATTTTTAATAAAATCATTACAAAAATTCAATAAGTCTAATCTGATATGAGCGACTCTAATTAAAAGTCCATATAATTATTATGTATAAACAAGCTATGTGGAATTATCTTTGTGAGATTCCATGAAATAATTAAAGTAAAAATGTAACATAACTTGATATGATGTAAACAATTTCACATAGTGAAAATAAAATAAGAATGACAAAGTAAAATGACTATAAATATTAATAATGAAAAAATGACTCATGGTATTGATTCACAATTTTCTTGTGGAATATATCTTGTTTAAAGGGGAAATTAAACTAGTTTAGATAAACCTTAGTTTGATGTTATATTTAGATACATAATTAGTTGTAGCAAAATGATGTCGTTGAATAACTTTAATATAATATATGTAATATATTATGTTAATTTATGTGTAATAATGTGCTATATAAATACAACTCTCATAGATCTAAGATGGTAAGTTTAGAAATGAATAAGCTTAACTATGAAAGTGAGGCGGGGTGAGAGGAGGAGGTGGGAGAAATATTAGGTAAAATGTAATTATTACATTTTATATAATATTTATGCTTACCCTCATCCACTTTTTACCAGCTTGCGAAAAATATTGGGTAAAATATAATACTATAATATTATATTTTACCCAATATTTCCCCTTAGCCGGTCCACTTTTTATTGTAATTTTTCTTCATATTTGAATTTTAAAAGTAAACAAACTGAACCATAAAATTAACATGGGTGAAGGGAAATATCTAGTAAAATCTAATATTTAGGTTGGGGGTTATGGGAAATATTAGGTAAAATGTAATATTATTACATTTTAATTAGTAATTTCCCCCACTTGTGGCCACATTTTACTGGGTGTGAGTAGTAATAAATATTGGGTAAAAATTAATACTACAATATTATATTTAATGCAAAATCCCACCAGATCCGTTGTTTTTTTAATTTTTCTATATTTGAGATTCATAAGTAAACTTAACTCCTATATAAACATTTGATCCCAATACAATAGAGATGTTGTTATGTTTAACATTTATAGTTGTTCAAAAAAACAAAAAAAAAACAAAAATTAACAATCATATTTATATTTATATTTATAATTAATAATTAAACCAACTTAGATTCATATTAACTCATGATCTACCAAGGGCTTTTAAAGAGATCAATTTTCTTGAGATGCAAAGCTATTTTAAAGTGAAAATAGATGTGAAAATAGATTTGATCCCTCTTGACCCTTGGTAGGGCCTCAATTAAGATGGATCTAGGTTGGTTAAGATTACAACTCACTACGTTACTTTCACTCTCAACCATAAATAAAGCATATAAATGTCCATATAAAATAACATAATTGAGCCGATGGGCTCATTCTACTGCCCAGTATGAGAGGAATGTGTAAGTTTGTCCATCCGTCTGTTACCCTTTAAAATAAAAATAATGTTCCAAGTAGAAAAATAATGTGAGCTATAATAGTAAAAAAATTAATATTTTTTAAAGTAATTAGAAGTAGAACTTATCGTTGAAATAGGGGGGATATGATGGAGGGAAAAAATGGAGATTGGAACCCTAATCATGGCGGCGAGAGACAAACCCTGGCTTTCTTGGTTACAGTGCAAGCCACATAAGAAGTTCAGGTCGAGACATTTTGTTTCAAAGTTGTCGGTGGTACTGGTGGACACTTGGACTTGGTCACATCGTAGTACCCCACACTACACATTGGAAAGGGAGCCAAGGAACAGACGTTTAGGGTTAAGGGATGGAAGACCCTGGAGCTTACGCACCTAACTTCACTCCCATCCTGTGGAGAAAGCACACACTCACAGGTATGAAGGCGGTCCATCACTGTCGGAAGAGGTTTTTAGCTACTAACAGGAACATGAACCATGGTTAGAGAACGAGAGTCCGTAGAACTTGATCTCGAGCCTAAAGATATTCTTACGGTGTGGGGTTACGAAGTATCGGAGAAAAACCTCGAGAAGTATATTTCAGCGAGAAGAGGAGCTGGGACAAAGCCCGTATTTTTGAGGGAGGTCTGGGGAATATGGAATAAAATAGGATTTTTGGAGGAAATCCTGCTCAATACTTTCAACAGTGATTGGAAGGCAGATAGAAAATCTGGTCTACAACAGCTTCTTGCAAACCCTGGGACAGTGGTAGAAGTGGATGAAGTGGTAGCTCATGTAATTAGTCCTACGCTTGGTGGTCTTAAAAATCAGTTATTTTTGGGAGGGTTAAAGAAAATTGTTGCTAGTTGTGGGATACAAGGGAATGTGGGTTTGAAGGCTTTCCTAGAAAAAGCTCATAGTCAGTAGGAACTTGCCAGATGAGTCTGTTTGGATGCCTCTTTTGCTCGGAAATGTCCCTGTCTGTGTAAAGTGACTAAATAGTACGATGATTTCCACCCATTACAGGGCTTTGAGGTGGTGGGTACTTGGCCGAAGGTTGGCAAAGGTATTTTTGAAAACCCTATTTTCAGCAGAGGACGGGAGAACGAATCTAAAGGTGGGTTCCTACCCTCAAGTCAAGCAGAGGAACAAGAGAGGTGTTTGGTTGTTCGCAAAGAAGAGGAGGTGCATGTAGGCTCTGGGGATGTAAGCGGTCAAGCATGAGGGAGAGCCCCTTGGGAGGATCCCCAATTTTAGGTGGAAGGGTGACTTGGGTCGCTCAATCTAGAAGGGCCAAATGCTCTCGAAACCCCGCAGGGGCGTGAGGAAGGAGGAAGGAGCAGGGTTTCAGGAAGTAAGAGGAAGAAAGTTAAGTTGAGAAGGAAAAAGGAAGAAAGCGCATGCTGTGTGTTGGGGATTGACATTCAAATAGATGAGGTGATGGGAGCCTCTGAAACAATCTTAGTAGGCCGATTCAAGGGGAGGAAATTCACGGCAAAATACATATCAGAATGGACCTCAAAAGTGTGGTCAGAGGCTCTAGAGAGACAGGTCAAAGTCTAAACCCTAGCTAGAGGATGGTTCATGATTAAATTTGCAAAGAATGAATATTTGGAATGGGTACTGTGGCGCAACTATAATTTTGGGAAAGAACCTATTATATTTAGGAAATGGGCACCATTGTTCGATGCTAAACGGGATAAAATTTAGGAAACCCCGGTGTGGGTAAAAATTTTGAGGCTTCCTGTCCCTTTATGGACAAAATCGGCTTTTAGATCAATTGGGAATACCCTTGGGCAGTTCCTGGAGGTGGATACGTCTTACCAACATACCATGGACAAGAGCGCAAAAAGAATTCTAGTTAGTCTAAACCAAAAAGAGGGACTGGCTGAGAAGATATATCTAAATTACACGGACCTTTCATTTACTCAGATGCTCGACTATGAAAATATGCCCTTTCGATGCCTCCGATGCCACAAATATGGTCATATGGCTAAGGATTTCCCCCTAGGCCACGGAAGAAGAAGGAAGCAGAAGAGGGAGACCCCAATGCTAGCCAGGATTTAGGAAGAATAGAAACTCAGAGAAGTTGAAGGGGATCCGATGGAAGGCATGGAAGGAGAAAGTGGACAACATCCAATAAAGGGCCCTCAAGATATGTGGACAGAGTCAATAAGTCCCCTTGCTCATAATCAGCAAGAGGAGCAAACCCTGATTCCCACTAGAACATTAGACGTTGTAGTCTTGGCACCTTAGCAGGAGGGGAATGAAATATGGATGTGAACCTCCTATCTAAAGAGGGCATACAACAAGATATGGGGTCTTAGGTAACCAAAGAATATGAAGGAGATTTGATCTGGGTCTTTGATCAGCCTCCACCTGCTCTCTAAATGATAAATATGTCTATTTTTTTTCTCAGTTATACAAACTCTTGTTTTTATTGTAATTCAAACTTCACTTATATTGCACATCTCTTTTTTGTCTCTATTTCAATTGTTTTTCTTGTTTATGAGGAGATCCGGGAGATAAAAAGGGACTTTTTTCAGTTTTCTAAACTCTGTACATCTGAAATAGTGTTTACTCTTCAAATGTTTTTTGGTGTGAAAATCAACAAAAGGCCTGGTTTTGACTCCTGTTTAGGGCTGTCTTTCCCCTTCATGGGAATCCCGGGGGTCAACACAAGTGCTATCTCTTTAAAAGCTTGTTAAGGCTACTGGAAACAATGGCGTTGTTTTCCTTATAGCTGCAAACTCTATGTTATTTCATCTCTGGCTGAGGGGGAAAACATACAGTTTCTATGAATGCCAATGGGCATATACTATGTAACTTTTTATGATCTTAATAGAAAGTTCGATTTTTCTTTTTTGGAGAAAAAATTAATTAGAAGTAAAAAAATCTGTGAGTAAGATGCTTAAATCTTATAATTTGATTATTGATAAAATATTTTAATACGAATTCAAATTGGCATATAGTTAAAAATATCCTAATAATAAAAAAAAAAAATTTAGTGTGCGTCATAAAATGTCTAGATGTACATGTTATGTAAAATATTTTAATGTCAATTGCTTATACATTCTATATTATTTAAAAAAAAATGTTTATATCATGAATTTTTTTTTTTTCTAGTTAAAACGTTTAGTTGGTCATATATATTCTTTATTTAGCATTGAAAAATACATTTTAAACATTGAAAAATAAAACATTGTATTTTACACTGTCCTCATGTTAGATCTATACTTAAATGAATCTATGCTAGTTTCTACCAAACTTTCTAAGAAAATTAAAAATTAAAAATAGTATTAAGTGTAATCAAAGCTAAAACATAATTGCAAGTAGAAAAATTCAATCACTTCATAATAAAAGTAAGAAGAGAGATGTGTAATTTATTTAATTTTTAATTATAGATTATAGATAAAATATTTAAGTAATATTGATTTTTTTAAAAGCATATTAATAAGGTTCTTAAATAAAATATTCAATATCTATGTTAACTAAATGTAAATTATGTATATAATATATGGTTAAAAATAAATATGAATATATTATATAGAAAAATTATGGTTAATATATTTAAGTAACTTTATTATTTAATGTTTTGGTATTTTTGAGGTATATTTTTGGTCAATTTTGTCAAACAAATTCAATAAAAAAAATTGTTAGAAATGAAATTATGCACTTGACACAGTTAAAATGCTCAAGAAAATTTTCAATGTAAAAATTAAAATTAAAAATTAACATTGAAAAATTACTCATGATGTGTCTATATATATAACAACTTAAGTTGTGAGTCAATTCAAATCTCAAAGCTCAATTTTTTTTTTTTAAATTTTGTATTTTAAAAATAGTTTGCAGACTAAGAGATTTATCAACTCCATAGCCAACTATAAGATCCCAAACAAGAAAAATTTCAATAGATCTAGAACATCTTAGTATTCTGATTTTAAACAACCTTTCATCAAGAACAATCTAGAAATGCAACCCTTTTATTTATATTATTGAATGAAAGTAAAATACATGCCCAAACCATAAAAACTTGCAAATGGCATGCACAACTACTCGATAATGACAAATCTAAGGAATTGAAGCCCAATTGTGAATCCTGGATGGATCCACCACACAAACATCCCCACAGGGTTTTTGTCCCGGGATCAATGCTAGAACTGGGTATGCGAAGTTCTCAACCAAAAAACAATAATATAGGTAAAACATGAATGAATATAAATTCCTAGCTTCTATCCCCTTTTTTAGGCTTGATGGACTTTCTAGAGACCTTATTTTAGTATTTTTCCTTAAAAACTCAAAACAAATACCATGGGCCGATACCATGGGAAAATAACATGGTAAGTACCATGGACCGATTCCGTCCACTTTGACCGAATAAAGAAAGGGAATATTACAAATCCTCTTGCCCAAAGATTGATTTTCCACGAGTGACCCACATCTATCCACAACAGAATATTTTTTACATTGATGTCGAGATCCCATGCAACCCGATGTACTATTCCATACCTCCATGTTGACTGGTCCTGAATGGATCCTTCGATACTTGGATCCCAAAAAATCCTTTGACCAATCCTTCCCTCAATGGATTATCCTGGATCCCAATGCCACCTAAATCCTAGGACCTGTGGGTTATGGTACCATTTCAATGCTCCATCGTTGCCCGCACCAAAGGTCCCAAGCTGTAATATGCCCTTGGCTATGAGTATCCTCCAAAGAATCAACCCATCAATAGAATACCAACTCATAGTATATCACCAATCCATACTTGGGGAAGAATGAATATATGAAAATATACTATGTTGATGTTGTTCGATGCTTAATTCATGCTGCTCTACATGGTTACCCAACATGATGTATTTGGAGAAATCTGCCTTGCTCTACCCAATGTATCAAGGTGGGTTGTTGGTGTTGCAAGCCTTATCTATGTATTCATATAGAGTGCTGCTATGGAACTCCAAATTGTACTCTGCTTGTTGCCTTGTGAGGGACTTGAGTTGTTCCTCAACACTAGACAACTTAGTTGTTGATTTGACACGTACCCCTATGAGTTCCTCAATTTTTATGTTCTCTAAGACAATGTCTCGGACTATCCAGACTCTTTGATTCAACAACATAAGATCTATCTTGAAATGCACGATCCTTTCATGAAATTATTTCACTGGAAATTATAGTTCCGTACTGAATGTCTTTGTATTTTATTGCACCAAATGCCCAATGACAACAACTTCAACTTGAGCCTTTTACCAACTCTCTAGGAATGGTTCATTTTTCACATTATGTTTTTCATGTTTCTCCTCATGATCATACTCATCATGCTGGTTCACTATGGCTGGTTCCTCACTCAAATCTCCCTTGTCTCCTCCATCTGTAGAGATAATATGTTCATCCCTTTCAACTGTTGAACATAGATGCACCGGTCGACTGTTTTATATACTTGACTATTCATATTCTTGATGGATATTTCCCTAGGGATCTACAGACTCAGTTGTATAGGAGTCTACATCATCAATATCATTAGGTAGAATTTCCTCATGCAATTCCAAATTCTTTTCATCCTGCAAGCCTCCCTGAATAATATCACACTATTTCTCAACATATTGAAGACCAATAGACCCAACTATAGAAGAATCCCCATGATTTGAAGGAATCTCCTCTTGTTCTGTCTTTGTTGCTTCCTTCTTATCACGTAGACAGAAATGGTTAAGGGCCCAAGGTCCCTTGCATATAAAGCATAGTCCTCTCCTCCTTAGCTCATTCTTTCTATAGATTTTGATCTTGATTTCTCCATCGATCCTTCTCAATTCCTTCGTAGTCAACACCTTTATAAGAAACTTCATGTTTTTCGTGACCAATTCTCAACTAGATCATAGGCAGTTGTTGATACCTTTGGTTCCTTCCTCCAAATGGTCAGAAATTTGGATCTTAGTATCTTGCAGATGTCAACATCTCCTTTTAAGAACATAGACACAATATTTTGCATGATTTCTAAGACATGGTCTAAATGAGTTGATGTAATAATGGTGTAAAAGTATTGGAGCAACTGAAAGATAAAATCATCGCATTCCATATTCAACATTAATGTGCCAATGCTGAACTCTGCCATGAGTTTTAAGATTCTACATTTCTTCTAAAAGGCAGGAAGCATGATGTTATTCAACCCCTAAAGGGCTTCAAATATCAGTTGCAGTATATATGTCATGATATAATTATTGTAGGGCAGTAATGGTGATGTTAGAGCTATGACCCTACTGAGACAAGAAGCAACTATGATCCTGACTTCTTCATTAGGATGTTCCCGAAGTCTAGGTTGTATTAATACAAGCATGGATGGCTTCAAATCCCAGCTGAGTTTCTTCCACTCTAGTTCTCCCACCTTAGAAAAACATGTGTCTAATTCCTCCAACTTATGAATTTCTATGACTAATTTTTTTTGTTGCAATTCAGAGGCAATTGCAAAGAGATTAGCTCCTCTTCTTTGTCCTTCCTTCACCTCCCATGGTTTCTTTTTTTGCAGAATGACATGGACCCTTTTTGAAAATGGTCTACTGATTTTCCTATCATTTTGGTTTATGAAGGTATGGTTTCTTAGAGGACCATATATCCTAACTAATTCAACAAGGATTTTATGGTTGTTTTCCAAAATTTCTTCAGGACAGACCATCTTCTCCCATACCCAAGAAGGAATATATTAATTCTTCATAGGAATATTTTGTCAATCACGCCTTCAAATATTTTCAAAAATTTAACCCACAAACTTATAAATGATTTTCCTTTCACTTATGTCTCCCAATAAAATCCTTACTCCTTTTTATTTTATATTTTATTTAATTCGGGAAAAACCCCAATGTATAGTTCCTTCCCTAGTTCCTATGTCAGAACCACAACCTCACTGTAGAAAACCTGTACCCTGATCTTTCAGCGCACTAAGGGTTTCTGATTGGACCACATCTCCATTTCTTATTTGTTCATAGACCCTTAGTCCATGGCTCAATATTTTTTTTCTGGAGATTCTTCTTAGCAACTTTGATTAATTATATTTACTGTCTTATGGAAATATAACTGTAGCTTTAATTTCGATACACGAGAACCATCAAAATTATTTTTTTGACTGCCTCCTATGTCCTGCTCCAGACTCCTATGTTCTACTAGACAGATGAATCCAACAAGATAATCTCTCAACAAATATTAAGTGGAAGATTTAGAGTCGGCCTTCATTGCTTCCCACTTTAATCTCCAACCTATTTGAAACTTTAAAACCCAATGAAACGATCCTTTACTGATTATGTGTCCTTTACAAGACACCCGTCCATTGTAATGATGAGATGATGTGCTCCTAAGGTCCTAGCCTTAGTTGGGATCAGTGATTGGCCTCTTAGTCTATGACTTGGGCCTGTAGATCCATGCATGGTGCATTTATGCGCTGTGGAATGTGTCCACTAGGTCCTCCCCCCTTCGTAATTCTGATGCAATGATTTCGGCCCTCAAAACTACCACTCCAAACCATAGAACATGTCGTGACCCTGCATTTTGTGCACAGGAATTTGGATTGTCGGCCTTGGCTATGCGCACAATATTATGGCTGGTTTTCCCTTGCAATGTGACGTCTAAATGGCCTACAATGACCTAGAGGAGCCCTTTCATATACCTACATTTCTCCAGTGAAAAACACTGCTCACACCTCGAATCGATGGGAGGCTTGTTGCTGCAATTATCGACACCATTCAACCACGAGCTCTCAACCTTTCTCCACATCATCTCAAGAAATAATGAGCCTGTCGCTCGTCCCCTCAAGAATTCATTGCTCACGATAGCCTCTGCCAGCGGCTCTTTAGACGCCATGATAATTAAAAGCTCTAGAGTGTGATTCCGAATTAATAGGACTTGAAGAAGAAATTTCAACCTCCCTTGGGATTGAGATTTGGTCAGATCAGGTATAATATAATTGGAATGCGATTGAGATACCTTTGTAAAAATAACTCCAGCCTCCCTTTATGCCATATAAATTGGCATCTAAAAAAAATATTTGGAAGAGAATATACCTTTATTATTACTTCAGGATACTTAGAATTTGTCTTCATCAACTGTGGCTTGTATAGAATTTTGTGCTCTGCGTGATAGATAATGATACAACATTCCTTGGTCCTTACTACTTTCTGAGAGTGCTTAGCCTAGCTTCTACGCTAAATTGATAATCCTTAACATTATAGAGAATGGCCCTAGATCTGTGTCTCACGCCTTGCTACTGTCAAGATCTTCTCCTCTGCACTGCACTCCTTGATGTATTCCACCTTTTGTATATGCAACAATTTTTTTTATGAAGGTTATGGCTACCCAACCCTAATTACCATATTTCGATCTAGTGTGAATGTTTCCCCTAATGTGAATGCTGCCCCTAGTGTGGTGATGTTTCCTTACAATTTGTTGCCCCTCTCGTGGAATATCGGGCCTACTCTTATGCACACGGTAGATATGATATTCGACATAGGTCCTTCCAATGTGAGCAACTAAGACAATCACCCCTACGAGAACAACTTAGGCTTTTATGTTAGGAACCTGAAAATTATACGACAACTTCACGAGTTTCGATTTCTTTTATGTTCACCTCCACAATTAAAAATTCAACTTGAAAATAAATTGAATGATGGAGAACTATTTTATGTACAATGGTTAACTAGGGTGGTTATGGAGAACCACTAAATTTGATTATATTCTAGCTAGGGTGATTATGAAAGATCACCGAAAACTAGTTCCTCTTAAAACCCTCAGGATGGCAAGAAAAACCAGCTCTGATACCAATGTAAGATCCAAAACAAGAAAATTTTCAATAGATATAGAACATCTTAGTGTTATGATTTCAAACAACCTTTCATCATGAACAAGAACACAAACATGATCTAGAAATGCAACCCTTTTATTTATATTATTAACTGAAAGTAAAATACATGCCCAAGCCATAAAACCCTGCAAATGGCATGCGCAACTACTCGACAATGAAAAATCTAAGAAACTGAAGCCCAATTGTGAATCCTATATGAATCCACGACATAAACATCACCGCGGGGTTTTCATCCTGGGATCAATGTTAGAACTGGCCATGCCAAGTTCTTAACCAAAACACAATAAGATAGATAAAACCTGAATGAATCTAAATGCCTAGCTTCTATCCCCTTTTATAGGCTTGATGGAATTTCTAGAGACCTTATTTTATCCTTTTTCCTTGAAGGCTGACAACAAATACCATGGGCCAATACCATGGGAAAATACCACAGGAAGTACCATGGACCGATTCCGTCCACTTTGAGCGGATCAAGAAATGGAATATTACACCAACATAAATCTATACTGGTCAAAGTTTAAATTAATTCCATCTGTAATATGAAACCTTTACTTATCGCCTGTATTCATTCGTTGTTACAACTTTGAAATTTTTTTTTTCCAATAGGTTTTCTTACACCTGAAAGTATTCTACCCTCTGGGTTTTACTTCCTGAAATTATTTATTGTTTTCTTAAATTTGAAATGGGAATACCTTTGGTGCTATGGAAATGTCTTTTTTAATAAAAACTAGAAAGAAAAGAAATGATTTGAATAACAAAGTAGCTCACAGGTAAATCTGTGAGGAAGCCAGGCATAATGAACATGCGTACACTCTACATTCAATTAATCAAGAATACAACAATAAATACATCTCAAGAGAATAGGGAGTTGGGAACAAACTTCCACAACCTAGGAAGTAATCATAACTTGAGTTACGTTACGATCATGTAACCATTTCTCCATTAATACAATAAAATATTAATTATTTTCAACTCTCCACCTTAATGGAGAAAGAATTATCCCGTAATCCTAACATCCCTCTAACAAATTCAAACTTCACTTCCCCAAGAGGCTTAGTAAAGATATCAGCCATATTTTCACATGTTTTACAATATTCAACAAATATTTCTTTTGACTAGACCTTTTATCGAGCAAAGTGAAACTGAGTATCGATATGTTTGATGTTCTTATGAAACACTGAATTGTTTTCTAGCTTAATGGAACTCTGATTGTCACATTTGACGAAAATTGCCTATTTTTTCTCTTCTCCTACATCATGGAGAAGCTTTCTCCACTAGGTAGCTTCACATGTTTCTACACATAACGCTTTGTACTTAGCTTCAGCTGAAGATAAGGACACAGTGATCTGATTTTTACTTCTCCATGCTATGACCCCAGATCCAACACTAAAATCATAACCTATGATAGAATTTCAATCATCCAGGTTACCTGCCCAATCAGATCCTGAAAAACCTACTTAACTAACATTAGATGTATCGGTGTATAAAATAACATAATTATTAGTACCATGAAGATACTTCAACACACTTTTTTCTGCCACCCAATGACTTTAAAGAGGTTTAGACATGAATTGGCTTAGCACACTAAAAAATTATGCTAAGCCTAGTCTATTTGTATTTAGATATATCAGACTACCAACTTGATGCCTATATAAAGTGGCATCCACCTCCTTAGATCCATCGTCACTGCAGATTTTCATATTTTGCTACAAAGGTGTTGATGTTGTCTTACACTGCTCCATATGAACTTTTTGAGAAGCCCTCTAACATAATTCGCTTGAGTAAGTAAAGCTTGCCCATAGTCTCTACATACTTCTAGACCTAGACAATAATGTAAACTTCTGAGGTCTTTCATTTAAAAAAACCATAACATCTACAATTTGATTTATTTTATTAACCCATCTACATTACCTGTTATAATACCTGTTATAATCATGTCATCCACATACAAGGAAATCAAAATAATCTACCCATGTTCATTATACGTGGTATATATATTTGGATCATTCATACTCCTATGAAAACCATACTATAAAAAAATGAATCAATCTTCTCGTACCAAGACTCGAGTGCTTGTTTTAAACCATAAAGTTCCTTTTTCAATCTACACACTAAATGTTCCTACCCTTTCTTAACAAACCCTTCAGGTTGGAATAAATAAGCATCTTGTTTTAAATCACCATTTAGGAATGCATACTTAACATATAATTGGTGAGGCTTCCACTGGTATTTTGTAGCTAAGGAAATTAACATTCTTATAGTATTTAGTTTGGCTACAGGAGCAAAGGTTTCTTCAAAGTCAATTCCCTCCTTTTGTGAATAAACATTTTCTACCAATCTAGCTTTAAAATTTTCTATACTCCCATCTACATTGAATTTAGGTTTGTAAATCCACTTGAAAAATATGTGTATTTTCCTTCAGGCAATTCAACTAGTTCCCAAGTATTGTTTTTAATAATAGATTCAAATTATTCATTCATTGCAACCCTCCACTCATGAGATTAACTATCTTCTTTATAATTTGTGGGTTCTATAACATTTAAAATGTTTGAAATTAAAGAATAGTATTTAAATTTGGTTGGTAGTTGAGTCTACCTACCTAATATTCTCGGTAAAGGAATCACATCAAATCTGTCTGCTTCAGACCTTTGTGGGCTTGACTTATTGACTACATCATTTACCTCTTCTTCTTTCTACTGTTGTTGTCGTTGTTGATTTTCCTCACTGCTTTCTTCCATCAACAATGGAATGTGCCATTCTTCAAGAATATTTTCCATATTTACATCCTCAACTTGCTAATGAAATATGACATATCGACTTGCAAATACTTTATGAGTCAAAGGATCAAACAACTTATAAGATTTAAACTCAGTGCAATACCCTACAAAGATACATTTCATGGCATTAGGATCTAACTTCTTCCTATATTCCTTGGGTATATGAACAAATTATTTTGACCCAAACACTCTTAAATGATTCACTACTAGCTCATATCCATAAAGTGCTTCAAAATGAGTTTTAGAATTAAGACATTTAGTTGGACTCCTATAATTTTAAATAAACTGCAACGCTGATTTCTTCAGCCCAAAAGCCTTTGGATAGACCCTTACCTTGAAGCATACTTCCTGCGCACTCCACAAGGGTTCTATTATTTCATTTTGCAACTCCATTTTGCTACAAAGTGTGAAGTAATGTGAACTATCAAATAATCCCATGATCTCTGCAAAATTTCATGAACTTTCCCAACTTGTATTCTCTCCCTTCATCTGAGTGGAGAATATTTATGAATTTCCTTGTCTTCTTCTCCACCATATTCTTAAATTATTTGAAGCATTAAAATGTCTAGCTCTTCTTGATGATAAAGTATATCCAATAGAATCTAGTGAAATCATCAGTAAAAAGTAAAACATAATATGCACCACCTAGCGACCTAGTCTGCATAGGTCTACATACATATGTATGCACAAGCTCTAGAATATCTCTTTTCTTCCTATCAAAATTAAAAGGAAACTCTTCCCTATGCATTTTCCCTAATGAAAATTCATCACAATCTAAATGAGCTTTATGAAAAGCAACCATAACTTTCCTTTGAAGCAGGATGAGATCTTGTAGGTTAATATGACCGAATCTCTGATGCCAAAGATAATCGGTTGTCAATATTGTTGAAACCAGGGCTTGGTGTGGCATGCTCTTGGCATTCAATCTATACATGCTTCCCACATGCACTCCTAATGCAACTAGTTCCTTCTTGCTATCCCTTATGACATAATATGTTTTGAAGAATTCAACTTGCAAATCCTTATCTATTATCATTGACACAGAGATTAAGTTCTTCTTGATCCCGGGTATATACATTACATTTTTAATATTTCTGGTATCACCTCCAAGAATTATCATTGGAATATCACCATACCCTTTAATCTCATAAACTTTGTCATCACCAAGATAAATTTTAGTTCCACAAGTAGTTTCTTCGAAAAAATAAAACCAACTTATATTACCTGTCATATGTGAAGACGCGCATGTATCAACGTACCATATTTCAGTGTCATCCTACTCAGAAGCTGAAAGAGTGCAATCAACTACAAAAATTTGATAATCATGACTGTGTCCTTCATCATCAAAGTGTCTTGTGTTCTTTCTCTATTTATTTCTAGCCTCATCTGCTTGTCTCTTAAAACAAAACTTAGCTTGATGACTAATTTTCCCACAGTAGAAACATTTAATGCTAGAATAGTTACTACTATTACTTGCAGACATACCTCTAAATGGTGTCTTTTGAAAAGCACCACTGCCTTTCTATTGTTGTGGCTATTTCCATTTGTATGGCTTCTTCTTAACCACCAAAGAAAAATTTCCACTCTATGGTCTCAAATTCTGCCGCCGCTCTTCTTTCTGTAACATAATTCTTTTCATCTCTTCGAATGCAGGGGCTTTATCTCGAGTAGACAATCCTGTGATGAACATATGGGATTCATCCATCATCCCATTCAAAGTAATTGTGACAAGATCGAAATTAGAAACCTTCTCCCCGATGTCACCGAATCTATCCTTCAAGTCTTTGACCCTTGCAAAAAATCCACCAGCGGATTCATTCTCCTCCATCCTCAAGGAATACAACTTGCCTTTGAGCGAAAAGATGCGATTAGTGTTCTGTTTCTAGTATTGATTCTTGAGTGTCGTCTAGATCTCAGTGGACGATATATTGTCTCTGATTTGTGGGATAATATTGTCTTTAACAGACATCTTCAATAAATTTTTTGCCTTATTCTCCCTTTTATCCCAATATTTTATGAGTGCAGCCACACTTGTTGCACTGCTTGGCTTATTCTCATCACCACTAACGATCGACCATGCGTTTGCTCCTTAAAGTAATTTATGTAGCTTGAATCTCAAATTTGTATAATTTGTCCCATTGAGTTTGCTAGTCTCGTTGAGATAATTTTATGTAAAATCATTCATTTTGGACTGATCAGATTCCAAATCCTCCGATATTCAGTCAATTCTAACCAAGTGAATAATTACAAGCTACACTAAAAAAACTCAGAACATACCAAAACCTTATCATAGATCTGCCACCGATCTCGCATGATATCTGTGTCCACAACTCAAATCGTCCACCAATATGAAAAAATTGTTGTGTTTGCTACTTAGATCCTCCACCAATCAGGAAAAATCTCAAGAGCAGAACCATAAAAGTGGTAAGCACGCCTATCGGCTAAAAATCTGCGTTGAGCAAAATTTCGTTAATGCTACCTCTACCAATGCTAGAATGACCCTGAAAAAAGAATTTATTAGTACTTATTGGTGCTATTGTGGCTCCAAAAAATGCGCTAATCAACACCGCTATAGCTCCGAAAAGCACGATGATCTTCTTTGTGCTCAGAAAAGTGAGACTTGTGAGAAATTAAGTTCCTCCTATGAGTGAGGTTTTTCTGTGGACCACCTACTCTGCTGTGAGCATTGAGGCTCCAATGTGCACTCTAGACAGGGAGGCCCTGTAGCCATGAAGGCTTTGTAGGCACCAAGGCTCTGTAGCCACTAAGGCTCTGTAGGTAAATTAGGCTCACCTGGTCTGAGCTCTGATACCATGATAAAAATTGGAAAGAAAATAAATGAATTGAATAACAAAGTAGCTCACATGTGAGTATTGCACCTAGAGACTGCACAAACTGGAGCGTACACTCTACATTTAATTAATCAAGAATACAAAAATAAATACATCTTAAGAGAATAGGGAGTTGGAAACAAACTCCTACAACCTAGGAACTAATCCTAACTTAAGGAGTTACTTTCAATCATGTAACCATTTCTCCATTAATGCAACATAATATTAATTATTTTCAACTTTTTCTTGCATCACTAGCCATTTAATTTTAAGTGTACTGAGTTGAGTTGTCTTTAATGTGATTTTTTGAAACTTTTTATATTTTATTTTGTGTAAAATCGAGTAGTAATTCATTGAAATCGCAAGTTCGATAGGTAAACTCTACACAATATTACATTATTCACTATTCATTTTTTGAGGAAACTCCAAAAAACCCTACATTATTCATATGATTCACCGTTACAAAGGTGATGTTAAAAATTTTGTTGAAAAGTAAGAATACTTTGGATGGGGAAAGAATGTTATTTGTGTTATATTTCGACACTCATAAATCCTTTCATTTTAATTTTTTCAAATTATTTTAACTTTAAAATTCTATACAAAGATTATTTTTAAAGTAAAAAGGACTTCAAGTTTATTATTATTATTTTTTAGTTCCAATATTTTTATCTTTTATTGAATTTCATAGCATTTTTTAACTTAAAATTTTATAAAACAAATCAAATATTTTTCTATTTCATACCTTATACTCTGTTATGTCATGGGCCATTGGGAAAGTATTCAGGGATGATAACACTCTAGGTAAATTCTAACCTGTGTTTTCATTTATTATCTATTTATTGTTTGTTTTCTTATCTAAATAACTATGTATGGATATTTAATAATAAAAACATGGGTCAATGGGTGTAA
This sequence comes from Pinus albicaulis, assembly GCA_034641835.2. Classification (NCBI taxonomy): domain Eukaryota; kingdom Viridiplantae; phylum Streptophyta; class Pinopsida; order Pinales; family Pinaceae; genus Pinus; species Pinus albicaulis. Next base: position 919,284,941 of record CM076582.1, read on the forward strand.
TTTTTAATACCAATTCATTAGTGCACAACCTGGTGGTAGTAAGCGCGGGAGCGTATATGAGCTAGTGTAGCACAATAGTATCTCGTGCATTCACTTCTAGAAGCAATAAAGTTACTCTAAGTAGGGGCATGAACTTCACCTAGTGCACTAACATTCTTGCCAGAATGAGATGGCAATATGCAACTTAAGTCCCACTTTATATATATCTTGCATAAAATCAGGGTAGGTCTAATACCTGGATCAATTGAGCTAGCCTTTATATATATAATTAATTTTATTTTGAACAGATTGTATCTTATATACTATGAATTTTACTTATGTTTCTTTAGCAGTTGCTTCACTATATACACACACACACGCACACCCACACACACACACACACATATATATATATATATATATATTCAAAGAGAAAAAATAACTTTTTCTATTGATTAAACAAAAGAAAGTTACATATGCTATATTTTGTATGCATCAACTTGTCCCAATTATCTACAAATACAAATAAAGATAGAAGACCTGTAGAAGTGCATAAGGGAAAATCTAATGAAAGAAGCATGAAAATAGTACAAAAGGTGTTGAAAAAGCCAAAAATAAAACAAAATGGAACCCTATGACCACAAAGAAAATGTGTGATGAAATGCAAGGAAAAACAAGGCAAAAAGCCAAAGACAGCTATATAAGATCCAACATTAGATGAAAAAAGAGCCCGAAATGGAAATAAATCCATTGACTCGAAAATCAAACCAAATTTTGTGTGGGATGAAAAAATTCCATCTCTTTGAAAGTATGTTTCCCATAGTATTCCGCTCATAGAAAAAGTGGTAGAAAGAGATAGAGTTGAAAGTAATTATCACGGAATTAATTTTCTCTAGCTAGTGTAATAATGATGGCACCTCCAATGTGGGTTGGCCCTTGGCCTAGTAAATGACTCTATTCAAATCCCCAATGATCAATATCTCCTCTATAGCAAGCCAAGATGCACAATGAATCACCCCCTATAGTGCCAACAACACATCTCTAATATTGGTGCTAGATCCCCCTAACCAAAATAAATTAAAGGCAAGGGATGGACTGAAGATGATGGTAGCTCCACACCCACACACACCATTCACATAGGCTCCGTTAAATAAACTAACAAAGAATTCATTGTCAAGGTGTTGGAGAGTCGATCTATGCTTATGTTACCTTGGTCTCCATGGCCTAATTTCCCAAAATAGGGCCACAATTTTTAGTATGGTGGATCTTGAATCTTGTGCTTTATTCTCGAAAATGCATTCATTCCTACAACACCAGATGCCCCCAAAATATATACAGTGGAATAGTTCTAAAATCTGGGTAGTTATTAAATTTCGAGTTGAGGAGGAAAGATGAAATAGAAAACCTTCACAATAGAAAATTAAATTTAAGAGAAATGTATACCTCATCCCAAATGGAGATAGAAAAAGGAAAAATAAAGAAGAGGTGAACAACCTCCTCCAATTTTGATCTACACATAGGGTAGAAACCTGGGCCCTATAAGACTCTCTTGACCAGATTTTCCCAAGTGAGGATTTGATTATGTACCACTAACCAGGTGAAGCATTTGAGTTTTCTTGGAGCCTCCCATCTCCACATGTGGGCCAACCAATTTTTTTAATGATCGAGCCTCCCAGCCTCCCGCTCTTCTCTTAATCCTCTTCTAATGCCATCCATAACCAAGATAAAAAGTAATGGTGAGAGAAAACAACCTTGTCGCAGTCCTTTGGTGATTATGAAAAAATCTGTTGGAATAACATTTATCATCACCCCTAAATTTGTTGTTGTAACATAGGCCATGATCTAATTGATGTGTCAGTAGGGGAACTTGATTATATGTAGAATTTTGCCAAGAATGTCCCAATAAAAACTTCCATAGGATTTGATAAGGTTTATATTCAACAAGTAGACTTTCAATTTGCGGATCTTTATAAAATTAATACATTCGTGTGTGATCCTAACACCATCCTAGATCCTTATGTCTGCAAGGAAACTGAATTGTTCCAAAGCAATATGCTTAAAAATAATTTTGTTGACTCAGTTAGAAGTAAGTTTATATATCATTTTATATAACATATTACAGAGAGATATTGATCTGTAATTAGAAAAACATGATTCATTATATTTTATGGGAATATGAGTGAGAAAGGTAGTATTGATAACACCTAATATGTGGCCTTGAAGACAAATCTTTTTCACCATATTAATGAGATATGTTCACATTGTGTCAAAGAATAATGTGAATAGCTCCATCGATCATCCGTTCAGACCCAAACTTTTGTCCTTTGCAAGATATTTCAACACCCCTTGCAATTATTTCTAAGTGATGGGTCTATCCATGTGCTCAATCTATTCACGATTGACCATAATCAGGAATAAATTGATCAAGTCCAATTGATATTCAATGTATGAAACATCTGGTGCCACATATTGTTTTATGAAGAATAGAAAAATCTCTTGTTGGATGTATTTAAGATATGTTAGAAGTATGTTCTCTGCATCTCGAATGTATTAGATTGTATTTTTTCTTTTACTTTTAGATGCCACCTTATCGAAAAAATGGGTGTTCCTATCACCACCTTGGACCCAAGTAATCTTTCTTTTTAGTCTCCATTCATCTTCCTTAAATTTGAGAAGTTTGTTCTTCCGGATCGATAAATCTAATAGTGTATTCTTAATTTTCTCAGAGAGGAAATCAGGTAGAGTGAGATACATTAGGTCAACCATTTCTTTATTTATGCTTGATAACTCCTATGCGTATTCCTTTTTACACCTACATACCCATGATTTTACCTCCAATTTCAGTCTCTGTAGTTTATGTGAGACTATTTCCATCTTCTTCTTTTGATATGTATCTAGAGGATGTAGCCAAGAGTGTCGAACCAGGTCCACTATTTCCCTATCTTTGAGCCATAAATGGTTGAATTTTAATAGAAACGTGTTGGTTTCTGGTTCCCCATTCCATTCCAGGAATATTGCATTGTGGTGTGAAATTCCTGAATATAGAGACCATGTTGCCAACAATTTCAATATTTCACACAAAAATATGTTAAATAAGAATCTATTGAGCCTCTTCGCAATCCCCTCCACTCCAGGGCATCCATTCCTCCCGGTAGGAACTAAGGGGCAGGGGGAATATCTATAAGAAATTTATGGGAAAAAAATTCATTAAAAAATTAAGCTAATGGATCCACCTTACTTTCCCTCCCCAAATCTCCCCTGTATTTGTTGTTATATTTAGATCCCCATTAATAATGAGTGACTATATGTCTAATAGTCCACTACCATCTAGTTTCTCCTGAATTTATTTTATGTTGGCATATGGTGCATATATGTTTAGGACACACAAGTGGTTGCAGGTACCATTGTAAAAACTATTGAATTTGATGGCAACAAAATATTTATATGCCATCAGAGAAAATGACTTGGGATCCAACATTGTAGCTAATCTCCTTAAACCTCCTTATGCATTATTAGCACAAACTAACCAATTTGGGAAAATTTTTGAAAGAATATCCTATGATTTCTCCTTATCAATCATAGTTTCTTGAGGCAGTGCCACAATAGGTATTTTAGAGGAAATAATATGCAATGTTTGTTGAGATTGTGATGAATCCTATCCTCTGATATTGAATGAGATGATCTTCATTTGAAACATGTTGTATTGGGTGGGTCTTCTCTAAGGACTTGCATATCAGAAGCCTTTGGTGTGACATCGATACCATGGGAAGATCCTAGATATATGGAGGGATAAAAACCCTCTTCCATTGTTTAAAAAAAAAGATTATTTTAACAAGACCCAAAATAAACACAGGAGGATATATTTTTGTACGTTATGTTTTTTTTCTTGTTCATACCGCTCCTCTTTTGATCTCGACTAATAAAAGTCTCTTTGTCTTGGAATAATAGTTTTTTTCACTCTAAATGGTTCAAGGCCCATTGGTTCATCACTTTCAAGGTTTTCCAACTTCATATCTATGGATATAGGAGAAGAATTATCCTCTGTTGTACCGTTGAAATGAGTATGAGATGGAGTATATGGTTGTAGAGAAGTGATAAGTGTATGTTCCATTCCTTTAGATTGACCATGATATGGGGATGACACAAAATAAGGATCTATCTCCAAAGGATTCCCCCCACCGCTTTGTGCCTATGTAATACCATCCAAGTTAAAATGTTTTTTCTACCTTATAAATAGTTGTTTGGAGATTTGTCTTCATATTCCGTGGGAATGTGGGATCCTCCTCAAGGGAAGACATCTTAGGATCAATATTCAAATAGATGGTATCTTGTTCAGATTATAGACTATTGGAATCTGATTCATAAAAAGGGCTTGCCAGTTCTTTTGTTGACAATTCCCACCAAATCAAAGAGGACACTATGCTACTAGATGTCCAGTTTCATGACATCTCAAACATCTAAATGTGATTCCCTAGTATTCCACCTGGTGTCTAATGGAGAAATGACCCCAATATATTTCTAGAGGCGCCAACAAAAGCGTTGTAAAATCCACTTCAACTAGGAACTAGACCACCCTTTTGTCCAACAGGCCAATACAACCTTCATTAAAAAAATAAAACTTTCCAATTTTATTGGAAATCTCCATTATAGCCTTCTTTGACCAAAGCTCTAAGGCGAGGCCAAGAATTTTTACCCACACAAACTTTCGTTTGGGGACTTCTTTTATTGGATCAAATCCAATAGTCCATTTCAGTAGACATAGAAAACCCCTACCATTTACCCATGACAAAGAGCCAATTTTATCTGCATCCTCCGCAACCATGAAGTGGAATCCAAACAAAACATTAAGGAGAACACTAACCTTTTTTCAACATCCAGTGATGGAATAGCATTATTTATCAATCCATTCCTTCATATGACCTCCATACATTCTCAAAAACTCCCAATGAGTGACAAGGACCCTTTGTTTTAGCCACGAGGGCTTCACTCAATGAACTTCTATCACATCATGTGTGATCATAGCATATTAAACAATACCCTTAATTTGAGTACAAATCGGAAAATGGTTCTAAAAATCACATTATTTAACCCCTTAACAATATAAACCCAATACACTTTTCCAATTAAAAAAAACCCTACTTTCATTTTATATTGTAGGTATCCATTTTTCTATTAACATTTTTACACCCCTTTATATTTTTTCATTAACTTTGAGCTCCATTTTTTATAGCTGCTAATATAAAAACCCTTTACCCCCTCTATATCCCCCAATATATTATGTCATTTTTTCCTCATTATATATCCCCCGATATGAACCCATGTGCTAAAGTATTGCTCTCATAGTGAAGCCCCCGTGGCTTTAGCCTAATAACATTATGCCAATATACGTCTACTCCTATGATAAGCTTTTGTATTTCCTACACACACACACACACAGACACATATATACATATATATAAATATGTTAGGTTTATATTTTGATTTAGCAATGTGTGAACTAAGTGTGCCTTGCTTATTGTGATTGCGGTTGTGTTGAAGTAGGGTGCAGTAATTTTTATAAATTATGCTATAATAAAAGGAAACTTGCATAAAAATTATAATTTATATTGGTCAATCTTAAATTAATGTTGGTCGATATGCTAAATATTAATGATAAATATCTTAAAAATCCTTGATGACACATATATTATAAATCATACATGAATACTACAACTATATCCATAAATTATGATATTAAATATGTTAAGTAGTTATTCACATAACACAATATTATGCAAAGACTACAACTAGCACAACCACATTAATAAATGTGGTTGATAAAAGTCATAAAAACCAAATTATTTTTATTGTAATTAATTATAAATTAATAATATATATATAGAAACACTTAATTACCAATATGTGTTACCATACATAATCTAAGCCACAATCATTTCTTATATAAATATTTGTTACACAATAATTTAAATAAAACTAATCTATGTTTAAATTGGAATAGCCTTATTTAAATTAGAAAAAACATTATTTCACACGGATTTAAATAAAACAAGTTGATCTCTCTCGAAACAATTTAAATAAATAATAATAAATAAATAAATATATTAAAAAAAAAAACAAACAATACTTTTTTTAAATAGACCATAATAAAACACATATCTAAACAACCCTATTCCATAAACAAACGAAACTAAATTGTATATCCCTACTTTACGACATATTAGAACCATGGAATCCCTCATTACTAATTTTCACGTTCCATGATAATCAAAGAGTTACTTTTGTTGACACCATTCGGTTCATAGTACACCATTGTTCTCCTCACCAATTATAACAAATGCATGCTTGGGTATCACTTGTTTGTATCACCTGAAACATATGTAATTTTTTGTGTCAATTATAAGGAAAAGAACACCAAAAATTAATATTGGGTGAATCCAATGACAACAGAGTTCTCTGGTTTGTGAAGAGCATATGGTAATATATGTTTCTTAGAGATTGTAATATCCATTCGTCATTATATATATAAAAAATTTAATATTTGATTAAATGTTTCAGTTCTTCAAGAAGTAGTTACAAACTAAACATATGTGAAACTGAAATGGAAAAACATATGGGGAACCTGGAGATTGACAATGCATTATACTCTTAAGTAGTGCCCTTATGCTGAAAGCAAGCTAGGAGAGCTTCATTCCAACCCATCTAGGTCCAAAATAACACCAAAACATTTTCTTGAATTTAGAAGAGAAATCAAAGCAAAATAACGTTCGCTATTGTTAAAGGTTGAAATTTTAATGAGAAAATATGAGATGATTTTGCAAGAGACACTAAATAGCATTTGCAAAATGACTCGTTGGTGTCACACTATTTTCAGGAATCCTAAAAGATGAACATGAGTGAGAGAAAGTGAAAATGAATTTGCAAAGACACTGCTGGAAAATAATTGGTATGGAGGTGGAAGCTAAGGGAATAACTTGTAGATTTTTCAAGGAAATGATGAGTGATCTATCCGTTAAATTCTTGAAAGGTTGCATGAATAGGTTAATGGTGTTAATTGCATAGTTTTGTGCATAAAATTTAATTTTATTATTATTTAGAAAGGTTTTCCTAGTTATTCTCATGCATCAAAGATAGATTAATTGTCATATTTTCTTGGAAAAGAAGGAAAACAAAATGCATGAGAACCTTACACTTCAAAGATAAAATTCCATCACATTCTTTTGAAAATAAGGAATGTGAACACTGAATATTCTTTTTTTTCTTTTTGCATAAGAGTAGTTTATATTATATAGTACAAAAAAAGTATAATTGAGCATCCAGATCGGGATTGTTGAGCTAACCAACCCTTGTTAGAAAGAGATAATTCAAAAATTCAAAATTGGGGCTGCCCCTTGGAGGTAAACCAATCCATAAAGTAGTCCAAAAAACATAGATATAGATGGCCCTAGTGGGGAAACTAGCCATTATCAGAAGATCCAGGAAGCTAAGTTTGCTGTGCGGAATGAAAGTAAACATAGAGACAATAGTGAAGCAAGAAAAAACTCAAGAAAGAGGAACCATGGCACTACAAGTTCTGGTCCTTTGCATCCTGAAGTTGTAAACGAGGTGGTTCTTCTACTATGTAGCACTAGTAGTCAAAGGGGCCGTCCTCCTTCTTGGAGAGCCGAGGGTCTAGCTCTGGCATGGAGATGGAACGAGCACCTATGTCTTCTGCCTTGTTCGACTATCTGACGCCTTTGGCTGAGTTGTTGCCCCCACTATCAGAGGTTTCCTCCATGAATTTGACGGGCAGAGCCACCATTTTGCTAGGCTGTGGGGAGGAAGAACAAGAGAGAGTGGATTTATACGGCCTTTTACTAGACCGAGAGCTGGAATTTCTTAGCTGAGCTTCCATAATTTGAAATGAGAGATGGGCTCAGAGGAGCTGTGGGTCATAGGCCTTCGATGTGTCCATGGCCACCAAGAAATTCAGAGTGCACTCCACCATGGTTGGAATTGGAGGGCGAGAGGGTGAACCTATGCCTCCTCCCCTACAACAGAGCATTTGGTGGCGGAAAGGAATGGTATGAGTAGAATTCTTGGAATGCATAGGAGGCAGATGAGCAGAGGGAGATGGATGAACCGTGGAGTGATGTGCAACATGAAATGAATGATCAGAGGGTGACTGAACAATGTCGTGAGGGGCGGAAGCATAAAGAGGACCAACAGAGCCAAGAGAAGGAACTTGGAGAGGAAGCCTGAGGGAAAGACAGAGGGAGGCGCGGGACAATTACGGGCAGGGGTCGATGCCATTGCCCATAAAATTCCAGATCATGTTGCAATTCAGACGATTTGGAGTGAATGCACATCAAGCGGAATTGAATGCCAAGGAATGCACCAGACCGTGGACTAGCGAGGCAAATTTAAGGCTCTCACGCCTAAGGCAGGTGCTGCCTCATGAAGAGGACATCCGTATGGCAGAGGTGAGGCGATGTGGCTCACCAACAAAGTGCTACTGTTCACCCACATCCACGGTGTGAACATTGAATATTAAATATAAAGAAGAAATGATATATTTTCTTGAAGTAAAATGCATGTGAACCTTGCACATAAAACATAAAGAAACTATATCATTTTAATAGGTTTTTTTTTTGCATGGAATTAATGTGTAAAAAGCTATAATAATTTTCCTTAAAGGAAAAAGTATACATGAAAGAACAACTACTATACATGATTATTATTGAATTAGATTTTCTTGGAAAAAATAATCAATATTGCATCTGATAAAGGAATACTTAATTTGCCAATTTCTTGAAAAGAAAATAGATATATTAGCATGCAATAAAATGATATTTTCTCAGAATAGAAAATATACATTCTTGCATGTTCTAAAATAACACTTTCTTGGGATAGGAAAATACATACTTCCATGCAGTAAAAGAATAATTTCTTGGAAAACTACCATTGTTTTTGTGTGCATGAAGATAGGCTAAATATATTTTTATTTTCTTAAAAATATTTGTTGTGTAATTCTTGGAAAGTCTTTATGGTTTTCGTGGAAAAGAATTAGACCACAATCAAAGGGTAACATTTTTTTGTAGATCTCTCGAAAAACAAAATGGGTATTTACATACACAAAATATTAATTGATTGTGGTAAATCTCTTTATGCAACAAAAAAACTATAGCTATTGTGAAAAAAAGGATAAGAGTCTTTATGAATAGAGACATTAGTTGCATTAATTTATTTTTGGAAAAGAAGTATGTATTTGTTTGCATAAAAGAATAGCTAATGATGGTAGAATTATAGAGAAATAAATATGTGCTGCATGCACTAAAGTAATAGTTGATTGAGATAGATTTCTTGAAAAGAAATGCACTTTACATGCATGGAAAAGAAAATTATTGAGATAGATTTCTTGGGAAGAAATGTAGTTTGCATGCATCGAAAGAATGGTTATCATGTTAAATTCTTTTGGAAAAATATTATGTTATGTCAGTTGTTTTTCAAAAAGATCTTTCAATTGCATGTATAAAAATAATACCTATTGTATTAATTCTTTTACAAAAGATCACATAACTTCATATAAAAAGAAATAGTTGAGGGGTTGCTTTCCCTTGAATAAATTTTATATAGTTTCATGCCTTAACTATGGCCACATTTATTTCCTTTTTAAAAGGAGTATTTGTTTACATGCCCTAATATGAATGTTGGTGGTTGGGCTCGTCCTCTTAGACTATTGTTATGCATACATAATAGTATATATATGTTAGCCCTCCTTTCGGAAAAATTATGCATGTACATACTAGATTATGTTAGATTTCTTTTAGAAAGGTTATGCATTTGCATGCAAGATTACGTTACTGCATAAAGGAATAAAAACTATCGTGAAAAGTTTATGTATTTTCATGAAAATATCGTAGCTGATGTGATATTTTTTGTTTAAGTGAATAAGGACATTTATGGCACTTGTTAGAAAAAGAAGTGGATTTATATGTGAGGAAATATTATTTAGTGTGGCTTTTGTATATAGACATGCTTTGATAGTTAAGATTTTTTAATAAGCGCATGTGCTATATTGTTAATAAGGCATGCCATAATATTTTGTTTATGTTTCATGGATGCACATGAATAAATGTTGAAGCATCACTATTAAAGATTTATTATTAGTATGATCACTATTTGATTTAATCATGATATCAAACTCTCCTGACAATACTAGTTGTAGTAAAGATGATGTATGCAAAGAATAGGTTATGTTTAACATTGTGGAAAGTAAAGTACTGATGGTCCATGCAGATTGAGGAGTGTCAGCTATAGGATGACACATTGATGAGAACAACCAACTGACAAAGTGAAAGAGATTGAGAATTTGTGGTAAACAATATCATGGTGATTGTAATAGATCCTAGCTAGATATGATGTATTTAAATGATATTTATTTGCAATATTTTATGAAAATAGTTAAGGGATGGACTCTATTAAAATCCATTGAGTGATGGGTGAACACCCTCATGAGTGTTTAATATTAAAATTAAACATTTGCTAGTTTTCACCCTATGGGGTTTCTAGGGTATATCAATGTTCAATGATGCGATTTCCTATGGTGATATTCTTGTGATGTTGATTCCTTGCATGATGCGTTTTCAATGTTATCAAGTATGCAATTAATAAACTGAGTTCAATATATCATGGAATTGATGCAAGGTTCTATCGGGAAGTTTAAAATAATATACTACAAGAGTGGAAGTTAATGGTTGTGTAACTTACTATTCCTTTACTAACGATTTTACTCTATGTAATGATGATGGTTTATCCAATGTTCATTGAAGGAATGTGGAAAGTAATTCAAAAAGTTACATGTTGGAAAATTTTGCAAAATTTTTCTAACTCCATGAATTTTCATGTGAGGATATCAGGGGATGTTACAAGTGGTTTCAAAGCTGAAGGTTGTAGTACTGACACCTTTTGGAATTGGTAAGAAAAAAATAATTTGAGGTATGATACTAGAGGGAAACAACTCATGTATGATTCTAACAAACTATACATCGATATATGTTGTAGACTAATTTTGACATGGGATGCATGATGCATGCTTATAACCACATTGAAGAGTAATAAGTAATATTATGCTACAAAATTGTGCTCATGACTTTTGAATCTTGATTACGATCAAAGACAATAAAACTTATTTTGCATATATGAAAAATGTGAGCACTCACTAGTGAAAGTGAAAATTGACTACCAACCTTTGCATATTTGACAACGTTAATGATACATTTAATGAACATAACTAAAGTTACTATGCACTACTTATAAAAAATGAATGCATATAGTGATTATGTGTGAAACAAATACATGAATGTAAAAGGTGGGATGGAATTTACTTGAAGAGGACAATAAGATGTTTTAAAAGATATTGAAAGAACCCCTTTAGATGTTAAATATGGATACTAATTAAAAGGATAAGCCTTGAATATAATGACTAAAATATGAGTGAGTCCTGTCACGATCAACACTAAGATGGTTGGTAGGATTGATTAGTTAGTTTTGCATGACTAACTACTAAAACTTATATGAATGAATCATTTTTATTAAAGCTTACTACAAGTTGAAACAAATGAATATGGTAGCTACTTCTTGTGTTGGCCTCTTGGTCACGACACAATGTGAAATTAGGAATATTTGGATTGTTAGCCTAATATTTATTGAAAATTACATATTCACGATAAATTAGTGTCTTTAAATGAATAGACTTATGTTTAAGCTTTTATGCACATGGAAGAAAACTACAATAATTGCAAAAGTGAACTCTAGTATAACCATGCATACCTAGAACTACAATTTCTAGTTATGGTTAGCTTGATATTATGGCATTTTCTTGAGAAATTTATATTTACTCCATTTGAAACCATCACTTGACATTCTGGTGTTGGCTATAGGAAGAAATTAAATTCCTTGGCTACCTTACAATGAGTAAAATTATGGGTACTACCCGAATCAATCAACACTATTACCTTTTTCTTTTTGATATGTCCTTCTATCTTGAGAGTTTGAGGAGTGGTAATTCCTACCAATGCATTACACTATATGGTCAAACTCATTTCTTCTTTCTCAAGGGTTGGTTCCTGGTGTATATCATCTTCTTTTGAAGTTTCTTGTTCATTTTAGTCCTCCTCTTCACAATCTATGTAAAATAATTTCTTCTCAACACACTTATGACCTTTAGTGTATTTTCTATCACAACTTTAGCAAAGACCATTGACTATTTTTTCTTCCAATTGTTGTGGTGTCAACCTTGTAGGTCGTGGAAGTCTAGGAGTAGCAACACTTCCATATTTATATATCTGAGTGGTAGGCTTCCTTGTCGCCATAATTTTACATTCAATTTTTCCTGCCAACCTAAATGCCTTCTCCAATGAATCAGGTTCCTAAAGGCGGACCTCATGTTGGATGTTATCCTTTAAATTCCATATGAATACATTAATACTATGTTCCTCTTGAATATTAGTTACCCTTATATTCATTTTTTGGAAGTCCTCAATGTTCTTCACCACTGAACCCTTTTGTTTGAGATTTATCAATTGGTTGAAGAAGGTGTTTCTCTTTATATCCTCATAATGTGCTATCATTTCCTCTATGAAAATTGACCAAGTGAACAAATTTTATGGGAGCAAAGCCATTGATACCATAAAAAAAATATTTTTTTCTAAATATGTAGTTGCAATGCGTACCTTTTTTGTGGTTTCCACATTATTGAGATCAAAATATTTCTCCATCTGTAGTATCCATGTTACGTGATCCTTGCCATCAAAATTCCTCATATTGATATTTGGAATATGGTGGGTCTTCCATCCAAAATTTGAGTTTATGAACTCATGATTAACATTTATTTTTCTCTCATCATGAGTTTCCTCTACTATCTTTTTTCCATTAGGAATAATTTCTTGTATCAACTTTTTCAAACCTTCCTTAAAACCTTCCATGTCTTCCTTCAAACCTTCCATTTTTTATTCCATACCATTCTTCAAACCATCCATATTAGCTTCCATGCATTTCTTCAAACCATCCATATTAGCTTCCATGCCCTTCTTCAAACCATCTATCTTAGCTTCCATGTCTTTGTTCAAAACTTCCAGTTCATTTTTTGTTTCTCTTTGCGAGAGAAAAATTTGTTCATTTTCTTTTGTAATTTTGATATATCATGTTGCACTTTTTCATATTTATGAGTCATAGTGGAGTATTCTGAGGGCTTAATGGGTGTTGAATTATTTTTAGGGGGCATTTTAGAACCCAATATTGATATCTATGCTTCAATATTCCCTTGGAATCACTTCAAACTATTTTTTCAAACAAGACTTATGAAAATTGAAAAAAAATACACACATTTTTCTTGATTTTGAGGAGCTTGATATTGAAACTGAATTATCTATGGGATTTTGAATCTTCAATATCTAAAATTTGGTCCTATTATATCCCTCTGAAGAGTCTTTGGAATTCCATAGGTCTGACCTTATTTGGATGCTTCACGACAAAGTTATGCCCAATCTCCCACAATGACCTAATTATGGACTGGTTCAGTAGAGTGAAATTTTATGATGTGGCATGTGCCACTGTTTCCTCCTTTGGCTTTGAAAGTTATACATTGGAAATTAAAGTTGGTGTAATTTCGGCCGCTTTTTACAAAATTCGAATCTGATGCTCAGAGATAGAGTTATAAGGATTTTCCCATGGTCACCTCTTTTAGATGAAATTTGGGAGCCTGTAAAAACCCTAACTTCCATAGATCATATCTCTGAAAATGTTGTGAAAAAATATCTAAAATTTTTACACGATGCTCCTCAGGATTTCAGCTTTGCGAGCTAAAAATTTCATGTTCTGAACCTTCGTAGAAATTTTTTTATAGTGAACATTCTACGATGACCTCTTTGGAGTAGAAAAACCCTAGAATCCAAAGCTATGAAACCAAATGTTATAAAACCAGCTCCAAAAATAGAAGAAAAGAGAGATCAACGCCTTACAAATAAGCCACTTCGAGGGGAACCTCCTTTACATTACATAAATGAAGTATTCTCGGATGCTACAAATGACAAAACCTCCTTCTATATATAGGGGTCCCTGGGGTCACAATATAATCCTAGCCGACCTAACAATAATAATGTAAGGGCACAATAATAACAATATGGGGGTTACAGGGGTACAATAATAACAACAAGGGGGATGTACTAATAAAAATAAGGGACTGCACTAGTAATATAGGGACTTAACATTGAAGGTAATAAATAGCTTGGATTATGATACAATAGTCTCATTAAAGAGGTTGATTTGATGGTTTCATCAAATTAATGATAGTAGTAATCATATGATGTTGATTACCTTGTCTGTTCAAAATTTAATAATCTTACAAATTGATGATTCAATAGTGATGTTAGTTGGTATGAATTAATAGTTGTTGATTAAATACATATGAATAAATGAAATGGCATGTTGCATGCGTTAGAAAAAATGGGAATTTTAATGATTAAAGTATTGTAACCTTAACTGTTGTTTTGGAAAAAAATCTTTATGGAACTTTGTTCTAACATCTAGAAGATGCATCCTCACATGTTATATTAAATTTTATGCAGAAAATTGGTTTATGGAAAGTAACAAAACCAATACCTTTCTACATTGATATCGAGAGCATAAATTCATGTGAAAGTGAATTGTGTTTGGAATGTTTTGTGCATAACATTATTTGGTAGAAGGTATGATTTTTTTAAAAAAAGTTGTGATTAATTCTATTGACGTGATTAAGCAAGGGTAGCTTAATGGCAACATACGAACCTATGAAAGTTAAAACTTTACAATGTGATTTTCAACTGAAAATTAGAAATTATAATGATATGATATACAAAATATGATCAGGTTTTGCTAAATTGCATGATGGTTATTTTCAAATAAATATTACATGTATAACATGTGATGTAAGTTATGTTTTCTTGTTGATTTACTTTTACATATTGTGGGACCCAATTTAAGGGTCAAGTATGAATGCATGTTGTACATAAATTCTCCTTTGATTTAAAGATAATATGGATATGGTGAATTATGTAAATTATAGTGGAAAACAGTGCTAAAAAAAAATTTCAAATGGAAAACAATTATGGACAATTGTGAAAGGTCAAAGGCCTATGGTTGATGGTGGTTGCCAACGCAGAGGGGTTGATGGTGGTTTGTTGCCTCTGTTGCTTCTCCCTAGAGATACATGATTTTAGTAAGGTAAAAGCATTGACCAAGATGGTGAAGAGGGGAAACACATGATGCAATTATCTTTATTTTGGATCTAGTTGAAGAAGGCCCAAAATTCCTCATAGACGAGACATTGTTAGAGGAATAGACAAGATGCTGTCAAGATGAATCATGAATTGGACCTATGTGGTCATTGTAATTCTTGATATGGTTGGCTAGTGGAATTCTAGATTGGACCTGGGATGGTATTTGTTAGAGTACTGTCTAAATTTGAAAATTGCTCAATTTGGTTGTGTAAAACAATTCCCATTGGTTGGAAAGAGATTTTTTTTTTTTTTTCACTTTGGTTCTCATATCACACTAGTACAAAATGGATAATTAGTTACTAAAAAAATGACTAAAAGTTACATATAAATGACCATTTTTCGGTCGGTGACCAATAGTAGCTAATTTACAATATCTTATAACATGACCAAATTCTAGTTCTTTTTAGCTTAGTCATTAATTGGTTGATTCAATTTTGTTGTCTAGTAGTATATTTGGTCATTATTTTGATCATTGATTTGGTCATTGATTTAATCATTGATTTGGTCATTAATTGTGACAATTAATGACAAAATATACAATAAAATATATTACTTAATGATCACCCAAGATAACCAATTAATGACCAAAGAAATATGAACAAAATGTTGGTCATGTTATAAGATACTGTAAATTAGCTACTAATAGTCATATATATGCAAATTTTAGTCATCGTTTCAAACCAATTAATGACCAAAGAAATATGACTAAATTTTAGTCGTGTTATAAGATACTGTAATTTAGCTACTAATAGTCATATATATGCGAAATTTAATTGTCATTTGTAATAAAACAATTATCATTTGCAGTAGTCATTTTTCATTTTTTGGTAGTTTAATATTCATTATATAAATGACTACCTTAGTAGTTTATATTCATTTCATTTACTTTCATTAACAATCATCATAAGCAACTAATTTAGTTGTATATTCATTTTATTTGTGTTCATCATTAATAAAAATAAACTACATATCTAGTAGTTTTAGATTGATTTTATGTGTTTATTATTAATCGACATAAACTAATTAGTATGATTTTGCAACTAAAAAAAAATGTCATATAATGTACATGTTCATCTAATATGAAAACGCAAAGTTACATATGTTAATTACAATACTAAGTAATATCAAGTGCAACTATAAATAATTCCAACCAAAAATTATATTATATAAAATGTCAAGCATTACAATATGAGTTTTAAACTTAATATTGGTTGGAGTATAATTTACACATGAAATATTGTTTCATCACTTCAAAACATTATCGTCGTGTTGCCAAGACATTGCATGTGAACTCCTCAACTCTGAAGACTTGAACGTCGATATCTATGTGTGTGTCATACAAAATATTAGCTCTAAAAGTACCAATAGACCAATTCCCTTCCCTCTCTCTTTAATTTGCATTTTTTCACTCTAGTATTACTGTTCTCCTCTTTCTTCAATTCTTGCTTCTTACCATCAATACTAAGTTCATTTTCTGCAAAACAAAAGATACAATACCAAGTATAAGAAATGAAATTCGATAAACATTGGAATATAAACTAAAGTAAACTATAAAGGATTTATACAATATATACCTCAACATAAGCGATATTGTTAATGTCATTTTTCCCCATAAAATAAAGAAACTCGAACAAGTTCTCTTCAATTGGGAAATAGTGGCCACTATCTAGCCAAATGACTTGTATAAACAAATAAAATAAAATGTCACCATAGAATAAATTTTGTACCTACTTTGTTCTCAATGTACAACATTTGTTGATGAAATGTTATCTTCAACTAAAGTAATAAATGCAAATAGAAACACACATTTTTATCCCAATATTTTGAATTCCCATGGTTATGGTACATTGAAATTTTGATTTTATCCAACATAATCAAACACAGTAGTGCTAGCAATTTCTACTAAGAATATCTCATGGTCCACTTTTTTAGTTGTATAGTTTCCTCTAGTTATATTTAAGAAGCAGTGACACTTCAGCAATAAAACATGTTAATAGAAATCAACTGGGTGGAGCAAATTATTGATACACAAGATTACAACAAGAAACTAAAAACAAATAACACAAGACTTTGTAAATTGCAATACTAACTGGGAATATAGCTTCAATATAACAATCTTCAATTGTTAGCGTACTATTCCAGGGGAAAAGGAATCCAATTCCCAAAAGCCAACAAATTATATCCATAGAAAAACTAAACATGTTGGCTCCATATTCGAAGGTAAAGTGACTAGGGACTAGCTATATCAGATACTTTTTAGAGCGTATAGGATAACTACTAACACCATTAACAAGAAATTTAAAATAGATCTGCCACTTATGACCTCAAATGTGGCAACAAGTTTGATATATGCACTACATGTATACATTTCAAAATGCATTGCAATCATATAAGAGTATCAAAAGAAACTGCACATAATTACATGTTCACTATTCACTTTTATTCCAAAACAACATTCAAATAACTACTATAACTTACCCTGGAAAATATGTCGAAATTTCCATTCATTGTCATGAATATCCCTGGCTGTCAGTTCCCGAGAAGGTGGTTGCTAAGTGAAATCCTGCCCAAAACAATCAAAACTTAATAGGAGACAAATATGACAAATACCCTTACCTTTTGCTCCTCTAAAGAATGTTGTCTCTTAAAAAAGGTCTGCAATTCTAAGAAATTATATATTAAATCACAAATAAAACAAAAACTATGGGAAAATAAGAACTGCACAAGTGGAGGTCAAAATTTTCTGCAGTGCGACGTGGCACATAAAACCTATCATCAGTGCTAGTGTTACTTGCAGTTAATGTTTTACAAAAGTAATTATTCAGTTTCTTGCTTGGTGTGTCGGGGTCAAAACCAAGATAACACTATTCTTTCTCTTGTTGCACAATATCATCAATTTTTAGTTGCCTGCACAAATGGAACTACTACCAAAGCATTTCTCACCAAAATTGCTAATTATGGAAAAGCACAAATAATGAAAATGAAAATGTCTTACAACATTAAGAGGTTGCAATGTCATTTCAGCATATACTTCACCCATTTCCACATCTGACTGGAATTCCATAAGGTGTTTATTAAATTTTAAATCTTGCATATATAACAATATGAATAAAAGTGTTCACAACCAAAGCAGGGATGAAATGCAGAGAACCCACATGCATTGTAATAGTGTGAAGTTGGCAGATTAATTGAGTTGGAAAATTTGGATAATTGGATATATGAGCATCAAACTCCTTGTTGAAGCAGCTCCTTGAAATCACATTTATTATGATTAGTTTCATTACATAACGTTAAAATTTAAAGATATTGGGGTCACATTTTATGATGAAAATAAGATAAGCATTCATTATTTCAGTCATTTGTATCCAAAATAAGATTGAAAATTAAAAATTAGTGAGCAACCACCTCACCTACTCATTGCGACCCTGTGGAAAATAAACAACCTTGCTCCCAACAACAGGTTAGGACACGACCGGTCCAGCACGGGCATGCCAAAGATCTGAATTAAGGCATCTATTTCCCCTATTTGATGTGACATGAACAAAAAAAAATTCAATTGGATATTCCTTTAGAAACCTTTCAACATTCCAATAGTAACTGTGTAAAGTAATATGATATTATGAATGTAAACTTTGCAATATTAAGCACATTAACTTGACAAATATTCCAAATGACAGTATTTTCCACAGACAATTTTACATTAATTATTTTTTAAGGTGTCACAGTTTGATATGATGATTTAATTTAACATTCTTCACTATCTCAATTGCATCTCAATATGCAATTCTAGAATCCAAAAAAAAATCACTGAAAATAAAAATAATTCTAACTAGAGTAATGGACACATTAAAAAGGTAAGAAGCACCATTTGCACGTTTAAGCTCTTAGAAGAATTTAAGTAGAAAGTCATTACATAGATATATTTTATTTAATATTCTATGAGACTTCACGGCCATATGGGACAAAGAAAAGCTTACATCGTGCGTGACATTTTAAAAGAAATTAATGTCAAAACGACAAAAACAGAGATAAGGGTGAAAATATGCTAACCAAATTTTGGTCCCGACCTACTCATCTGATTATTAGACTATTAACCAATTCATAATGCTGTGAAAGTTATTCAAGAAATAGCAAGAAATATAATATATGAGGGAAAGTATAAACCAATTATGAAATAAATGTTTCTTACCTGAAACCGGTGTACCCTTATAATTGATTACACCCTAGTAAAGTTTGATAAAAGAAAATATGATAACATATTTGGGCATCCTGTCTAAGCACAATAAGATGTGAAAATACATTATGCCTAGGAAGTATAGAAGAATGCTTCTCTGTGCATATACAATTTAATGTTTTTCACTCCCCTACTGGTATGTTATTGTTCAGTCCATCAATAATTTCCCTTAATGGATACAAAATCGTTGGATATGTAAAAGAAAGAACTGTATTGATGAACATGAAAAAGGTTGACATATAGAGCTCTCTAGGAAATTTTACAGATGAGTGGCCGAATGTTGGGGTTTCCATTGTCTTTGACAGCTCAAAAAATGTTAGAAACCGACATTTGATAAATTTTCTTGGTGTGTTGGCTAGTGATGAAATCTTCCTTGCAACGCAAGACTCCTCTTCATTTGTACCATCTTTTGGGAGCATTGCATACCTCTTACCAAAAATTAATAATGATATAGGTCCATCCAATATGACACAAGTCATTAAATATAATGTAGCTAATTGTAAAGTATCAGGAAAACCATTGAACATGCACATCCTCACATTTTCACTCTGATTTTTTGTTGCATATGCTGAATCTTTTAATACATAATATTGTTAAGCACAGAGAGCATGACTTGATCAATGCCTTGTAGAAGGAATGTAATTCCATCATCAAATTCATGACAAGGAATATTTTTGTCCATTATATTTACCAGATTCACTCTAAGTTACAATTACTTAAGTTCACAAGGACTAGATTTGGTAGCCATTATCTCACCTTTAAGTGCTTGTTGAAGATAAGATGAGCATTGGCTAATGTGATGGTGAGTGATTTATGGGAGAACTTGAGGATACATAATAGAACAAATAGAGATAGTGCTTCTGTAGTGTAAGATATCATTTTTTATCCTAGTTTTTGGTCACATATTAATATGTTTTTCAATTCATCAAATCTAACATGACTCGATTTTTAGATTGAGATCAATCAGTGACTGGGGAATTGCATGAGCAAGAGGACACCATACTAGGATAAATTAAGGACATTTTTGAGCCTAGAGATGCGAACTTCTATGACTGCATTTGAGTAGAAGTAAAAAAAAATCAACAAAGATATATACTCCAACATGCTTTAACATACATTGTTACACCAAAATACTATTCTACATCATGGATGAAAGAATCAATGCCTATTTTTAGGGTGAAGAGAAAAATGATAATGGATCCATAAGTTCAGAGTGGTCAAATATAAGCCTTAAACAATCTTGTCTCTGATGAGTGTGATATCATACAACAACAATTGAGTACCTACATCAATGCCCAAGGATTATTTGGTTATGCCTATCAATTTTTATATAATGGAAGATGACGAATTCACTCCAGTGGCAGAACATGTATGATGTTTCTACTCCAAAGGTTCATCATTTGGAAAAATGGGGTGCTTCCATGGGTAGTGAACACTTCTTCCACAAAGAAGTGTTGGACCACCTACATTTTCATACAATCTCAACAAAAAACACCTTGAATCTATACTTAGCAGAGAGCTTGGTCTATGTGCATTACAACTTGTAGTTTTCCATAAGAGTCAAAGATTGATAAAACATATATCACAATTGGGATATTCATCCATAGGAGGAAAATTTGGAATTTGGAGCATTGGCCTTGGAGAACTTGGATATTGCACCTTTTGATGATCATCATCATGTTGAAATGCCACCCTTGCCTATTGCCATGTTCAGGCCAACCACGACTACAACAACATGAGCTTCAAGAAAAAATTCATGTTTGCAATTACCTCCACATCTGTATCCATGTGTATGCTCATGTTAGTGCTAACAGGAAGGAATATTAGATACTAGATTGATCATTTGTTGGACATTAACAAAATTATATTATCTTATTGGAATAATTCTCTGTTTTCATTTCTTATATTATAATATTAAATATTTCAATTTTCAGGCTTTCAATTTCTATTTTGTAATATAAATCTCTATTTTGGAAAGTGGACACATGGCCTATATCATAAACATTAATCTTTGTTCATTATAACCTATTTCGTAAAGATAACATTTTGGGCATGATGCCCTACTTCAATTTATAAAATCATTGTTTACTCTTCCTATTATCTAGTTCTAGTTTAAGTGTGTAGTTTGTAACAACTATATCAAAAATATTATATGTATAGTACTAACAGTTAAGAGTCCATGAGTAATCCACTAAGATGACATGTTTAAAACTTCATAATTATGTAGACATTTTGCTTGTTTTTTGAATGTGTATATGTAAATATCAACTTTATATCGCAATTTGTCATAGATTCAAAAGATGATTTTGTTGTATGGTTGAAATGGATATTTGATGTACAAATAACATATTAGGATGTGAGGTTGTTGACCATTGTTGTTAGAGTGTATAGTGGGAGCCCCTGGAGCACCATTTCTCATAATATCGTTGTGAAATGTTTCTTTAAAGGCTCCTGCTTAACACTTTAGTAAGACTGCTCCACAACCTCACATCCTAATGTATTCTTTGTACATCAAATACCTGCTTTAACCATACAAAAAAATCAACTTTTTAATCTCTCACAATTTGAGATAATGTTGAGTACATCAACTATATAAAATATGTTTGATGCAAAGAATCAAGTCACTAACCACCACTCCACCCATTAACGTGTTCACTAGGTTAGAGTTGTCAACAGAAAAAAAATTCAGCCCACCCATCAGTTATGTAGAAGCTGAATTGAACTCCAATAAATTATATAATATTATTCCAGTGAACCCCTGGTTGGATGAGAATTGTAATAAGGCAAGAGCACCATACAAAAAATACCAAAGAATTGAGAAATTTTCAATGTTGTTAGTAAAGCCAAGAAAGAGTGAATTTGTGAAAAATGAAAAATAAAAGTTTCCAATGAAATCAAAATATAACCCTACGAATTTTTGGAATGAACTACAAGTTTGCAAGAAATTGCAAGGAAACAATGCAATTTCACACTATCATATAGAGTGATCAAGGTATCATATGGAACTGAGTTCTTCAAAATTTGAATATCAAATGATCTTTCATGAAATCAAGAAATATTCAGTTTGGTCATCTTCTTAGTGTATTAACCGAACTGAATAGGGTTGGTAGGAGTTGTAACCTTAGCCTCCAAAAAACACCACAGATCAACCTCTTCTAACAACATCTATAGAATACAATTCCAAGGTGTAAATTTTGATGCACACACTAGAAATTCACACTCTGAGAACAAGACTAGTGACTAGTAATATATGTAGCTCATGGAACACACCTCAACCAAACAAATCATCCAAGAGGGGAAAAAATTGTACCAGCAACCTATCATGCGTACAAATCAACTCTCCTAGTCATAAAAAATGTTTCATTCACTGGAATCTCACAAGCATCTCACCCACAACCCTCTCACAGGCACCAACACCTATCTCAAGTATAGTTTAGCTTCAATTGTTGAATTTGGGGCATCAAAGACACTGAGAACCTCCAAAAACTACCTCTCATGGGTAGTATTCCATTCCATATACATATTGGAAAGTATCAAAAAATACACTCTGATACCCTGTTAAATTTTCATAACATGGTATGTAAATCTGTACTCCTAAAATGAAACCCTAACCACTAGGAAACTGAGAACTTAACCTCCTATCTACATAGGAGAAAACACAGTCCGAAATCTATAAACAAATAAGTATAAAAAACACAAATAACATGATTTATAATAACACATTGTAATGTACTAAATTTTAGTAATAATATATCTAGAATTACAAATAGCATATAGACTTAGCTACACACAATTTCTCATATCTTAATTGATGGGAAGAAGAATATGATTACAAATTAATAGCTCAAAACTAAATAAACAAAACCCCTACCCTGTATTTCTTTTATAAGAGAAGAAAATGCTAAGGAATTACAAAAACATACCATCCTTGTGGTGCACCCATATTAGGAACATAAATCCTTACAATTGACTATCTAAAAAGGTGTGCCCAGGCATACATTATAGCTTTTCTTAGGAACGAACACTTAGTTAAATTTGGAACATCCTCTAGCTCATGTAGTTTGTCTAAACATAGAAAATATGCCCTAAACAACATTGAACAAACACCTGCTAAATACACAACAATGAACTCCTTCCTAAACTAGAAAAGAAAATTCTAATTGTGCCACCTCAACCTCGCAGCAACCCAAGGCTGCACAAAATATGAGGTTTCTACAGATCTAATAGCGCAAATTTTCTCATCATTGTTGCACTTCTTCTGTGGGAGAAAACATATGCAACAACAGGTAAAACTAACACTTTCAACCTCCCCATTTATATAGAGCACTCTAACCATAATACTAGGCAAAAACACCTCAATCTCTAAGTAGCCATGACTCATGATAACCACTTTTCCTCACTCTAGATTCATTTTTTAATAATATGTTCTAGACAATCTCTGAATTTCTTGTACATATTCCAGGGGAAACCATTATTTGTGATTGTTAAATATGTTTGAGTAGATATTCCCTAAGAAGTAAATGTAAGTTGGTAAAGAGACTTGCTGCAGTGGGAAAAGGTCCATTCTGGGCATTTTTCTTGGCAGCAAAAACCCTGGAGGGGAAGATATTTTTTAAGATATTCCCTTGTTGTATTCATTATTATGGGATCATACCTTGAGTATGGGGAACCCAGGTCTCTTTAAGGGAAATCATTTGTTTTCATGATAAAATAATGATGATTGGGAGCTCTTTGGAAAAGGGACCTAGATTCATTACTGCTCCAAGAATTCGGTTGTATTGTTATGGAACACAAGAACTTAATTTGCAACATGGTACAATTAGTGTCCTTAACTAGGGATAAACTATATATTTTTTGGAAGCCACACAGGTAGCTCTAAAAAAACAAAATTTTCATGTATAGCACACTTTTATTTCTCTGAGTATCAAGAGTAAATCAAGCATTGTTTGCAACCCTCCCCTCAAACACAATACAACCATTGTCCCTTATAATTTGACATTCAAAATTCTCATCTAGTGAAAAAGTTATATCGTATAGGCCTTCACAAAGTCCATCTTGTCAGTGCACATTTACCTGCTTGACAAACTTAACTAGCATAATATATACACTAACCATTCTTCAGCATATATGGGAAAGCAGAAGTCAAGCTTATGTTAGTCTTGTTGCACATGCTCTTCCTAATGAAAGAACCGAAATATTTCTTAAAGACTACCAACCAATGTAGAATTGCTAGGTTTGGCAGATTCAAATTTCTCTAGGGGAAGAAGACATATTTAGTCATAGTTCAAAAGTTTAAGATTAATATTATATTTTAATTTTTTGAATTGAAAAGAATGAGATAACAATGTTTCTCTGAGATTACATAGATTCCTACCTATTCCATATTTATCATGGTTTATTCTTGTTATCTATCAATATCTTGCTAATGTATTTCTTTTAGCGTGACAAAATTATATCTACAATTAATTCCTTCAGAAATTAAGTTCTTTGTATAAACCTAATTTAAGTTGAATCTTATTTAGGGAAAACTTTGGCAAAGTCTTTTGAAGTCACAAAACTTCTAGGTATGCACAGTAGAAGAATTTTCTATACATCATATTGGCATAGCAGAATATATATGTTGTCAATGAAGTGCATGAAACATATTCTAATGCTAGTGCTTTTTGCAGTGTGGTTTTCCAAGTTCATAGCACGCAAAAAATGGGTTGTAGCTGGTGCAGATGACATGATTATCCGTGTTTACAATTATAATACCATGGATAAGGTGAAATTATTTAAAGCACATACTGATTATATCAGGTGTGTGAGTGTTCATTCAAATCTGCCGCATGTGTTGTCATCATCTAATTAAATGCTAATCAAGATTTGGGACTGGGATAAAGGTTGGAAATGTACTTAAATATTTGAAGGTCGTTCACACTATGTGATGCAAGTCACGTTTAATCCCAAGGATACAAATGCATTTTCAAGTGCCTCACTAGACCATACTATGAAGGTGGGAGGCAGTGCTCTTTGGTAAATCCCAAGTTTATAGATAAGCTTTACTCTGGCATAAATTATCCACCTAGGAATCTACTCTTTTTTCCTCTTGGTGAACACTAAAATTTGTTCCTTCTCTTATATAATAGAATTTGGAGTTTAGATATCCTAAAATGCCAAAGAATTCAATAATTTTTTTCATATTGATTTATTTTAACCTGAATGCATCAATCAGATCTGGAATCTGGACTCGCAAGAGCCAACTTTTACTCTTGATGCCCACTTAAAGGTTGTAAAATGTGTTGATTACTTCATAGGAGGTGACATACCATATCTTATTACTAGTTCAGATGATCACACAGCAAAGGTGCTCAAACATATATATTCTCTAGAGATGTAATTGATTTACCCCTAGTACTTGTGATCATTAAAAAAATTGGCCTACCTTTAAATTTCTTGGTGTCCTGTCATTAGGTTTGGGACTACCAGACAAAAAGTTGTGTCCAAGATCTAGAATATCACACACATAATGTATCTGCAATATGTTTTCACCCTGAACTTCCTATCCTCATCACTGGTTCAGAAGCTGGTGTTGTTTGTATTGGGCATGCAATAACAACATGCAAGTTTAGTTGGATTGATTTATACATAGGTTATAAACCTATGAAATTGATAGATATTCTAATAGTTAATGGCATTCACTCTCCTACCACTGCTGGTGACCCATGCTTAACCTTCTTGGTCTCATACATGCAAGTGATTCTTCTATATGGACCATAATGGTTTGCAAATAGTTTCATTGTTTAGTTTAATTTTGGTACATTGTACAAATTAATTTAGCATTTTCTTGTTTGTAAGAGAAGGAAAACAATGATTTTAAGAGGAATTTTAAATATTTAGTACTGGATGTATTTGGATGGAAAAAAACTATGTAGCATGGAATAAATGCACTGGTTTTTAGTTGGAACTTGTATTAACAAACTCCATAGTGAAACAAAGCTTTTGAAAATTCTTAAAATATTGTGAATTTGTTATTTTTGTGATCCTAAGAGGGTTCAATATGAAAAAAACTCTCTTAAAATGTATTGTTTACACTAAAATTAGATCAGAATATATATGGATGGAAGAAAGTGTTGCTGCATGGAATAAATGCATTGGTTTTAGTTGGAACTTGTGTTCATGAACTCCATAGTGAAACATGGATTTGGACAATTCCTAAAACATCGTGAATTTTTCATCTTTGTGATACTAAGAGGTTTGAAGATGAAAAACACTCTAGAATGTCCTGCATACACCCACATTAGGTCAAAATTTCAAAATACAACCTTCCTAACCTTTTCTTAGATTGTTGGTAAAATCAGTGGAACAAAAAATATTCTTGATGTTATTTCTCTTCTAGATTGAACCCTACTTGTAGTATTTTGTTTGGAATTACTAATTTTTTATGGCCTTTACAAGGTTAAAATGGTGCCCCTGATTTTGAAATAT
This sequence comes from Pinus albicaulis, assembly GCA_034641835.2. Classification (NCBI taxonomy): domain Eukaryota; kingdom Viridiplantae; phylum Streptophyta; class Pinopsida; order Pinales; family Pinaceae; genus Pinus; species Pinus albicaulis. The sequence goes on from CM076582.1 coordinate 919,311,914, forward strand.
TTGTTGGGACAATTTTCCAGATATTGATATTGACACTGCTTCTTTATGAGGTCTATGTGTTATATGGTGATTACAACATTTCTACTCTGGAAATTTTTTTAAATATGTTGTGTTTCAATTATTTATGGACTTTCAAAGATGTTCAAGGAAAATTATTGGAAAATATACTAGGAACTTGTGTAGCTAGGTACTTTCCCTTAATACTCAAATATGAATTGAACATTGTAGTATCTATTCCACAATGTTTCAAGTTTAATGAATTGGAAATATATGTTAGAAATTTCATGTTATCCTCTTGTGTTAGCTTCCTAGAAAAGAAAGAAGATTCATTTCTTGCATTGGGTCATGTGGAAATGAGAGAAGTGAGGTGTATTATACAACATACGTGGGGGTGGAGTTAACCCATTCAATTTGTGTGTTCCTGTGTCTAACAATACTTTTAATCTACATGGTGCATTGAATATTGAGGCGAGCTAGATACCGCTAGACCTGTATCTGATGTAAACATGTCATTCATGTTGAATATCTCTAACTTGAAGTATGAATCATGCATTGAGGCTATCAAAAAAATTTGGAGTTTGACTCTTCGGAGTCGGGACAAAGGCTGGATTCTTTGGTTGGTGGATACTGTTAGAAGATTAACTACGTTTTTGAGGGGATACAATAGAGGAATGATGGTAGTGAGAAGAAGAAAGTGTAAGGTATTCCTGGATGTGTTGGTACAAGTGTTAAGGATGTTACAAAATAGCCCTTATAGTGAGAAGCGCCAAGCTGGGGTGGTTATATGGAGACATTTACTAAAGGTGAAAAAGGCATACAAAGCAAGGGGAGCCTAAATCAGGCCCTAACATCACTTGCTTAAATTAGGAGATAGGCTAACCAAGGCCTTCTTCATAGACCTCAACTACAATGTAGTGGAACACATCAAGGCTTAAAACAACAAAACTAAAAGCAATTGATCAGGTAAATATAGAGAAAGAGTTTTTTAGTGACTATAAAATAGTTTTTCAATCTCAAGGATATCATGGAGAAAAGAATGGTAGTCATGAAAAATTTGATTGATGCAATTCCCAGAAAATCGATGCAAGAATAATAAGGAGCATGTGATTAAAAATCAACATTAGATGATTTGACAATGATCCTTAGGGAAACGGTCGATGATAAGTCCCTTGGATAGGATGGTTATTTATGCAAATTTTACAAAGCCACTTGGGGATTTCTTGGGCAAAATTTTTCTTCAAGTGTATAAAGTATTTCTATGGACACATAAAAAAGGTAACGACATCAACAAGTTGTTGATCAAGTTCATCTTGAAGCCAAGAGACCCATTATTAATCAAAATCTAGTACCGATAACTTTACTTAATATACCTTATAAAATTGTAGCCAAAGAACTTCCTTTGTAGCTAAAACATATCTTGTCAAAAATAATTGTAGCAAAATAGATGGGGTTTATTATAGGCAGATACATTTGGGATAATGTGATTGTTGTTTGGGAAGGTATTGAATGAGTTAGAAGCCAAGGCCTGGAGGCCCTCTTCATTAAGGTAAACTTCAAAAGCCTTTGGTGGAGTGGAATGGTTGTTCTATCTCTCGATGCTGAAGGTGCTTGAATTTGATACACTTTTTGTTAATTTAGTTGGGACTTTATTTTCATGGGCTAAAAATTTCCTTTGCATTAATTAGGCCAAATTTGAAGAGACTGAGTACTTTTAATCTATTTGGAAATGGTATTTGTTGGCCTCGATCCTCTATGTAATAGTTGTTTAAGCCCTTAGTTATCCCATTCAAAGAAGAATTAGATAGGGCCTAATCAAAGATACATCCGTTCCTAGTCCTAATGGTGATCAAATACTGAATAGACACTTCTCAGATTGTTCTTTCCTAACTATCATTGAAGAGAAGAAAAATCTAGAACACACTATGAATTGCTTGCAATTTTAATGTGAATCCCTCAGGTCAAAATTTCAAATGGCCATAACTCAATGTTGTTGATAAAGGAGTTCCTTGATTGGTTGGTAGGAAAATAATGGGCTTGATTACATCTAGTTAGGGGTTAAAATTCATTTAAATCCCTTTGCCTTTGAAGCCTTCACGAGTATCTTTTAGAAGCACTCCCACTTTGAGTTGTGTATCTATTGGAAGTTTGATGGAGTTTGTTATCCTTATTTAGCGTGCTTCACTATGAATATAGGTAGTGTGTGGAGCCCTTTGGCATGGTCAACATGAATATTTTTTAGGATTTCTAAGAAGATGAGAAACCATGGAAGCAAAGGACCCATTGGCACATTCTCCAATGCCAAAGAGAACCCTAGGTTGAGGGACATCCTTCTTTTTAGGAGAATGTTTTATAATTTAATACTAATAGGCTACACTATGGTTATACATGTAGTTTTCAAGACTATGGAAGCCTGGTATCTGTGGTTTATCCTTAAAAAAATCATGACCAACTTCTCTGAATTATTATAGCATTCCTAATCTACTGAATTTAGGTTCTCCATGTATAGGGGAATCACTAGAGATAATTACCAAAATAAATGATTTGAGTAGAAGTTCCTTTTCCATTGGATATGTGGTAGCCTAGCATGTATATCTTTGTGTGAAAATGCCTAGATTGCTCCAGAATTTATATTGTTGATTTTCTTTGCTCTCAGATTATATTATCATTTAATGTTCAATTGTTCTTATTTGGTAGAAAGGAGTTGGAATAGTGTAAGGGTTGAATTTTCTCTAGTGGCTTTCAAAATCATATGTAGTTGATTTTAGCTAAAGAAAATAATCACACCAAGATGAAATTCAAGTGTTTTTGCTCGATAACAATCTAGCCATGCTCTCAAAGGAGTATTGGTTCTATGTTACTTTTCCAAAGGGCTCCCAATTATCATTCATTCTAACATGAATGCTATCTAATACCTTTAAATAGAAGTAGGTGCTCCATAATAAAGGTATTAATACTTCTTTATGTTCCATACTCATGAATATAACAAAGGGGATACCTTGAAAAATAGCTTCACCTCTAGGATGTATTGTGCTACCAAGGAAAGTGTCCAGAATGGACACTTTTCTAATGTATCAAAACTCTATGCTAATTGTCACAAACTTCTTAGGGAAAAGTTGCTCAAACAAAGTTAGAAACATCTAGAAAGAGTGGATCCCCATGAAATATGTGCAAGAAATTCAAATATTTTCTATAATAGACTATTACAAAATGGGTCTAAAGTGAGGAAAAGTGGCATTGGCAAGGTATCCCTCTCTCAAACTTCCTTACCAACTAGCTGTAGATTATGTCCACTTAACCTGTGGTTGTAGAAAAACCATGTATGTAACTATTGTAGTCTAGGGCTGTAAATATGCAAAAATTTTGTTGTCAAGACCGGGGTATCCACTTTATAAAGCACTGCTAGTATACAATGGCATTGAAGCTAGGAAATATAATTTTATTTACAGAAAGGAATTGGGATGTTAATTTAGAACACCTTGAAACAATAGCTAAGAAGAACACAATAGTAATGGTTCTTATCAATCCTAATAATCATTGGAGTGTTGTTTTCAGCCATAAGAATTTAGCCAAGGTTGCAGAGATGGAAAAAAAGTCAGGCTTGTCAATAAATTATGAGGGAGTATATGAACTTAAACTCTGCCCAGTGGCTACTACCTTCCCCCCATGCAGCATTGAAATATAAATTATGGCTCAGCCCAGTGGCTGCTACCTTCCCCCAATGCAACTTTGAAATATAAATTATGGTTTTCCTTCGGAAATATCACATCCAACACCACAAATCCCCAGAATTTATGAGAAATTTATGGCTCATACATTTCACAGTAGATGATGATATTTCTTGGCAATAGAGGTGTCTCCTTTATAATGAACAATTTCTTTTATTCCTCTTCCAAAATGGCTTACATGGGTTGCTTAGCTTCAGCCTGTTGTCTCTGTTTATGTATTGTCATGGTTCTCAATTTCCATAATCATCTCTTATCCTTCTTTTTATAGTGTTATTGTCTGGAAATTAGTTTTTCATTTTCTATCAAAATTTTATGAGAAGTGCCATGTGAGTGTTCCTCAAGGGCTGATTAGAAGCTTGATCTCTTGATATATCATATGCATGCTCTTTTTAACAGACTTGTAATGATCTAATAATTTCCCTGACATAGACTCTGCCGCATAAACTACTGGTCCTTCTTTAATGTTATTTGTGGCTTGCTATAATACACATCATGTATTACCATTTTACTAAACACTTTTCAAGAGATTTGGCACAACTCTAGATAAAATAACCTATTCATCCCAAAGGAAATATAGAATAGAAGAATTGGAAAAATGGTTCAGGTTCAAGAGTTTCGCTTGTATAGTTTTTTTTTTAACAATACTTGGAATTAAGGACTGAATCATTATTTCCAAGATGGAAACAAAAATTCTTTCTTCATGAGCAAAAACACCAAAGCAAAAAATCTTCACCTTTTTAAACTAAATTTTCCCCAATCCTCATGCTAAATATTGAATTATCATACTTGCAAATAAATTTTTGACTATTTCATCCCATGAATGATCAAGAAAACTAAATTAAAAAAAAAAATTATGATTGTTCATACATATTTCCATGCCTTACAAATACAGTGATTTGTACATGTGAAAATATGATATTAAATAAATTATATGGATGACTAACTTTCAGTTTAAGTGTCCCTATCTACCTCTAGGGAATGCATCTTTTTAGGTTCTAAGAGGAGACTCTCCTTAGACAGGCTATTGACTTTCTCATTCAACTCTGGGAAGACATGAGCTATAGTGAACCTCACGAAAATAGAGGTGATCTCCTTCAAGTGATTTGTATTTTCCAAAAAGTCGATATGTTATGTCTTACGAATGTTGTGAACATTTCGGTACCAATGAGGAATCTTCAAAGACCTAAAGTTATCTTATGCCTTTATCAAACGTTTTTCTCAGTAGATATTTTTATGCCAAAAAATATACAAGATTTTTAGTCCCCATTCTTAAGTTCCCTTTCAAAAATGATATGGTGGCTCACAATTTGGCTAATCTTGTCAATTTTTTAAATCATTATCAAATCTAAAGAGCTAAAAAACACCTTCAATTTTCATTACATATTTCTGCTATAGGGCTGCAACCTAGACCCTCAGTAGGATGGATCACAAGAAGGGCATATTTGGTTTTATCATCTATCCCTTGTTCTTCATGCTAACCATTGAAATTTTCTATTTTTTCATTAAGAATTTTGTTAGTTGTCATGCTTAATAATTTTTGGATTGGTCTAGTCTATTTTGAGCCTATTGGGCTGCTTAAATGTTTATGTTATTCCTATACTCATTCTCTAGTATTCTAAGGGATTCATATTTTTTACTTTCATTTTAGTGGTTTATATTTGTTTAGGTTTATTGTTTCATCTTGTTTGCACCCAATATATTTTAACTAGCTTTTAAGTTTGGGATGTGATAAATGATAACAATGTTTACATGCAGAACCCATACTCGGGTACACCATCTTACTTATAAATTTATACCGCCATCTTACTTAGAAATAGATGACTGAAAACCATATTACTTAAAAATTTAGAGAACCAACATTCCTATGCACCTGAAGAACTCCAAACGCCTCATAACAGAACACTGCTGATAATAAAGAGCATCCAAGTATCCTCATTAGGCCTGTACATTCATAGGTCTACTTATTTTTTCATCTCTTGATGTGGTCTTCCAGGTCCATTACCTTCTCATCTCCTAGTGTGGTCTCACAGTGCTAATTCCATGGGAATATTCTTAATCAAAGTTGATTCTCTTAGGGGTTTCAGTTACAATAGATTCATCCACTGCAAAAACTGTGTACGAAATTCATAAGAAACAATAATGCTATTCACTTATCATCCTATCTAGGCAATGTTCACATCATAGAATATGGTGTGTGACTTCGCATAGACACTTTTTTAGCTACTATTAGACATCATCCCCCAACCCACCTGGCCCCAAGTTCAACTAGCAGAAGACTTCCACCGGATGTGAAAACCTTAATACCATTGAAAGAAACTTGGGTGATGGTTCCAATCTGATCTACCTTTCCCTTGAGGAAACAATGTTCACCTTTCACTATAAAGAGTCTATGTTGAATGGCCACTATGTTTTTTTTATCAGTAGATTTGGATGGGCAAGTAGGTTACTTATTTCAAGGACTGGTTCTTACAATTGAATAACAAGTATGACCTCCTGAGAGAGTAATCTTCAATGAGAATAACACGTGGGGAAGGAATAAGAAGGAAATGTTGATCGAACCACCACACATGATCCTCTGCCCCATCCATATTTTTGAGGTTATTTGTCTAAAGGCCAGTGCTTGATTCTTGTTTTCAATTGATAATTGTAACACAACTGAAAGGATTTTGCATGATGGATGTAGTCTGCTATATTTTTCACACTTAATGAAATAATATATTGAAGAGTCTATACCAAAGGGCGTATATCTTCACTTTTCACATTTTCCAACTAAGAAAGTTAGTTAACTATTCACAGTCATTAGTTCCTCCAATAGAATAATATATACAAGCCCCGAGCAAAGGAATATTCAACGAGAATAATGCTCGAGGATGGAGGAACATAAATCACCACCTTATCCATGGGGAAAAGTCCTCTAAGAAACCTTCTTCCATCAAAATGGTGTTGGACCTCCATCTGGGAAGACTTAGGTATTGCTAAGTGGATTTGAGGGAAATGTTGATCACGATCTGGTAAATTCATCTAATGCACCTTCATGGATGGAACAATAGGGAGAATAGAATTGGTCATGGGTGTCTCTTCTTTAGCTTTCCCATGTCTTATCATTGTCATGGCATGATGTAATCATGTGAAAATTTCATTTTTATCCTCATAGGATTGTGTGCTCCCTCTAATGTTCTTAGTAAGGGGTGTAAACACCAACTCTATCTCTTCCATCTACTAATATTTCCCAATGAACTCATGGAAGTGGAAGGATAAATTTCCGCCTTTACCACCATTCAGTTCTTATAAATCCTTTACCTAGATAGAGTTCCTTCATTCACTACTAAATAAGCCTCTCAATTTTGTTTATTTATTTATTTTTCATTACGCTAAACCCTTAAAGGATTATAAAAGAAAAATAATCCTCGTCATCCAAACACATAATTGTACTACTAAGACACTTTAAAGGGTGGATACAATTGGTAGAGAATCCCACACATAATTAATTTTCATTTTGTAAAGCTTTTGGAAAAGGAAAAGCCCCCAGAAGATAGCAACAGGTTCAAAAATTTTGTTTGTTGTCCTCTATCATCCTCAAGATAACTTATGGATGGAATTTCTAGATAGGTTTCAATTGGTGCCCCTGGCACCTACAGGTCCTATGTTCCCCTTAGATATTCCATCAAAGAGTAGTTCTTGAAGGGTATTCATAAAATGACTTCTTGGAGGGACACGAGAGATCCAAAGTTGTGGGGCTTTGGAGCCAATCTCACATTTGTAGGCTTCAGGTTCCACAGACCTATATTTCCCCATTAAAAGTTGGTTTTTAACAAATTTCTCTGCAGTGACATGGAATACCCCAAAGCTTGGGTCCTTGGATCCAATCATGCATTTGAAGTCTTTAGAGAATACAAAACTATCTCTTCCTTTTAAAATTAGATTTTAACAACTCTCTTAGAAGGGAAATTGTTTGGGATATGATTCTGTGAGCTTGTTCCATGTCATCAAAAATCAATTTATTGGAGCTGGTTCCAATTGCATGAATATTTAATAATATGCACTTGATTTCTTGTGAGAAACCCTTCATCGATGGTTGTGGTTATTAAAATTGCATAGCCTTTGAGGGAAGATATATGGTTGTCTTCTTTGTCTGGATCCATTAGGGAAAATGGATCCAATCAACCAGGATTAAATGCTAGTGATTTATAAGTGGTTCCTCATGATTCAACAAGCCCAGGAATTGAGCATGGGACCCATTTCACTGTAGGTTCCACTGATGAGTCGAGTAGTAGCAAGTAATGTCGTAAGTGAATTGTTCAGTTTGTGATCTAGTAAACTAGGCATAGAGTTGTAGCTAATTGATGAATTTAACATAGAAAAGAAAATTGATTACCCTATATTTTCTTTTGGCACATAATCTAATCGGTCATCCATAAAATCAATTTGAATTATGTGGATGTCTTCCAACACTTATTAATTTTGGAAACTGGGATTGTTGTTGGTGTATTAGAAATTCCCACAAAGAGAAACCCAACCAGTAAAAGGATTTTAGTTCTTTGGTAAGAAGGAATGAACTAGCAATGTTTTGATTTGCTAACCATAATAGAACATTTAGGAAATTAAACATAGAATAAGTGCCTCATACACAACAATGATTTTTTTCTCTGGAAACCAGAATGGGGAAACTAGCATTCAAAGGGTTTTGATTTTTTCTCTAGAAAAATTTACAATGGATCAATTGTGTAGTCCCAACAGATATTTTGTGCACTCTTAGAAACTGTCAATAATTGCAGATGGATTTGGTTCATATAAACAATCTATAAATGAAGATGAATTGAACACAGAAAAGAAAATTGATTATGCTATATGAAGATTGTCTCCACATTCAAAATAAATACCCTAAAATCAAAATATAGAAAATGTAGTTAACATTTGGGATGATAAGATTTACCAGGAGGGTCAGGGTAGATAAAATCTGGATGGCTACTTGTTCTCTGAGGCGAAACAATGATAGTCGAAACAACCTTCGAAACTCTTAAATATTAAAGCTCCGACCCAAAAAAACTCAATTAATAAAAAATATTAGAGGGAAATTTAAATAAAAAACTCATGTTCACTAAAAGCAAGTAAAAATAGAGCCCAATGCAGGAAAATAACAATTTTCTTACTTCTTCACCAACGCCAAATGTTAATAGCTAAAAAAGACCAGTTATACACACGCCTTTTCATTCATTTTATGTATACTCATATATTCAATTGTGAAGAAATAAATTTGGGTGAAAAAGGGTGAATTTTTTTTTATCGTAATAGTGAAGAACCATATATATATATATATATACATGATATAAGAATATTCACGATGTTAATATGTGTTGAGGTTACCTTTTTTATTAAAATGATAAGTCACTTCTATTTTGGTTTAGTAGTGTTTTACTTTGTTTTTTAATATTCAAACATATGACTTTTTAAAGATAATATAAGTTAATATTAGTCCATAAGTTGAAACTCAACAGAAAAGTTAGGTTTTCAAAATAATAATTGAAAAAAAAGTCGCAATGTTGTTTATCTAATAAGATAAAATGCAATTATTTTAATCCAATTTTGTTGGGAAAATAAATTTAAAGGCTTTAATTAATCTAACAATGTTTGTGTTTTTCTTGGGTTTTAAATATAATCAAATATCCTTAAACACTTTTAAGAATTTTAGGGCCATAAGCGAAGCTATGATCCAAATATAATGATAATCCATCATTGAATTCCATTCTAAATCATGGGTATAAATTGTTACATTTTGTGTGTTATTTAACATATGTCATAAATGGCTAGAGTTAAAAATTTGATAGATATTAAGTAATAAAATATTTTTTTATTCATTACATTGGTTTGATCTGTAAGAAGGTAATTATAATATTAATCTACATTACTACAATATAAAAACCCACTTTAACATTGAGGGGAGAAGTTTGTCATGTTATGGTATGGTAGCAAGCTGGAAAATTTATTATAATGATTGCCCAAGTTCAAATCACACCTTGAAAATGTTTTCTCATATGTCGACATATTCAACACTAGGTGGAAGTCCTAAAATAAATCGAAAATGCATGGATACGATGATTTTTTTTTTTATCGTGGCTTAGTTTCAATGACCATTTTAGTGAAGAGAAAACATGGGAAGGGGGGTAAATTTAAACCTTGCACCTCTCACTTGCAAGAGAAATGAATTTGGAAGCGCCCACTTAATATGGGGAGGGGATATTTGTCGAGTTTTGGTCTACATATAAGTTAGATTTCTTATCTTAATGATGACCTCATTTCAAGTCTCAATCCCAAAGTGCATTCTCTTGTCTACTTGTGTTAAATATTGGATGGGAGTCCTAGCTAGAATAAATTGATGGCCCATGGATTTGGCCATAATATCTCTAACACCAAATAATTATGGCCTTAGTCGTAGTAATCATTTCAGTGTCTAAAAAACATGGGGAGATATTTGAACTCTACACATCTCCCATGCAATAATAATGACATTACCAATTGGTTATATGATAATCCTTCCTAATTTTGGTGAGACTTAAGGATAACATGGGTAGGATTTAATCCATATTTATGTGTGCAATCAATGTTATGTGTGCCTCTCACAATATTAGGATGTTTCAAGGATTTACAATTTAGATATAACATAATTGTTTGATCTCGATGTTTTTCTTAATATTTAAAAATATTCCCCAAATCTACAATTGAAATGAGTTCAACAGCTCTTTATTTTCCACGTATGTTAGCTTCTTCCACCAAATTTTAACTGGCTTAATTTTATGGAATTCATGATTTAAGGGTGGCAGCTAAACCTCTTCATCATTTGTACAAAATATGTCATCAGCGCCCTTATTTCGACCCACATATTATCTAAAAAACATCAAAGGGCAGAAGCAGAGAGTTTGGCGTTAGATTGATCTCTTCATGCACATGGAGGGGGCCCTAGTCAAGTTGGTCCCAAAATGTTTGTAGTGGTGTCTAGATCCTATCAATCTATTGTAGCCTCGCATTCTATGTAGTTTCAGATATACAAATCCAAATTAGCATGTTATAAAAATCAATGTTATGTTTATCTATTTATTAAATGAAAATATGAATATTTAACCTTAGATTTAAAACAACTCACACTTTTAGAATAAAACAATGAAGTTTAACAAATAAACTTTATGGCCGAAGAAATATAAATATAAATATTAACTTAACTATCTAAATATTACCTTTGCTAAAATTATAATGAAGGAATTAGTGTAAAGTAGATATGTGATACATGCAATTATGTTAATTGTAGATGAATCCATCTGCAGTGTTAAACTTTAGGGACAAAAGGGTATTCGAAATTTTAACAGTATTGTAGATGGATTTAGAGAGCCCTTTGTCTCTAAATTTTAACACTGAAAAATGGCCGATTCAGAGACCCCGATAGTGAAACGTAACACTTCGATATCAAAATTGAAATTTTCCATTTATGCAGTGACACAATTAAAAATTACTAACATAAATGACTAATTGATATACATGTTGTACTTGTTATTTGGTCATATTTCTATTCTTGGACTATAATAGTTATTTTCATTAATTATTATTAATTTTGTCACTTATTATCTAGTCATATATTTTAATCATAGACTAAATTAGTCATTTAAGTTTGTCACTTATTATCTAGTCGTATATTTTATCCCTAGACTAAATTAGTCATTTAAGTTAGTCGCTTTTAGTTTAGTCACTTATTATCTAGTCGTATATTTTATCCCTAGAGTAAATTAGTCATTTAAGTTAGTCATTTTTAGTTCAGTCCCTTAAAATTGCTCAAATTTAGTAGTAATTCACTTGAAATAATTGCGGTGACTAATGATTTTAGTCACCTAGTCATTAATTTCATCATTTTTTACTAGTGTCAGAAAAAATTAACTAATAAATTATATGTTGTGTTAAAAACAAATTTTCTATCTAATTGTGTAAGAATTTTATCTACATCTTGACAAGAAATGATCCTAGTGTTTGTAAATGAATTACTATAAATGTAATTTTCTTTATTATATTATCAATATTGTGAATGTCTTTAGCACCAGATAAGCTAATTTTCACTTGATGCACCTAATTATTATTTCGATCAGTAGAGAGCTAGGTTCTCTCTGTGTTTTTTTAGAAGTATTGTGTGGATGTATTTAGCAGAAGCTAAGACAATGTGCACATGGTGTAGCGAATTATGATTTTTATGATTACAGTGTTGGTGCTCTCTGAGTATATGTGGAAGTAGTGTTGTTAAAATATCACTTGACATTTCATGCATGATTTATAGTTAAAAGTATTTCATTTGATTGAAAATGCTATGACTAATGTGACTATGTGGAATTTCCTGATCATACATTACAAGGTTCTTTTCATGGAGGATGTGAAACCACCCGATCTTGAAATTATTACTTAAGGTAACCATTATTTCAAGAGTAATTGGTAAGTAATGGTAAGTTAGTATAGAGATTTTGTTTTTATTTCTACAAAACTGAATAGTCACTAAGTGGTTGAAGTAGAAATTAAACATTTTTTGTTGTAAATGCTTATGACTATTTTAAAACATTAATGTTTTTTCTTAATGGTATTTCTTAGAAATAAAATCCTTCATTTTGAAAGGGTAAGATTAACCTTTGGTTGTTTTGATTATTAAAAGTTAATGATAAACACCAAGGATGATGTTTGATTCAAGGGGGGGAGTATGTAATATCGCTTCAACATTATATCCAAAAATATATATTTAATATTTGATTAACTGTTTTAGTTCTTCAAGAATTAGTTACAAACTAAACATCCATGAAACTGAAATGGAAAAATGTATGCAGTGCGTGGATATTAACAATGCATTGTACTGCTAAGAAATGTCCCACTTCAAAGAAAACTGAGAGCCGTCGTACACTGAAATCAAGATGGAAGAGCTTCATTTTGAGCCAACTAAGTCTATAATAATTTCAAAACTTTGTCATGAATTTAGAAGAGAAATCAACAAAAGATAAATTTGGCTACGATTAAATGGCTAGCTGCTAGAATTTTTAATGGGAGAATATGGGAATGATTTTGCAAGAGACACTAAAGAGGATTTTCAACATGACTGGGTGGTGTCGCACTATTATATCCAATCCTAAATTACAAATATAAATGAGAGAAAGTGAAAATTAATTTTCAAAGATGTCATTGGAAAAGAATTGGTATAGAGGCAGAAGCTAAGGGAACAACTAGTAGATTCTTCAAGGAAAATATGAGTGATTTGTGCGTTTAATTCTTGAAAGGTTGCAAGGCTAGGTTAATGATGTTAATTGCATGGTTTTTTGCATAAAAGTTAACTTTATGATTGTTTATAAAGGTTTTCCTAGTTGTTATTATGCATCAAATATTGATTAATTATTGACATATGTTCTTGGGAAAAAAAGAAGGAAAAAATGCATGACAACCTTTCACTTAAAAGATAAAAAACCATCATATTATTTTGAAAAGAATGCATGTGAACATTGCATATTAAATATAAAGAAGAAATGACATTTTTTCCTGAAGTAAAATTCATGTGAATCCCACCTAAAAGATAAAGAAAATATATTAATTTAATAGGAAATATTTTTTGCAAGGAATTGATGTGTAGAAAGCTAGATTAGTTTTCTTGAAAAGGAAATATGTACATGAAAGAACAACTGATATACATGGTTACTATTGAATTACATTTTCTTGGAAAGAAATATATATATTTTTCATGCAAAAAAAGAACAATTAATTTATCAATTTCTTGAAAACAAAATAGATATATTAGCATGCAGTAAAATAAAATTTTCTTGGAATAGAAAATTACATTCTTGCATGCAGTAAAAGAATAGCTACTTGGAAAAATACCACTCTTTTTATGTGCATGAACACATGATAAATTCATTTTTATTTTCTTAAAAATATATGTTGTGGAATTCCTTGAAAGTCTTTAAGACTTTTGTGGAAATGAATTAAGTCACAACCAAAGAATAATTATTTTCATAGATGTCTCGAAAAATAAATGTGTATTTACATATGAAAAACATTGTTTTATTGTGGTAAATCTCTTTATGCACCCAAAAAATCTATATCTATTGTGAAAAAAATAACAAGAATATTTATGCATAGAGACACTAGTTGATGTGCTAATTTCCTTTTGGAAAAGAAATATGTATTTGTTTACATAAAATAATAGCTAACAATGGTATAATTATAGAGAAATAAACATGTGTTGTGTGAACTAAAGTAATAGTTGATTAAGATAGATTTCTTAAAAATAAATGAATTTTATATGCATGGAAAGGAAAACTATTGAGATAGATTTCATGGGAAGAAATGTAATTTGCATGCATGGAAAGAATGACTATCATGTTAAATTATTTTGGAAAAAGATTACCTTATGTTAGTTTTTTTATTATAAAATATCATGCAATCACATGTATAAAAATAACACCTATTGTATTAATTCTTTTGAAAAAGATCACACAACTGCATCTAAATAGAAATAGTTGACATGCTAGTTTCTCCTTACAAAGTTTATATAATTGCATACATTAACTATAGAAATAGTTTTTTCCTTTTTGAAAGGAATATTTTCTTACACACCCTAAGATGAATGGTGGTTGTTGCGTTCATTCTCTTATAATATTGTTATGCATTCCTAATAGTATCTATATGTTAACCTTCCTTTTGGAAAAAATATTCATGTACTTACAATATTATGTTAGCTTTATTTTATAAATATTATGAATTTTCATGCAATATCACATATCTGCATGAAGTAATAACAATTATCGTGAAACGTTTATTTATGCACGTAAAAATATCAAACCTCATGTGTTAGTTTTACTTTAAGTGGATAAGGACAGTTATGGTAGTTCTTAGGAAAAAAATGTGGATTTATGTGCGAGGAAATAATAGCTAAGGCGGTTTTGTATGTAAACATGATTTGATAGTTAAGAGCTTTTAATTAGTGCATGTTCTATATTGTTAAGAAGGCATTTCATAATATATTTTTTTATGTTACATGGATGGATATGAATAAATGTTAAAGCATCACTAATAAATATTTGTTATTGGTCTCATCACTATTTGATTTAATCATGATCTCAAAGTCTACTAACAATACTAGTTACGTGAAATATCGTAATGCATGTGAAGGTTAGGTTATGTTTATAATTATAAAAGGTAAAGAAATAATGGTCCATGAATATTGAGGAGTGTAAGCGGCAGGATGATGCACTGATAAGAAAAACCATGCCACGGAATCATAGATATTGATAATTTATGGGTAAAAGAGATCATGATGATTGTAGTAGCTTCTAGCTAGATATGTTGTATTTAAATGACATTTGTTTGTTATTTTATGACAATGGTTAAGGGATGGAATCCCTTACAATCCTTTAGTGAGGGGTGAACACCCTCACGAGCATTTAATAATAAAATTAAATGTTTGTTGGTTTTCACCCTATAGGGTTTATAGGGTATATCAGTGTTTAATGATGTGATTGACTATGGTGGTATTCCTATGATGTTGATTCCTTGCATGGCGTGTTGTCTATATTATGAAGTATCTGATATAATTAACTAAGTTAAAGAAATCATGGAATTAATGGAAGGTTAAATAAGTGAGTTTAAGTTAGTATGCTACAACAATGGTAGTTAATGGTTGTGTAATGTACTATTCCTTTACTAAATATTACTCTATGTAATGACGATGGTTTATCCAATGGTAATTGAAGGAATATGGAAAGTAATTCAGAAAGTTACATGTTGGAAAAGTCTTTAAATTTTTTCTAACTCCATGCATTTTCATATGAGGTTACCGAGGGGTGTTACAATTGGTATCAAAGTTGAAGGTTGCAACACTGGTGCCTTTGGGAATTAGTAAAAATAAAACAATTCAAGGTATGATACTAGTGGGAAACAACTCAAGTATGATTCTAACAAAATACATATCGATATATGTTATAGATTCCTTTTGAAATGAGATGCATAATGCATGTTTATAATTGAATTAAAGAGTAGTAAGTAATAGTATGTTGCAAAATGATGCTCATGAAGTTTCAATCTTTATGAGGACAAAAGGCATTAAAACCTCTATTGCACCTATGAAAAATCATGAGAAATCACTAGAGAAAGTGATAATTAACTACCAAACTTTGCATATATGACAACATTAATGATATATTTAAAGAACATAACTAAAGGTACTGTGCACTACTTATAAAGGATGAATGCATATAGTGATTCTGTGTGAAACAAGTGCATGGAAGTAAAAGGTGGGAGGGGTTTTCCTTGAAGAGGAAAATAGGGTGTTTTAAAAGATATTGAAAAAACCCCTCTAGATGTAAAGTATAGATAATAAGTGAAGCGATCAGTCTTGACTATAATGGCTAAAATATGATAGAGTCCAATCATGATAAAAATTAAGGTGGTCGATAGAATTGATTAGTTAGTTTTGGATGGCTAACCACTAAAAGTTATATGCGTGAATGAGTTTGATTAAAGCTTATTGCAAGTTGTAAAAGGGTAAATATGGTAGTTACTTCATGTGTTGTTCTATTGGTAACAAGACACTTTCGAAATTGAGAATTTTTAGATTATTACCCTAATAGTTTTTAAAACTTACATATTAATGATAAATCAATGTCTTCAAATGAATATAGTTATGTTTAACCTTTTATGCACATAGAAGAAACCTACGATGATTGAAAATGTGAATGCTAGTCTAACCATACATACGTATGACTGCAAGTTGTAGAAGTAAATAAAGAACTTGGATTATGATACAATAGTGTTGTGAAAATGGTTGATTTGATGTTTTCATGAACTTGATATTAGTAATCACATGATGCTTATTACCTTATTTCTTCAAAATTTCACAATTTTACAAATTGATGATTCAATAGTGATGTTAGTTGGTATGCATTGATGATCGTTGATTAAATTCATATTCATATATGAAATGACATGTTGCACAATTTAGAAACTATGTGAATGTTAATGATTAAAGTATTTTTCCCTTAACTAATGTTTGGGAAAAAAAAAACCTTATTGAACTTCGTTTTAACATCTAGATGATGCATCCTTATTATATTGCTGATGTTATTAAGAAAATGTATCTTAATGGAAACATAAGAACCTATGAAATATAGAACGTTTCAATGTCATTTGCAAGTGCAAATTAGAAAGTATAACGTTATGATATACAAAATATGGTAATATTTTTCTAAATTGCATGATGGTTATTTTGAAATGTATATTATCTATATTACATGTGATATTAGTTATGTTTTCCCTTGAATTTAGTTTTACATATTGTGGGACCCATGTTAATGGTCAAGTATGAATGCACGATGTACATAAATTTTCATTTCTTTAAATATAATGTGCATATGGTTAGTTATGTAAATTACAATGGGAAATGGTGCTAGAAGAGAATTTCATATGTCAGACAGTTGTGGACAATTGTTAAAGGCCATATCAATAGGGTTGATGGTGGTTTACTACTCGAATTTCCTCTCCCTACAGATAGAGGATCTCAGTAAGGGAAAAGAGTTGACAAAGATGGTGAAGAAGAGAAAAATGCAGAGGAAACTCTAATTTTTTTTAGGCTGTTGGTGGAGGCCCAAAATTCCTCATGGATGGGACACTAGCATAGGAATAGGAAAGATGCTACCAAGAGGAATCATATATTAGACCTTGTGTGGTCATTATAATTCTTGATTTGGTTGGCCAATGGAATTTCATATTGGACATAGTATGGTATTTGTTATATAATTTTGTAGATGTGAAAATGACTCAATTTGGTTATGAAAACCAGTTCCCATTGGTTGGGAGGGGAATTATTTTGCCACTATGGTTCTCATAGCTGAAAAAATTAACTAATAACTTATGTGTTCTTTTAAAAATGAAATTTATATCTAATTGTGTAAGAATTTTATGTACATCTTGATAGGAAATGAGCCCAGTGTTTGCAGATTAATTACTAGAAATGTAAGCTCATTTATTGTATTATCAATCTCGTGAATGTATTTATCAAGGGCTATGACAGTTTCACTCCATGCAACTAATGGTCATTATGATGATTAGAGAGCTAGGTGCTCTCTGATTTTTTTTTTGAAGTACTGTTTGGATGTCTTTAGCAAGATTTAAGACATTGTGCATGTGGTGCGTTGAATTATCATATTGATGATTAGAGGGTTGGTGCTCTCTAAGTGTGCAGAAGTTCCATGGTTAAAATATCACTTGAAATTGCATGAATGATATATAGTTAAATGTATTTCATTTGATTGAAAATTTTGTGACTATGTGGAATTTCTCGATAATATATTAACAATGATTTCCATGGAGGCTACGAAACCACCTACAATTTAAATTATTTCGTAATATAACCATGATTTTCAAGAGTAATTGGTAGGTAATGATAAGTTGGTATATATATTTTGTTTTTATTTCTAAAAAATTAAATAGTGATGAAGTGGTTGAAGTAGAAATTGAATATATTGTAGCTATAATGCTTATGACTATTACTAAATTTTTATTTTTTTTTCTTAATGGTACTTCCTAGAAATTAAATCCTTCATTTTGACTGGGTAGGATTCTATTTTGGTAGTTTATATTATTAAAATTTAATGATAAACACTAAGGAATATGTCTACTTCAAGGGGGGAGTATGTAATATACCCTTGAATTATATAAAAAATTTATATTTAATATTTTATTAACTGTTTCAGTTCTTCAAGAATTAGATACACTAAAAATTCATGAAACTGAAATGGAAAAACATATCCAAGACCTGGATATTCATGATGAATTTTACTGCTAAGCAATGCATGAGTTCAAAGAAAATTGAGAGCCATCGTACACTGAAATAAAGTTAGAAGAGTTTCTTTCCAAGCCAGCTAGGTCCAAAATAAGGCCAAAACTTTTCCATGAATTTAGATGAGAAATCATCACAAAATAAAGTATGCTACTATTAAAGGTCGAGCTGCTAGAATTTTTACTGGGTGGTGTCATGTTGTTTTATCAAATCTTAAATGATGAATATGAATGAGAGAAAGTGAAAACAGATTTGCAAAAACATCGCAAGAAAATAATTGGTATGGAGGCAGAATATAGGGGAACAACTAGTAGATTCTTGAAGGAAAAGATGAGTGATCTCTTTGTTTAGTTCTTGAAACGTTGCATGGATAGGTTAATGGTTTTGATTGCATGGTTTTGTGCATAAAATTTAACTTTATTATTTTTTATAAAGGTTTTCCTAGTTGTTCTTATGCATCAAAGATATATTAATTATCATATTTCTTGGAAAAAAAAATGCATGCGAACCTTGCACTTGAAAGATAAAAATCCATCATATTCCTTTGAGAAGAATGCACCTGAACATTTCATGTTAATGATAAAGAAGCAATGATATTTTTTTTTGAAGTAAAATGCATGTGAACCCTGTACATTAATGATAAAGAAACCATATTATTTTAATAGGAAAACAAATTGCAGGGAATTAATATGTACGAAAGCTAGATTACTTTTCTTGAAAAGGAAATATGTACATGAAAGAAAAACATATTGTACATGGTTACTATTGAATTATATTTTTCTTGGAAAAAAAAATATAGATATTACATGCAAGAAAATAATAATTAATTTTTCAATTTCTTTAAAATAAAATAGATATATTAGCATGCGGTAAAATAATATTTTTTCGGAATATAAAAGATACTTTCTTGCATGTAGTAAAATACTACTTTCTTGGGATAGGAAAATACATGCATGAAGTAAAAGAATGGTTTCTTGGAAAATTACCAATGTCTTTGTGTGCATGAGAATAGGCTAAATATATTTCTATTTTCTTAAAAATATTTTTTGTGCAATTCTTGGAAAGTATTTATGGATTTTGGGGAAAAGAATTAAATCACAACCAAAGGATAACTATTTTCTTAGAACTATGGAAAAATAAATGTGTATTTACATACACAAAAGGTTAATTTATTGTAGTAAATCTCTTTATGGATAAAAAAAACTAGTGTCATTGTGTAAAAAAAATAAGAATATTTATGCATATAGACATTAGTTTTTGTGTTATTTTCATTTTGGAAAAGAAGTATGTATTTGTTTACATAGAAAAATATCTAATGATGGTAGAATTATCGAGAGAGAAATATGTGTTGCATGCACTAAAGTAATAGTTGACTGAGATAGATTTCTTGAAAAGAAATGCACTTTACATGCATGGAAAGGAAAACCATTGAGATAGATTTCTTTATAAGAAATGTAATTCGGATGCATCAAAAGAATGACTATCATGTTAAATTATTTAGGAAAAATATTATGTTATGTTATTCATTTTTGGGGAAGGTCATGTAATTGCATGTATAAAAATAATTCTTATTGAATTAATTCTTTTGGAAAATATCACATAAATTCATATAAAATGGAATAGATGAGGGACTAGTTTCTCTTGAATAAAGTTTATATAGTTGCATGCATTAAATAAGGGAATATTTTTTTCCTTTTTGAAAGGAATATTTGTTTACACGCCCTAAGATGAATGATGGATGTTGGGCTCGTTCTCTTGGAATATCGTTATGCATGCATAATAGTTTCTATATGTTAGCCTTCATTTTGGAAAAATTATGCATGTACATACAAGATTATGTTAGCTTTTTTTTAGAAAGATTATCCATTTGCATGCAAGATTACGTATCTGCATGAAAGAATAACAACTATTGTGAAAATTTTATGTATCCACGTCAAAATAATATATGCCATGTTCTAGTTTTCTTTTAAGTGAATAAGGACAAAAATGGAAGTTCTTAGGAAAATAATGTGGATTTATGTGCGAGGAAATAATATTTAATGCGGGTTTTGTAGATAGACATGCTTTGATAGTTAAGATATTTTAATTAGCACATGTGCTATATTTTTAAGAAGGAATGTCATAATATTTGTTTTTGTTTCATGGATTCACATGAATAAATGTTGATGCATCACTAATAAATATTTCTTAATGGTTTGATTACTATTTGATCTAATCATGATATCAAATTCTATCGAAAATATTAGCTGTAGGAAATATTGTGATGGATGCGAAGGATATGTTATCTTTAACATTGTGGAAAATAAAGAACCAGTGGTTCAGGAAGACTGAGGAGTGTCAGCTGCAGGATGGTCGACTGATGAGAACAACCAGCCTGCAAAGTCATAGAGATTGAGAAATTGTGGGTAAATCATATCATGATGATTGTAATAGATTCTAGCCAGATATGTTGTATTTAAATAATATTTAATTGTAAACATTTATCACAATGGTTAAGAGACGAACTTCCTTACATGCCATTAAGTGAGGGGTGAACTCTCTCATGAGCGTTTAACAATAAAATTAAATATTTGCTAGTTTTCACCCTATATGGATTCCAAGATATATCAGTGTTCAATGATGTCATTTCGTATGGTGATATTATTATGATGTTGATTCCTTGCATGATGTGTTTTCAATAGTATCAGGTGTGTGATTAATTAACTAATTTATATAAATCATGGAATTTATGCAAGGTTACATCACGAATTTTATGCTAATATTATACAACAACGGTAATTAATGGTTGTGTAACTTACTATTCCTTTACTAAATATTACTTTATGTAATGATGATGGTTTATCAAATGGTAATTAAAGGAATAGGGAAAGTAATTCATAAATTTACATGTTGTCAAATTTTGTAAAAAAAATATTTTTCCATGCACTTCATGCGAGGTTACTAGGGGATGTTAAAGTAGCATAAGAGTTGAAGGTTGCAGTACTGACGCCTTGGGGAATTGGTAAGCAGAAAGTAAGTCGAGGTATGAAACTAGTGGGAAAAAATAATTTATGATTCTAACAAAATATATATCGATATATGTAGTATATTAATTTTGACATGAAATGCATGATGCATGTTTATACCTGCATTGAAGAGTAGTAAGTAATATTCCACTGTAAAATTCTGCTCATGAAATTTGAATGTCGATGAGAATAAAAGATAATAAAACCTCCATTGCACCAGTGAACAATCATGAGCACTAACAAGCAAAAGTGAGAATTGACTAGCAACCTTTTCATAAATGAAAACATTAATGATACATTTACTGAATATAATTATAGTTACCATGCACTACTTATAAAGGATGAATGAATATAGTGATTTTCTGTGAAACAAATGCATGAATGTAAAATGTGGGAGGGGTTGTCCTTGAAGATGACAATAGGATGTTTTAAAAGAATTGAAAGAACCCATTTAGATGTTAAATATAGATAATAATTCAAGTGGTAAGTCTTGACTATAATGGCTAAAAGATGACTGAGTCCTGTCATGATCAAAATTAAGATGGTTGGTAGCATAAATTATCTTGTTTTGCATGGATAAGTACTAAAAGTTGTATGCATGAATCATTTAGATTAAATCCTACTTCAACTTGTAAAAAAGTGAATATGTAACAACTACTTCATATGTTGGTTTTTTGGTAACAACACACTGTCGATATTTGGAATGTTTGGATTTTAACCCTAATAGTTATTGAAACTTACATATTGATGATAAATCAATGTCCTTTAATGAATATAGTTATGTTTAAACTTTTATTCACATGGAATAAAACTACAATTATTTTAACATTGAATGCTAATCTAACTACGCATACCTATGACTTTAAAGTTCTTGAAGGTAAAAAAGAACTTAGATTATGATATGATAGTGTGATTAAAGTGATTTATTTCATGGTTTCATTAACTTAATGATAGTAGGAATCAGATTATGCTAATTATATTATTTGTTCAAAATTTCAAAATTTTACAAATTAATGATTGAATAGTGATGTTAGTTGGTCTGGAATAATGAATGTTGACTAAATGCATATGCATCTAGATTAAATGACATGTTGCACGAGTTAGAAACTATGAGAATGTTAATGATTAAACTATTTTTCCCTTAACTGTTGTTTTAGAAAAAGAACTTTATGTAACTTTGTTTTAGCATCTAGAAGAAGTATCCTTACTTGTTACATTACTTTTTATAGACAAAATTGGTTTAGGGAAAGTAACATGACCAATACCTTTCTACAATCATATTGAGAACATAGATGCATGCGAAAGTGAATTGCATTTGGAAAATGTTTTGTGCATAACAGTATTTGGTAGAAGGTATTGTTTTGTTAAAAACAATTGTGATTAATGTTGCTGATGTGATTAAGTAGGGGTAGATTAATGGAAACATAAGAACCTATGAAAGGTCAAATGTTGCAATTTCATTTTCAACTACAAATTAGAAAGTATAATATTATGATATACAAAATATGGTATTGTTTTCTAAATTGCATGATGGTTATTTTGAAATGAATATTACCTTTATGACATGTCATGTTTGTTATGTTTTCTTGTCAATTTACTTTTACATATTGTGGGACCCATGTTAAGGGCTAAGTATGAATACATGATGTATATAAATTTTCATTTCTTTTAAATATAATGTGGATATGGTAAGTTATGTAAATTATAGTGGGAAAAGATGATAAAAGAGAATTTCACATGTTAGTCAGTTGTCAAAGGCGAAGAGACACTAAGTTGAAGGCGATCCCTTGATCAAAGGGGTTAATGGCAGTTTCCTGCCAAGATTTCTTCTCCTTAGAGATAGATGATTGTAGTAATGGAAAGGAGTTGACCAAGATGTTGAAGAGCGGAAAAATCCTAAGGAAACTATGTTGATTTTGGAGGTTGTTGGAGGACTCGTCCAAAAATTCCTCATAGACGAGATGTTGTTAGAGGAATAATCATGATGATGCTAAGAGGAATATTGTATTGGACCCTATGGGGTCATTGGAATCCTTGAGCTGGTTGGAAAATGGAATTCCGGATTGGGATTGGTATGGTCTTTGTCAAAGAAATTTGTGGATGTGAAAATGGCTCAATTTGGTTGTGGAAACCGGTTCCCATTGGTTGGGAGGAATATTATTTCTCCACTGTGGTTCTCATAGTAGGAAACATTAACTAATAAGTTATGTGTTGTGTTAAAAATGAATTTTTTGTCTAATTTTGTAAGAATTTTATGTACATTTTGATAAGAAATGAGCCTAGTGCTCGAAAAGGATGACTAAATATGTAATTTACTTTATTTCATTATCAATCTTGTGAATGCATTTAGAAAGGGCCAATACAGTTTCCACTTGATGCAACTAATGATATTTTCGATGATTAGAGAGCTATGTGCTGTATGATTTTTTTTCGAAGTATTGTTTTGGATGTCTTTAGTAGAAGTTAAGAGAGTGTGAATGTGGTGCAATGAATTATGATTTTGATTGTTAGAGTTTTGGTGCTCTCTGAGTAATTTTGGAATTACCGTGGTTAAAATATCACTTGAAATTGCATGAATAATTGATAGTTAAAATTATTTCATTTCATTGAAAATGTTGTGACTATTGTGACTATGTGGAATTTATTGATCATATAGTACAAGATGATTTCCATGGAGGTTGTGAAACCACCTGCAATGGAAATTATTACATAAAGTAACAATAATTTTCAAGAGTAAATGGTATGTAATGGTAATTTGGTATATATATTTTGTTTTTATTTTTACAAAATTGAATAGTTGCTAAGTGGTTGAAGTAGAAATTGAACATTTTGTAGTTGTAAATTCTTATGACTATTATTAAAAAATTAAATTTTTTTCTTAATAATATTTCCTAGAAATAAAATCCTTGATTTTGAAATGGTTGGGTTCCCTTTTGGCTTTTTATATTATTAAACTTTAATAATAAACACCGAGGATGATGTTTACCTGAAGGGGTGGAGTATGTAATATCCCTTCCACATTATATGAAGAAAATACTTTTTAATATCTGATTAACTGTTTTAGTGATTCAAGAATTACTTACAAACTAAACATCCCTTAAAATTAAATGGAAAAACATATGCGGGACCTGGAGATTCACAATGCATTCTACTGCTAAGCGGTTCCCTACTTCAAAGAAAATTGAGAGCTACCATACACTGAAAAAAAATTGGAAGAGATTCACTCTGAGATAACTAGTTCCATAATAACATCAAAACATTGTCATGAGTTTAGAAGAGTAACCAACACAAAATAAAGTTCGGTACTGTTAAAGGCCGAGTTGCTAGAATTTTTAACGATAAAATATGGGAATGATTTTGGAAGAGACACTAAAGATGTTTTGCAACATGATTGGGTGGTTTCATGCTTTTTTCTAGAATCCTAAATGATTAATATGAATGAGAGAAGGTGAAAACGAATTTTCAAAGACACCGCTCGCAAAGAATTGGTATGGAGGCGGAAGCTAAGGGAACCACTCATGAATTATAAAAGGAAAGGATGAATGACATGTGCATCTAATTATTGAAAAGTTGCATGGATAGGTTAATGGTGTTAATTGCATGGTTTTGTGCATAAAATTTAAGTTTATTATTGTTTATAAATTATTTTACTTGATAGATTAATTATCATAGTTTTTTAGAAAAATAAAAAAATGCATGAGAACCTTGCACTAACCTTCCACTTAAAAGAATAAAAGGCATCATATTATTTTGAAAATAATGCATGTGAACATTTAATATTAAAGATAAATAAACAATTATATATTTTCTTTAATTAAAATGCATGTCAGGCCTTCACATAAAATATAAAGAAACTATATTATTTTAATAGGGAAAAAAAAGTTGTAGATAATTAGTATGTCGAAAGCTAAATTACTTTCCTTGAAAAGGAAATATGTACATGAAAGAACAACTACTGTACATGGTCACTGTTGAATTATATTTTATTGTAAAAAAAACATAGATATTACATACAAGGAATGAATAATTAATTTGTCAATTTCTTGAAAAGAAAATAGATATATTAGCATGTAGTAAAATAATACTTTCTTGGAATAAGAAAATACATACTTTCATGCAGTAAAATAATAGTTTTTTTGGAAAACTATGATTATTTTCGTGTGCATAAACATAGGATAATATGGTTCTATTTTCTTAAAAATATTTGTTGCGCAATTCTGGGAAGGCCTTTATGGATTTTGTGGAAAGGAATTAAATCACAACAAAAAAATAACTATTTTCTTAGATATCTTGAAAAAGGAATTCGTATTTACATACACAAAAGATTAATTTATTTGTGATAAAAAATTTTATGCACGAGAAAGAACTACAACTATTGTGAAAAATGAATAAAAATATTTATGCATAGAGACATTAGTTGTTGTGTTAATTACCTTTTGGAAAAAAAAGTATGCATTTGTTTACATAAAATAATAGCTAACAATGGTAGAATTATAGAGAAAGAAATATGTGTTTCCTACCTAAAGTAATAGTTGATTGAGATATATTTCTTGAAAATGAATGCACTGTACATTCGTGGAAAGGAAAATTGTTGAGATATATTTTTTCAGAAGAAATGTAGTTTGCATGCATGGAAAGAATGATTATTATGTTAAATTCTTTCATGAAAAAAAAAAATTGTATGTTATTTATTTTGTGAAAAGATGCATGTATAAAAATAAAAACTATTGTATTAATTCTTTTCGAAAAGAACACATAACTGCATATAAAAAGAAGTAGCTGAAGGGCTAGTTTTTATTGAATAAAGTTTATATAGTTGCATGCATTAACTATGACAATAGTTTTTTCCTTTTTGGAAGGAGTATTTGTTTACACATACTGTTTAGTCAATTTAGTCTCCTGAATTGATAGGATAAATTATTGACTAGGGCTAGTAAACTGATGAGGTGTACTTGCACTATATGTGCCTATATATCCTTATTCTTATTTCATTGTTTTCAGTATTTTTTTGATGTTTTTGAGTTTTTTTTTGTTTGAGTTTTATTATGCTACTCTATGTTTAGAAGATGAAATCAAATCTATGTCAAAAAGAAATGAAAAGGAAACCTTAGACTCAAAATAGAGTTTAATTGTAAATTATGTCCCTAATTAGGAAAATGATGAAAAACAGAGTATTCTAATCCATGGATGTTCTAGCTTGCAAATGAACATGAAATGTGACTCAAGACATTATGTTTCAACCTGATCTGTTTAGTTAGAGGTTTGTTGGAATAATTTGTGAAAGAGGTTGAACTCCAATGTGGTGAGGATCTTCCTAAAAACAGACAGCAACTTAGAATATTATAGTGCAATCCTATTCATATGATAGAGATATTTTGGAATAGCTTGAGAAGAAAATTGCTACAATATGCTAAGGATCTCCTATGAATATTTGAAATTACTCATGACATTACAGCTAGATCTCGTTCATCAGCTAGAGATTTATTGGAAGAATTTATTGAAAGAGATTCGATATAATGTAATAAGAATCTCCTAAACAACAAGCAAGCAGTAACCCACAGTATTACAATTGAGTCTTTTCTGAGATTTAGAGATTTATTGGAATAGTTTTGAGAAAAGACTGTTTGTAATAATATGAGGATCTTCTATCTATTTGCAAAACATAGAATGCTAATAACTCAATATAGTACGACCAAATCTCATTCATATAATAGTGATATTATGGAAAAGTCTAAGAAAAATAATGGTTGTAGGATAATGAGGGTCTTTTTAATCTAAATGACAAAAACTAAAGTACTGGTAACTCAGGATGTTAAAATCAAATCTATTCATTGAATAGAGATATGTTGGAAAAACTTTGAGAAAATACTAATGATAACATCATGAGGATATTTTATTTAAACAAACAATGTAAGACAATATACTAAAAGATATGAACTCAGAAAACTGTCTAAGTAAGAAATATAACAAAACAGTAATGAAAGCTACTTATCTAGAAAGCATGTAGAAGCCTCCTTGGATAGAAGGGGCCCTCTACTATCAATTTGGCATAAAAATCTTTAAATCCTCAAGGTTGTCTTCAATACAACATCAAAGTTATGCTTATTTTTATTATAAAAAATACTTCAAAACAGAGTATCACAGTATTGGTAAGATAAGTGTCAACTGTCTCTCTCGGTCTCACCGAGCTAAATTTATACGTAATTACTTAACTGATATTGAATTAAAGTAGGCACAGGTGTACTTCTAAAGTCAAAATTAAACTAAAAATCCTTTTTAGGACTCGTGATTTGCTGAAAGAAAATCAAGTGCCCTTATCCTTATAGAAATCAGCTTCTTGGACTTTTGGTTTGACCATGTGCATAAGCATCTCCAGTTATTGACTCACCCTTCATGGATGACAAGGAATGATGTAGGAAAGATTTAGAATCTAATAATATACGGATTTTCTTCAGATGACACCTGTAACATGTTCAAACACAAAAATGGCTACGGAACGCGTGACTGGCTATAGAATGACTGCATTCTGTAGCTGAAACTGCTCAGAAATCATTAAGACAACAAAATCACAGAAGTACAACAAGTTAGTCATTGTATGTATTCCTTAAGAGATTTTAATCATTCTTATTGATCTTTAGGGCTATAAAATGAAAAAAAGGAATGATGATATGAAGTGGAATTTGGCAAAGGAGAAGACAATTTTAGGGCTCAACACACACTAAGATGAGTGATGGTTGTTATGCTTGTTCTCTTAGAATAGTTTTAAGCATGCATAATAGTATCTATATGTTAACCTTGTTTTTGGAAAAATTATGGATGTACATACAAGATTATGTTATCTTTATTTTAGAAATATTATGCACTTGTATGCAAGATTACGTGTGTGCATGAAGGAATAACAACCATCATGAAATGTTAATGTATTCGCTTGAAAATATGGTAGCTCATGTACTGGTTTTTCTTTAAGTGAATAAAAATAGTTATGCTACTTCTTAGAAAAAGAAAGTGGATTTATGTGTGAGGAAATAATAGTTAATGATTTTTTTGTATATAGAAATGCTTTGACAGTTAAGAGCTATTAATTAGCGCATGTGATATATTGTTAAGAAGACATGTCATAATATTTTGTTATGTTTCATGTATGAACATGAATAAATGTTGAAGCATAACTAATAAATATGTGTTATTGGTTTGATCAATCTAATCATAATGTCAAAGTTTATTTTCAATACTAGTTGTAGGCAAAATTATGATGTATGCAAAGGATAGGTTATTTTTAACATTGTGACAAGTAAATAACTAATGGTCCATGCAAAATGAGGAGTGCCAATTGCAAGATGGTCCATTGATGAGAAGAACATGCCCACAAAGTCAGATGTTAAGAATTTGTGGGTAAATGATATTGACGGGCCTCCACATTACACATAAATTAAGGTCCATCTAACCCTTCATAAGAACATAAATACTATATTAAATATCTCATTCTACACTTAAAATTTTTTTTAGCTTTTATATGTTCTTAGGAAGGTTTAGAGATAATTGAATATTATGTGCGTAATATAATTTATTTTTGCAGAATATTGAGATGGAGTAAATTCTGAATGAGACAATATAGGGAATTTCTCCCTACTATAGGATGGACCAAGATTGGATAATAAATGAACTGAATATCATGAAATTATTGATAAATTCTGGATCTACATTGATTGAGAAAATATAGGAATGTGTAACCTGTCATTTAATGAAGATTCATAGTGTTGGGAACCAACTCTATTTTTTTAGAGATTTTGGAGGGGAAAGCTTCCTCTTTTCAGGGAGAATGCTTCCTCATCTATTTTTATAAGTACCAATTCGAATTTTCCTCTATATGCATGCATTTTTTAGTCTTGTAGTGGAGAAAACTTGTTATTTATCAACTCCACTTTCATTTCTAATAGGGATGTACTTGGATTGGTTCAATTAACGAATTTTGGTGCCATATTTATCTTTTAAGGCTTGGTTTCCTTCAAAGGAATCTCAGTATCCTTGGGCTTGGCCATCCTAGGAGCCTCATATCCCTCTTGCACAATTTCTTTATTCCCTTTGAATGTCTTTATCACGTGCATCTCTTATTTATGCATTTATTATTCATGTTTATTTTGTTGTAGGCCATATTGATTAAATGATTGAAGTGAGTTATTTTATAGGTCATCTACAGAGTCACAAGCATGATGCATGCTTAGAGAAAATTTTAAAATTCATATTCATCATTGGGCTACTTGGATGAGTTTACTTGTTCACAAATCTAGAATTTCTAGAAAGTCTCTTCTAGACAAATAGAGTATTTGTTTGATATTTTTTAGAACTTGTTAATGAGCTTCATTTGAGTTGATTCCACTTGTGTTGGGTCATAAAAACATTCAATTTAACAGAAAAAAATACCTCATATAATTTTCTCTTGATTAGGTTAGACATTTGGTAGGTTAACTAGCTCACTAATTCGTGAATTTATGGTTTCTAGAGTAGTAATTTTCTACTCTTTTTTAGCACATATTAACAAATTGGGTATTTTTGAGTGATTCCACTCGAAATGGAGTCCCATGACATCCTAATTTAAATTAAAAAAATTCCCATCTCATTTGAATTTGATTTTTTTGGGCATTCGACAAGTTATCTGACTCATGTAGCAATCTTGTCACTGTTGTAGTAGTCTTGTAGCACCCATGTAGCAGTGCTATATAACTCTTGTAGCACATGTAAGCTTGACTAGATCTGCTCCAAAAGCTTGGATTTTGTCCCTTAGGCTTGAATAATGACCCCTAGGCACTAAATCCATGATTTAGGAAGACCAAATACCACTTAGGATTTTCCTTTTTACCCTTGCAATACATCTCAACAATTCGAATTAATGGATAGATGTATGAATTGGATAGCACAATAGTGATTTCCTTGATTTACACATGAAGTATCTAATGAAATTTGTCAATGCATATAACCTCTTTAGAATGCAATGATTTATTACATTATATTTCCTTCATGCATTTTATATTAGTTTACTTTCTTTATTCTTAAGCTATGGCTTCCATTTCAAGCACTATTATTTCCATTCCATAGACTATGTTTCCTTTTCAATGTAACTTTCACATTATGCAACTAGGCTAGTGTTTGTTTTCATGATATTCACTTCATTGCATCAGATCAATGAAAGGAGGACACATTGCATGTTGCACATGTAGTTCTGACACCTCTTATGTTTGTATGAACCTTGGGTTGATAATTTAAGTTGGTAACCTTGGGTGTTGCAACATTCTTGTTGGAATATTGTGGCTCATCAAATATCATGATGTTTGTAATAGATATGTTATTTTTAAATTATATTTCGTTGTAAGATTTTATCATAATTCTTAAGAGATGGAATCCCTTACAAGCCATTGAGTGAGGGGTGAACACACTCACGAACTATTAATAATAAAATTAAATGTTTCTTGGTTTTCACCATACGGGGTTTTGAGGGTATATCAATGTTCAATGATGTGATTTCCTATGGTTCTATTCTTACGATGTTGATTCCTTGAATTAAGTGTTGTTGATATTATCAAGTATGTGATTAATTAACTAAGCTAAATAAATCATGGAATTGATGCAAAGTTACATAGGAATCTTAAATTAATATGCTACAAAAATGACAGTTAATGGTAACTTACTATTCATTTACTAATGATTACCCTGTGTAATGATGATGGTTTATCCAATGGTCATTGAAGGAATATGGAAAGTAATTCAGAAAGTTACATGTTGGATTTTCTAACTCCATTCATTTTCATATGAGGTTACTCGGTGATGTTATAGAAACTCCTTGCTTGCAATGCTCCAACAAAGCACCTGAATAGCTGAATTCAAAACCCAATGATCAACTCAACGAAGTGTTTGAATCACCCAATGTCCTTAACGGGTTGTCATATAAATAAATGATTTTTAAATTAAATTGACTATTCTTTGATTTGAAAATGAAAACCCATTTTTCAACTATTTTTCATATGATCCGTTGGATCATGTATTAGACAAAGAATATTATCTCAAAATAAAATATTTTCCACTTATTTATTTAAAAATCAAAATTCATCAAGCCCAATTCTAATATAGACCAAGTCTACCTAGTACTAAGAGCGAGGAAATAAATAAAATCCACTTAGGGATGGTCATGGATGTTTTTGGACTTTGTATTATATCATGCTTACAATTATATTACGGTCATAATTCTTTTTGATAACGGTGGAGAGAAGAGACTTTTCAAACCGTTGCAATTTTGGTCATTGGAGTGTGCAGTATCTATGTTGGGATTTATGTTTATATTAATTATTTTCGATTTGAAATAATTTTATTATTATTATTATTATTATTATTTTGGTGAAATTTTAATGTTGGATGTGTTGTAACACTATTTGGTTTTGACAAGTTAGAATATTAAAAAAAATTAAAATTAAAATGTTAAGTTTGAATATGAATGGAAAAAAATTAAAAAAAAATGTTAGGACTCATGGTAAATAAAATTATTCATATCCATAAAATGATAGGAATAAATTTCCCAAAAAATTAAGGCAAAATTATCAAAAAAATATTAAGAAAAACAATAAAAAATGATTGCTTAGCTTCAAAATAAGTTTGCAAAAAGGGTGTTTGTTTAAATGCGCCAAGATTTTTAAAAGAGTAGTTAATTGTCTTTTAGATTTTGTTTAAACTGCTTAATTAAGTAATTAATATTTATTATAATATATCAACATATGTTTTTATCCTAAAGTTTAGTAATTGACAAAAGCATTCGTAGCTTGTGTTATCGTCCAAGAAATTTAGAAGGGTTGATCATTTCCCCTCCTAGATTAATGACGGGGAAGTATTTTTTCACCTCCCTTGCCCATTTCCCCTCCAAAAAGTTTTTTTATTGATAGAGGGCCCTCCCTACATGTCACCTCCATGATAGTTCGCACCTTCCCCCCCTGCCCACCCCACTCAAAACCAAAAACCACCACCTACCCCCTCTGAAATCAACTTTCTCCCTAACCATGGTTTCCACTCCCGCCAACGGTGAGATGATCCTTCTCCCTGACCATTTCCTGACACCGAATGACATGCTACCACCTCACATTTCTGTTGTAACCATGCTCCTTACCATTATGCCTAATGTCCCATTAGATTCTCTCCCTAACTGTTGATTAGTCATTTATTGTCCAACTCCTATACCATTAGCATTTAATGGCTATGGTCACATTATCAAACGGTCACCTCATAACGACATTTCGGCCACTATATAAATGAAACCTAGCCCATATGTTTACCGATTTTTCTATATTCATCGTGTATTTTTTCATTGCAGGTATTTTGAGTTCTATTGTGCACTTTTTTCAACGATTTTCATCGTTTCACAAAGAACCAATATTTTGTTTCTTATTGTTTTCCTCTAAGAATGTGGCCTTAAAGGGAAAGAGTAGAAAATTGACCTCTGATGAAAACCCTCCAACTTCTACCATGGTTGATCTCAACCACGTTCCCCTTGCTTATTCCTATTATAAAATGGCTGACAGAGAGTGCGTATTCAAATTCCATGAATTACACCTGTGGCTAAAGGAAATATATGTTGATCAACGAGATGAAATTAAACTCCGGGAATCCCTTCTGCCCCTTTTCTCATTTCCTCAAACTCATGACTTCCCAGATCTGGTCATCTAGTGTCTAACCAGATATTACCCTATCAAAAGAGCAGTGGTGGCTCACAATGGAGACATTATGATATCCATCACTACATAGACCATTAATAATATGCTCTTAAACCCCCAAAATGATTCCTTAAGCTTGTTTTCTCAAGAAGCTATTATGGAGCTATACCATAAGCTTTATTTTCCTCAAAGAGCACAAATATTTGAAACCTTTTTACCTGACGATGTTGAATTACCAAAAAAGAATCCACCCTATCCATCCTCAAAGTTCCCTGAAGCCAATAGATATATCATCTCTCTAATGTCTTTCTTGTTTGGATATACATATGACAAGACAGTAGATGAACCCATCCTTGGATACTTCTCCATTTTTTCCAAAGATCATCAACCTGCCTTCATGTATAATTACATTCAATTTTTGGCTGATAATATGCATGAGAAATTCAAGAATTTGACAACCCAAGGGATGTTTAAGTACATGTTTGTATTTATACATGTTTTTGTTTCATCAAGGAGATTTATTACCTATCACACTTAACAAGTAGGATGAAAAGGGATTCAACCAATCCGTAATTCATTGGATAGAGATGGCCAGGTCCATTTCAACCAAATCCTCTTTTTTCAGAATTCATTGACTCATTCATCTATCCAATAGCACAAATTCTCGGCAGCAAAAATGAGCCCATAATTAGTCAAGATATTAAAAGGATCCTTCACTTAAGAAACCAAGTCAAAACTGGAGATTGGTATTTATACTAGAATTACACTGAAATCATGGTATATGGTTGTGGGTTAGCACCATATAAGTTGCCAAAATATGTTCCAATGGGAATTTTCTCTTTGGAATATACTAGGCATATGATTAACGTGGATGACCTAAATTTTGTGAAGGGAAAAGGAAATCATAGTTCAAGATTAAGTCAAAATTTGGTTCCCTCATTTTGCAATACCAGATCAACTGGCATTGAAGCAAATACTATTTTGAAGAATATGAATTTTCAGCCAAAATTCACCTCATCTTATGACCCCTTCAGTATTATTTCAAATTTAAGAGTTGAATTAAAAACAAGTCCATATAATCATACACTAAGGCTTGAAATTGAAAAATTCATGAATAAAGAGCAATGGATTGAAAATAAATTGCACGAAGCAGAAGAATAAATCCTTTCTACCTCCACCTTGCAGACTCCAGATGCCCAAAGAAAACAACAAAAAAGGATAACGGAATAAACATCAACTCCTATGGATTTTATCATAGAATTTATTGTCCAACAAAAGAAGCAGAAAACTAACTTTTTAGTCTCTACAGAAAAAAATCAAAAGGAACCAGAAATCATTGACTTAGGAGATCTAAAAGTGTCTACATAAGCAGGCAGGAGTGTCCCTAATACTCCATCATCTACTTCACCTTCTCAAGAACCTCTGGAGATCATCCAAACTATGGGAACCAGTTCATGAGATGACCATAATATATTCTCCAAATTATTGGAGATTAAGCACAAAAATGAAACATTGAAATCTAATGTATACAGTCAGTTCTGGAAGCAGACTTCAACCTCACAACTCAAACATCTCTCTGTTTTTGATAAACAAAAGGGAAAAATGACAATGGCTTTCCTACAAGCTCAAGTCCCTTTTCGTAAGTCTCTATACAATTACAAACATACCATCTTCTCATTTGATGCTAACGAGATCCATCCTATAGATCAAATGGATATGCATAGATAGTCTGGAGAGATGCTTTTATCTACCATGACTAATACATATATGAATTTATCTAAGTTAATAACAACACTATCAAATGTACATTCTCATCTTAAAATATAGAAACTCCCTTCTTTAGCTAAAGAAAACAAGTTAAATTCTTTAGAAGACCTTGTGGTTAAGATTGGGTATGACCCAAAAGACTTTAAATTTGTAGAGGAAATTATGGAAAGAAAAATGTAGACATTGCAGCTCTATGAAAACAACTTATGTTACCTTCCACATAAGAGACAAAGACAAAGGAAATATAGGAGAGTTAACAAAATAGAGAAGATATGCTCAAACTAATCGATGAGCAGGATATTCAGATAAAGAAGATGGAGGAGCATACGAAAGGATTTCTCAAAGAAAAAGAGTCAGCACAGCTTGCCATGATTCCAGTTACAACAGTACCCATAACAATTGCAGGGACATGGCCTAGCTCTTCATCAAAAGCTATAGAATCTACATCGACAACATGGGCTTCAGTAAGACTAGTGCAAGAGTTAGCCATACAGAAATAATAAAATAAGAAGTTGCTAGAGAAATTTAAGAACTTGGAAACACAGAAGATTTAAAATGACACCTTATACATGGGAGAGATGCAGACGTCTCACAGGTTGGGACTTAAAGTTTAGAAATTAGAAATTCAGTTTCTTATAGCAGACACCTTGGCCCAATACAAGGAAAGTATATGGATAGAAATTAGTCAAGCAATGACAGAAGTATGTCCATCCATACTTATTAGTTTTGAGCAGCAAGAGTTAATTAATAGATGCACGATAGTCATTGAGAATGAAAAGGCAACACTCAAACATAAACCAATAGAGGCATCTGACATGATTAAGGTGTTGAATTCAAAGAGAATAAAAAAGTTGAAGCATATCAACATTTCATATAGAACACCTACTATCTTGGAAATCAAGAAGGTATTGCAGAAGATGAATGTGTTGCACCAATTAGAGACTAAGTGTCAAACTTTGGAAATTGTTGTCCAAAGGTTTCACACTAATTTAATTTGTTGAACGAGAGAGGATTACCTGGATTAGTAGCTCCAAATGAGAGACTAATCAACTTGGAGCAGTACTACAAAAGTTTGTACACTATTGCAATTGACAACGCGAAGTTTGGAGGATTAAATGCCATGTGATAGGAAAATATTTTCTTGAAACTTTAGATTTTAATTTAATTATAAAAAACGAAATCAAACATCTTTTCCTCAACAAGCCTAAATTTGAATGATACATAGAGGTAGATGAAGTTTTCGTAAAGTTGGTAAATCTGAAAATTCCGAGTGTAGAAATATAGGATCATTTATGTGAAATAATCGAGTAACTTTTTTACTCCAACAGAATGCGAGCACAACATCAATTTTTGGGCCACATCATCAATTATTTCCTCAAAGACAGTGACAAATCACTCATCAGTTTTATTTTCCTATAATTTGATACTATTTTTGTCATCAGTTTTAGATATATCTAAGTGATAGAAACTAGTATAAATGACTCTCCTTTCGAGTTATTAAGGGTTGCACCCTTGGATGAGAATTTGTAAGGAGAAGTGTATGATCTTTGATCATTGATGATAATAAAAGGATTCTGGATTTATTTCAATTAGTTTTTTATCTTGTAATTTTTCCAATATTCATTACATTTTGTTTTATGCATATATTTGATGTTTATGAAGATAATTAGGTAAGAAAAAGTTGGGTTCCAGTCTATCTTAAATCCTCTGAATTTATAATCTATATTAGAGAATGACTTATTGAACTATCTATTTGTACAAGTCCCTCTATATCAACTAATTGTCATCATCTTCATAAAATTAAGTATGTTTTGTTAAGTGTTTGAACATTGTTTGATAGTCTTTCACACTTATGATAAATTAAACATTCAATTTGAATATTTAACTCATGATATTTTCTTACATTTTCTGCCTTCACATATGCAATCTTAAATCACTGTTTGAAGTAAAGAAATAACCCTTTTCTTAATAATTAATATTATCTAAAGTTTAAATACATCCATATTCAAATTCTTTATACATTGGTCATCCAAAAACCCCAATTCAAAACAAACAAAATATTATAGATGCTATGGCATGATTAACTGACCTAGAATTATCTCAGAGGACACTAGAATGGAAGAGTGATTTTCTTTCCAATAAATATTTTATTATTATTCTATTCCATTAATCATTTTAATTTTAATGAAATCTTTTATTTTTAGTGTTATATTATTAGCCTTTTCTTAAAGTTAGGATTATAGTAATTAATTTATTGTTGATTTTGTATTGATTAATTGCTTAATTAAAAATTTTTAATTTATTATATTGTTTTATATTTAAAATATATATATATATATATATATATATATATATATATATATATATATATATATATATATATATATATATATATATATATATATAATTGAATTTCATTTATGTACATTGTTATGGGTGGACAGATTTTAAGTATTTTTTTGAAAATGCAAGTAGGACTTTTCTTTTTTTGATATTTTGTTGAGTTTCCTAGCTTTTTTAACTTTACAAAAGTGGAATAATTGATTTTTAAAGTGAAAAAAACATATAAACATTTATCTATAGTAAGCCTACAATTTTTGTTGACTTACCTCACTTTTACTAACTTTAAGGTCATATAGTAAAGAGATATTAGCTAATTTTAAAATCGCTGTGCATAGTGAGATTTCAATTTTTTTTTTGTTGAATTGCCCCATTTGTAAGCTTTATGGCCACAACAATGTAGGAATATCTAAAGCTAGGAAATAATAAAAGAATTCACTTATCACACTTGTACTTGTACTAAACAATGCAACTAAAGCTTGGGATGTTAGATCACTACATTAACGCTATTTTTTTTTTCAGATTGTTCCCAAGATCTTCATAGAAAGTGTCTTCAATATCCATGATGAACATGTAGCGAACTGTTAATCCATACTTGGCAAAGGATCTTTGTTTCTCTTCAGAATTGAATGTTGGGCGGGGAATTCTAATGGACTAGTCAATTTTCCAGAACAATGTTCCATGAATAATGAATGTTCATATGTTGTATAAGAAAAGAAGGCAAGAGCAATTGAATGCTACATAAGTTTTACAATAAAAGAAAGCATGAACTCATTGTTATCTAACATAGTGGTGGTTCATGTAATATTATGATAGATAACACGCAGTTGATGCTTTTACACTAGGAGAAAAATCTATGTCCTTAATCATAGTAAATTTAAATAT
Organism: Pinus albicaulis; assembly: GCA_034641835.2. NCBI lineage: Eukaryota > Viridiplantae > Streptophyta > Pinopsida > Pinales > Pinaceae > Pinus > Pinus albicaulis. The sequence goes on from CM076582.1 coordinate 919,350,165, forward strand.
TTATTTCATTTTTTGTAACTTGTAAGTCAAAACTAAAATATCATACAACACTGGCTTATATATATAATTTTATATTTTAAATCGAAATAAAACAACTTGGTCACCACAGACACCACCACCATTATAATGTTTCCTTTGTACATAGTGTTGCTACCACTAAACAATAGTTTTATAAACTTTACAACACTTACTCTGACTTGTATTTTTAGTAGTAAATCAACCCTTGGACTCCAAGCACCTTTGCCTTATATTTAGACAAAGACCATAAAATAAAAGTGATATGATTATCCCAAAGGGCCAGTTCACTATTGTTATTGTGGTTGCTTCACTTGTGATTTATATAATGCTTGGTTCAAGAATAAGATGAATGTTTTAGTCATAATATTCAAATTTCTCCAACTATTTTGTTCTATGTGGATCGATAATACCTGAATTTCCATATGTTATACAAGAAAAGAAAGCAAGAGCAATTGAATTTTACATAAATTGTACAAGAAAAGCAAGCATGAATTGATTGTTATCTAACATAGTGGTGGTCCATGTAATATTATGATAGATAAAAATTTATTGATGCTTTTATACCAGGAGAAAAAGCTATGTACTTAATCATAATAAATTTAACTATTTATTAAATATTTTTAAATTGTTAGTCAAAACTAAAATATCTTACAACACTTGTTTTTATATATATAATTAATTAATTTTATATTTTAAATCAAAAGAAAACAACTTGGCGACATCCACTTAACATGAATGACTCCATTAATGTTTAATATTGAGTGAAATTAAATGATATAAATGTGTCTCTACTCAACAACTGGAACCTATTATCTAATTATAAATACTTACTATATAAGGAGGGAGACATTTTATATTTTAAATTGAAAAAACATCTTGGTTACACACACTACACTTAATAAGAATGACTCCGTCAATATTTAATATTTAATAGAGTGAAAATGAAGCATATAAATGTGTCTCTAAAAAATTGGAACCTATTATCTAATTATGAATAATTACTATATATGGAGAGACACATTTTATATTTTAAATGAGACACATTTTATATTTTAAATTGAAAAAGATAACTGGGTTACATCCACCTTACTTAACAAGAATGACTCCATCAATCTTTAATATTTAATAGACTGAAAATGAATCATATAAATGTGTCTACTAAATTGGAACCTATTAAAAGATAATGATGACGTGGTAAGTGGAGTATTAATGATGACATGGTTAGTGGAGTAGGTTACTACGCATACTCATAAGATCTCTCTCATGGATTCCACTGTTCTGCAAATAATATTTTTACTCGCCTTAACTGTTTTATTTTACTTATAAGAATTTATGAAATTTTATATTTAGGAGTTTATGAGGTGAAGATTGGTATATTATAATATTAATTGACAACATTTTTGTTTCTAGTGGTTTTTATTTACTAATTTGGTATTTTTTCAAATGAATTTATGAAATGCTTGTTACATCAAGAGCTCATTTTATAGCTAGTGTAAAGGAGATATGCAATTTATTTTATATTTCACATCAAGTTTGACATATAATATTTTGAAAAAAAGATATTAATAGCACAAATTATTTCATTTTTAGTTATAAATAAAATATTTTCATATGTATTAATATGATATTTTATCAAGTTTTTATGGAGAAGTAATGTACATAATTTTATATCATTTTTATAAAAAATAATGTGGTTTAAAAAAATTACATTTTTAAATTTAAAGTGTAAAAAAGATGTGTAACTTTTTACTTTTAATGACTTTTTAATTGTGACCCATTTTTGCTACTCTTCTGAAGATAGTCTTTGTTCCAATAAGTATTTAAGACTATAATGATAAGTTTTTACCTTGAAGTGTCTTCCCATTAGGTAAGGTTTTCATTTCTTTAGTGCATGTAGTATTTCCAACATTTCCTTCCCATAAATATCTTTCTGTGAATACTTTCCTTTGACTGGATTACTTTCAAAAGAAAAGGGTCTTACTTCTTGCATTAAAAAGCACAAATTCCATTTCCTGAGGCATCACATTCCAAAATAAATGTTTTTGTGAAGTCTGGCATAGCTAAGACCGGTGTTAGGAACATTTACTCTTTAAGATGTTCAAATGCCATAGTTGCTTTAGGAGTCCATGAAAATGCACCTTTCTTCAATAATTTTGTTAGAGGTGCTACTATTCTCGCATAATTCTTAACAAACTTGCGATAATACCCTGCTAACTTGAGAAATCCTCACAAATTCTTTATGGTTGTGGGGAATTTACATTCCTTAATGGCTTTAATTTTGTTAGGGTCTACCTTAATACCCTCCTAAGGTACAATATGAACCAAATATTCCACCTCTTGTACTCCAAAGAAACATTTTGAGGTTCTTTCATATTATGACTTCTCCTCCAATAGTTTTAGCACCCTGTCAACATGTTAAACATGATCCTTCCAAGACCTGCTATAGATTAGTATATCATCAAAAAATACTAACACAAATTTTCTAAGGAAAGGTTTGAAAATGGAATTCATCAACCCTTGAAACATAGAAGGTGCATTGGTAAGGCCAAAAGGCATGACCAAAACTTCATAATCATAGTCATGAGTTTGTAATGTTAAATTAGAAATATCTTCAGTCTTCATTCCAATTTGATGATATCCTTAATGAAGATCCAAATTGGTAAAATAAAATTCTCCATGTAATTCATCCAGTAATTCATCAATCACATGAATGGGAAATTTATCTTTAAAAGTGAGATTATTGAGCTATCTATAATCCAGACACATGCACCATGATCCATCTTTTGTATGCACCAATATTACTAAAGTAGAGAAAGAACTTTGACTAGGTTTAATTATACCAACCTCTAACATTTCTACAATCATATGTTCATTTTCGCTCTTTTGGACATAAGGATATCTGTAAGGACTGATGTTTGGAGGAACACTGCCTGGAATCAAATGAATAGAATGATCATGATCACGAATAGGTGGGAGTCTGTTGGGACTTTAAAACACCTTGGAATCATTGTCCAATAATTTTTGGAGATATGGAGAAATATATGATTTTTATGTTGGAACTTCTAGTGGGAATAATTGTGCAATTATGCCTCACTGTTCTTTATTCAGAATATTTGTCATGACATTAGAGCTTATTATCTTTCTCGGGTTCCCTATGATGCCCCGTAATTCAACTTTCTTTCCTTCTGAAAAAAAATCAAGAAAATTTCTTGAAAATTTAAAGCTACCGTCTGCAAAGACTGTAACCATTGTACTCCTAGTACAACATCAAAACATCCCATTGGAATGGAAAGCATTGGACTATTCAATACATATCCCCCCATGGTTAGCTTTATATTATGGAATTCTCCACAGAAATTTATATTTCGTCCATTTTCAACCATCACTTGACACTTTGGTGATGGGTATAGGAAGCAATTATATTCCTTGGGTACCTTATAATGAATAAAATTATAGGTACTACCTGAATCAATCAACACTATTAGATTTTTCTTCTTCATATGTCCTTCTACATTGAGAGTTTGAGGAGTGGTAATTCCTGCCAATGCATGACAGGATATGGTCGGATTCATTTCTTCTTTCTCTAGGGTTGGTTCATGGTTTATATCCTCTTCTTTTGAAGTTTCTTGTTCATTTTATTCATCCTCTTCCCAATATATGTAAAATAATTTCTTTTCAGAACACTTATGATCTTTAGTGTATTTTCTATCACAATTGTAGCAAAGCCCTTTTTTTGTTTTTTCTTCCAATCTTTGTCGTGTTAACCTTGTAGGTTGTGGAAGTCTAGGAGTAATAACAATTGTATGCTTATAGATGTGAGTGGTAGGCTTCCTTGTTGCCATAATTTTACATCCAATTTTTCTTTCCAACCTAAATGCCTTATCCAATGAATAAGGTTCCCAAAGGCAAACCTCATGTTGGATGTTATCCTTTAATGTCCCTATGAAGACATCAATCACATGTTCCTCTGGAATATCAGCTACCCTTATATTTAATTTTGGTAAGTCCTAAATGTGCTCCACCACTGAACCCCTTTGTTTGTGGTTTATCAATTGGCTAAATAAGGTGTTTTTCTTTGTATCCTCACAATGTGCTATCATTTCCACCATAAAAATTGACCAAGCGATAATTTTTTTATGGGAGAAAATTCATCGATACCATACAAATGTATTTTGGTGTAAATATAAAGTTGCAATGCGTACCTTTTGTGCATTTTACCCATTATTGAGATCAAAATATTGCTCCATGTGTAGTATCCATGTTACGTGAACCTTGCCATAAAACTTCCTCATATCGATATTTGGAATATGGTGGGTCTTCAATCCAACATTAGAGGTTATGAAATCATGATTAGCATTTATTTTGTTCTCATCATTAGTTTACTCTACTGTATTTTTGCCATTAGGAATCATTTCTTGTATCAACTTTGTCAAACCTTCCATGTCTACTTTTAGATCATTCTTCATGTCAGCCTTTTTCCTTCCATGTTTTCCATGCCATTATTCAAACCATCCATCTTAGTTTCCATGAATTTCTTCCAACCATACATCTAATATTCCATGCCTTTCTTCAAACATCCATTTCATTTCTTGTTTCTCTTTGTGAGAGCGAAAGTTGTTGAAATTTCTCTTATAATTTTGATATATCATGTTGCACTTCTTCCCCTTCATGAGTCATAGTAGAGATTTCTAAGGGATTAATGGGTGTTTAATTCTTTTTAGGGGGAATTTTAGAACCCAATACTGATTTATATGCTTCAATATGCCCTTAAAATCAATTCAAACTTCTTTTTCAAACAAGACTTATGCAATTTCAAAAACAAATACACACCTTTTTCTTACTTTTGAGGAAATCGATATTGAAATTGAAGTATCTTTGTATTTTCGGATCCCTGATATTTAATATTTGTGCTTGTAATATTCCTCTCAATCTTCTTACGAATGCTATAGGTCTAACCTAATTTGGATTCTTAAATGAAAATTTATGCCCATACCTGATACCCCACCATGTTGCTTTCCCTATGTCTCTCTGCCCCCTAGTCTTTCGCTCTCTCTCTCTCTCTCTCTCTCTCTCTCTCTCTCTCCATTTATCTCTCTCCACACACACACACACACACACACATATATATATATATATATATTATCTTTATCTTTTATATATCTCTCTCTTTATCTCTCTCTCTCTCTCTCTCTCTCTCTCTCTCTTGTTCCCTCCAAATATCTCTCCCACTTCATGTCTCTCTTTGTCTCTATCTCCCCCCCTTCTCCCTCTCATCCCTCCCTCCTCTCTCCCGCTCTCTCCAGCCCTCTCCCCCCTCCTCTCTCCCACTCTCTCCAAATATCTCCCTCTTCCTCTCCCTCTCCTTCTCTCTCCTTCTATCTATATCTATATCACTCTCTCTGTCTCTCTCCCTATAGAATTCCCCCTTCATCTCCCTCTCCCTCTCTCCCCTTTATAAATCACTCTATCTCTCTCCCCCTACCTCTCTCTCTCTCCACCTCAACCTCTATCTCTCCCCCCACTCTCTCTCTCTCTCTCTCTCTCTCTCTCTCTCTCTCTCTCATGTTGTCTCCCCCTCCCGCTCCCCCTCTCTTGCTCTCTTTTTATCTCTCTCCCACTCCCCCTCTCCCTCCCCCTCTATGTATTTCTAAACCTCTCTCCCTCCCCCTCTCTCTATATGCCCCCCCTCCCTCCCACTCTCTCCCCACTCCCCCTCTCCCTCTCTCTCCCTTCTCTCTCTCTTTCTCCGTCCCTCTCTCTCCCCCTCCTGCTCTCCATCTCTCTCCTAGATCTTTCTCTCCTAGCATAAAATATTTCAGCAAGTGTACCAAAAATACCTTATTTAAGCCATGAGTCATTGCTTTCCCTACCAATAGATATGTCCCTATAATTCTTCATATTTTTAGCATAAAGTTATAATAAACTTGCAAAATAATATATTTTTGCAGAAAAAGAAATTAAACAACAAAATATTTAACTATTGTAAAACCCCATAGCATAGACAAAACAATTTAAAATAATGAATGATATATTATGTTTATTGTGTTACACCTGGTGGAGGAGACTCATATGATGGCTAGAGGTCTACCTCAAAAGGGATGTGTCCTTTGGTTGTCCTCTATGCTTTAGTATTCTAGATCTTTCTCTCTCTTCAATGTGTCAAAAACTGAAAGTATGTGTTGAACTTAGATGGGATCTGAATGGGAAAAAGAAGATAATAATTATGATGGAAATGATCATGGTGAAAAATGGATGGAAAACCCTCTTATTTATAACAAAATATTGGGTTATTCTTGAAAATGGAAAATAAAATATTATTAACCACAATATAGATCTAACCACTTGGAATATTTTATTATATGTTTAGGAGGGAAAAAATATTTGAATTGGTTAAGTACTTTTATTTAGAAATAATAAACAAACAAAATGATTTATTTATTATTTCAAGGAAGTGGTTATGGAATAATAAACAAATAATGATTTTTTAATCATTCCAATGTGATTTAGTCAAATTTGACAACAAATATTAACTAAGTAATTATTCTAAGAGAAAAAAAAAGATGATTTATTTAACTATTTATCATGATCAGGTCAAATGTGACAAGGAATATTAACTAAATATTGATTTAATTAGTTATTGCTAGAGGAAAATCAAATAAATAATGATTTATTTAATTATTCCTCACAGGGTTTCTATTTTTAATTAGAAATAACTTAATAAAATATGGTTTATCAAATTATTTCCTGTAGTGAAAGCAATTTTGCTATGGTAAAATTGGTCTTACTTGGTGTATTTCCATCCACTTAGTTAGATATTGCTAAGTGATAATTTTTTGGTGATAACATATTTCCCACCCAATGTATGAGGGTTAAGAACAAATTGTATGACTGAAATACGTTGTAAGAACACAATCACTAAACAATAGTGGGGAGTTAGAGAGAGAGAGAGAGAGACATAACTGAAGGGAAGCAAGGAAGGACATATGGTGTGAGACCTACTAACATACATAAGTATCATTTTGTTTGGGAGTACGTGACCTCAATGAGGTGGGGGAGGCATACCCATACCCATTGAGATAACTGTGTACAAAGAATAATGATGAGCCCAAAAATGTGGGACTGAGCTAAAAATTACATGATACAGAATGTGTTGGCATCAATGGGCAAGAAAATAATACAATGGATACCATATATATAATGCACATTGAAAAATAAAGGTTAGGATTGAATACAATTACACCCGAGTACATGAGACATAATTCCCCTCAATATGACATGGGGAGGGGGGACCATAACAAAAGAGGCCCTGCTGAATATGAAGGGGCTGTGAAAATCTGGATGGATCATCTAAATGATATATGCATGTTATCAGTGGTACAAGTCGCTGGAATCAAGCCCATCAAATATAAGAAACTTCATCTAATGTTGGATGATAATCTAAGGTCATCTAGGAATGTGGGGGTTTCCTGAAGGGCCAACCCCATATGAGGTCTAAAACATCACACACACACACACAGGAAAAATGAGTACATTCAGTTGGATCACAGAGCCATAAAGTGTATGATTCTTAAACATGCAATAATGAGTTTGGGTCGAGCACATGAGAAACAATCAAGTGAAAGGGAAATAATGATTCCCTTTTCTTGATCTAAGGTACCAAACAATGATTGAAGTTGCAATGAAGGTACATCTCCTTCTATACCATTCTTCTGGAAGGAATGTGCTTAAGTTGACAAAAGAGGGCCTACCCTAGCAGAGGCAGTAAGGAATCTTCCACTAAGGCACACGAGATCATAGTAGAGCGACTGATGTACTGAAACCAATGATAATTACTGAAGGAGGGAAAATGAGAGGCAGACTAAGACTTTCCTTACCAGATATTAAAATGCATGATTGGCCTAGAATCGACAGACTTGGTTCTAGAGGGGATGCTGACAAAAAATATAGTTGAAGGCCCAAAATTGGAAACATAGGATGAATGTAATGCAAATATGGATGTAATACTATAACATGATATAATGGGACTCGAGACAGACTCCATGAATGCGAGGATAACTCAACTTGGATGCTCTAGACAAGGCTGACTCGATGATGCTACCACATAGGACAGGCCCACAGGGACCATGGAAACCTGAGTAAATAATGGTTACTCATGAAGAAAAATCGACACACGAGGCGAAAAGTGCCAAGGGGAAGTGGTACCAAATTACAAGCTGCCCATACAAATAAATTCGGTTTAAATTGGTGGCAAAGTGAAACCTCACGGAAAAAAGGGCTTCTAGGTGAAGTGTCAAATTACCAAAAATAGAGAAAGACCCATTATTAATCGGTGATATATTTCCAACGGTGTTGACGATTCATCAAACCGAACTATGGTTTGGTCACAATGAGCAAAAAAAAAACTAGGGTTTTTCCTATAAAAGGACTTTTTTCCTCCAATTTTAATTCATTTTTTGAGTGAGTTGTGGTGAATTCTGATAGGAGGAGAAGGCCCTAAATCTTGTGCATATTGTAGCACACAAAACGACCATTGGAATCAGGATCTATCAGTTGCAGGTAGGTGGCCTAAACTTACTTATCATTTCTAGCGGATTACTTTTTCAGATTAGGGTATCAACGATCATCAGGAGACTGTTGGGAGTCCTTATGGTCGACTTGCACTTTTTAGGTTCTATTCTATTCTCTGGATCACACATGAGTGCTAAAATCTGCGAGATCACAATTTTGAGGGAAAAAATTGTGCTCTTGACAAAAAGGATGGATTGGATGTTGGTCTGGTGGGGGCTAACAAAATGTTGGTTTGATGATGATATTTATCTATGAACTAACAAACATGATGGCTCTTGCAGTTATGATAGAGGAAAATATAGATTTCCGTGAATGAGATTTGGATACTCCTTGGACTGAGATTGAGGCGAACGAGGTAGTCAGAGAAGCATTGAATTGTCATGGGTTTCTCAATTTGTTGGAGAACCCGATAATGAGGGTAGGTCGGCACCTAATATCAAGGATTGTGAGAAATTTTGATCCAGACCAGGAGGCATTTATAGTGCAGGGGCATAGGATCAACCTCTGGATCTTGGACGTCTATTTTTTAACCAGACTACCCCCCTTGGGGGTGGTAGGGGATATACAACTAGTGTTACCTCGTGGGAGGCATATAGGAGAGTTTTTGGATCACCATTTATGGGCAGGTGGTTTTGCAAAGGGAACGACCATCCTGATCAAGGGCCTGGAACGCTTAGAGACATGGGATATTTCCATAGTGGTGTTGAAAATTGTGGGAGACCAGGCATTCCATCATTTGACTGGGGGGTAGATGATGTTGGTAGAGAGTGTTTTGAGAGGTACCTACTATGTCTAGGCCCAGATGATGATGTTGTCATTGAAGCGACAGTTGTCACTATGAAGGTGACGTGTTGATGAGACTTTTTCATTTGGGACAATTTTATGCTCCTTATTTGAGAAGATGCTGACCATCCATCCACTTGTACAGATCCTTGATGGGGGCCCACATGAGCCTAGGATGCATCACTAGGGGAAGATAATATGAATAGGTGGAGGAGGGGGAGTCAGATGACTATTCTGACCAGAGTGTTATGCTTAATGGGATCAAATGCCACTCTACATAGATGACTATCCATATAGTGGTATGAACTTTTAGGGTAATCTTGACTTACCACTTCCACTGGGACAAGCATGGCATCCAGATGATAAGTGAAATTTTTTATTTTGGTTGCATTTAAATTTTTTAGAATATGTATGTGGTATTGATTCTTACCTTATGGGATGGAGATATGGCACCGATAAAACTGTCAGGATACATATGATGAGCCTCAATGGATGGGGTTGCAAATTAGGGTGGATCAACATCACAACATAGACCAGACAATGAGGCTGTACTAGAGGACCTACGATATTGGTTTAATGTACTATAGACTTGGGTGATAGTGTGCAGTTGGCATGACCTAAAGGATTGGTATATAGATGAGTATATTGGTCTTCCCTCATAGTGGCAAGGTATCACGCGACGTATAATTATGTGCGGTCAAGTAGTTTGAGACATATGGGCTAGTGGTGCAGAACCATTGCCTCGAGAGCCTCCATATAGTGATTAGGGATAAGGACATGTGGGTCTCCATTTTTGGTTATGTTACATGTCATGGGAATGTTGGATGCATTTAGATTAGTTGACTCAAAAGACTTATGTTTTTTATGTAATGATACAAAATATGGATATGAAACTTTTTATATGACAATTGTGGTTCACCATTTGTTTATGGTTGTCTTCTATTATATGCATGTGATAAATGAAAATGTAGAATTTTATTTGAAATGGTATCTACATAGAGATTTTGTGCTCTAGGAACATGACTGAATGTAATGGATTCAAATTCATGCGCCAAAAGTTTAACTCGTAGATATTTTCTAAATGGGACATGGTTAAGCACAGGATAAATTCTATTCAATTGCATGAAAAGTAGCAAGGAGTCTAAAAAAACATGAATATTAAGGATGCGATGATCAAGAGAATCGAATAAAAAACCTATCGCCACATCATATTTGTCTTTGTTATTTGTGGCAAGTTCAATACATATGTCGATGTAGTGAACTAACGAATCAACAGGGGTAAAAATGGCCCAAGCTTCCAAGGCTATATTCTTGGAGAAGCGACTCGCACCATAGGAATGGATGATATATGGTGTGGAGGATGGACCCATCTAAAAGCTACCAAAAGAAAACAAATGAGATCGTGGTGAATGAAAGCTATTGAAAAATAGAAAAGAAAAAAATACAATCACTTCTATGAGAAATGATATGGATAGAATCTTAGGTAATGTGCATTATTAGGGTTAGGAAGGAGTTGACCTTCAAAATACTCTAAAATGTATGCCCCATTTCCAAAAACTTTATGAGTTATGGAAGGTCCTAGCCATAATAGTTCAAATATTTTGTGCCCCAATACATCATGAGCTTGGTGATACACAAGAACAAGGTCACCTTCATGAAACTTACGAGGATGGAATTATCGGTCATACTGAGCTTTTGCGTGCTTTCTTCCTTCCTCAATGGTTTTCAATGCAATGTGACAATCTTCATTGGCATGCTCAAGAATAATAAGTCATTTTTTTAAAGTTTGGGTGTCTGGGAGGATTTTGAGGGAAAGGTGAAGGGATGGGATTTCATGCTTGATTGGAAGGACGACCTCCTCTCCAATAACAAGGTGGAAAGGAGTAAACCTGGTGGAATTTTTAACCGAGGTTTTATAGGCCCAAAAATATAGAAAGAGCATAAGGTTCCAGTTGGTTTTATGCTTATTCAACGTCTTCTAAAGCATGGTTTTAAGGATTTTATTGGCTGCTTCAACTTGTCCATTCCCTTGGGGATAATAAGAAAATGAATATTGGTGCTCAAATCCCAACAAAGAGGATAGCTCACACCAAATATCATCTTCTAAACTTTGGCCATGAATAGAGACCAATTGTTTGGGAACCCCGAATTGAGCAATAACATGGTTAAAGAAAAATTGGGCCACAATAGCCATAGTGTTATTGAATGTTGGCATAGCCTCGACACATTTGGTGAAATAGTCGACGATAAAAATATTATACTTGTGATTATTAGTAGATGGGGGTAAAAAATCCATGAACTCAATATCCCATTCGTAGAAAGGATTGGCTGATATGATATGATGGACAGGAGCATGTGGAGCTATTTCCTTTGGGGAAAATATCTACTAATTGGGACAATGTTTGACTACCTCAATGCAATCACTAAAGAGAGAGGGAAAAAAATAACCAGTGCAGGAATGGGATTTCTAAACCAGGCACTATGGGGAACCCAAGAGGGGTATTCCTACAATATCACATGGATGACGACAGGTAGAGAACAGTGATTGATTGGTCCACCATATCGACATCGGGGGGAGGGATCACAATGTGTGCATTATAGTCCTCCGGTTCAGGTGTAATGGTGGTGCCAGAATCTAAAAGTGGAGGATTATATGGTCCAGTACGAGCGGCCTCTATTTCACAAAGCGCCATAAAGGTATCATGAAAGTGTTTGAGACAAGGACGACGATGAGAATAGTTGCCATAATTATAAAACAAAAGTGCATGGGTGGTTTGTGCATAGCGAATTATATTTCCTAGCAAACTCAGGTAAGGTAACATGGACCTCTAGGATGTTAGAGTCAGGAAATTTTTAATCAAACACAAGTTTGAGATGAAGGATTTGAAAACAGTTATTGGTGGCATGCCCAACAACATCACACAAATCACATGGTGGATTGGGCTTTGGAGGCTTAGGTGGAGTTGGAGTTGTTTGGGGAGCCTTGTCCTTAGGTTCCTTCTTTTTGGATTTCCCCCCCTCACCATATGTTGTAACAATAGGAGTAGCTTTCTATTGAGGTTATTTTGGAACTAGAGAAAAGGAAGGAGTCATCGCGACCAGTTGAACTAGGGTCAAAGTAGTGTATGGTTTGAGTTGGTATGGTGGAGTGTTTTTGAGGGGGATATATGTATCAAATTGGGATCCACAGGGTAATATTTGGTAAAATCAATGTAGCCATGATTGGAACAGAAAAGACTCTAGATGGGAGAGCTAAAAATGGTATCTGACCTATAGACTATTGGTTAGGCAAAATGAATCTTGGATTGTTTAAGGCCAGGGGGAATTGTTCCTAATTTAAAAATATGAGGAGATACACCAACAAAAGGAGAATTTCCTTACGGATTATATCCTTATTGCTGGTTCGAGTGAACAATAATAGGTTGCGAAGGCTCCGGATAGTGCGTAGGTGTACGAGACCACTTGCAAATAGACCCTGATGCTTGCAACTTGCACACACTAGATGAAATGAGATCATAATGGGTAGGACTTGGACCATATTATGAACCAAGAAATGTGGAATATTTATAGTCTCCTAGAGATACATTGGTGATAAGCGAGACAAGTTTATTTTCCATCATCGACGAGATGCTAGACTAGGGCAATGTTTGAGACTTCAGATCATAATATATCAATGCCTATGGTGACGATATTTACATTATGGGAAAATCACATCTTATGATGAACTGAAGATGTGACAACAGACATCCCATAGGTGTAGCTATGACCCAAAATAATATTTTAATATAAGAGGGCACAAATAACTTCTATATGAAGACAAATAGTCTTGGCTGTAACTGTGACAGGAAAATTGCAATACATTCCAAGTGGTTGTGAAGGGTGACCATCCCACCCTCATCAAGTGGTGGTGGATGGGGACATATTAGGTGACCTAAGTTGTTTCGAAACACTATTGGACATCACACATGTGGATGCACCATCGTCTATGATACACCACTAAACAATGGAGTTTCTAATGGTAACTCGTATTTGAAAATAAATAAATGAGGGTAGATAGAGATTTTATGACTTGTCAACATCAAATTTGATCAAGCGACCATCTTAAGGGTCCACAACACACTGAGAAGATAGTAGAGAATTTTGTTGGGATGGGCACATCTAGAGAACTTCCAGTGTTGACAGGGCGACAGGAGATTGCACAGAGTCATCTACTATATTGTATGTGTGGGTGACGTTGGTTGAAGAAACATTACAGCATAATGGCCCTTTAGGGATATTTGGTATGACCTATCCCATAGTCTTAGGTATCTGTAAGGGACCATTTGGTGTCAAAATAGACTCAGTGAAAACTTTGGTTTAGGATTCGGTTGCAGCTTTAGCGGGTTGATTGTCATACTGGCACGTCCGGGTTTGTAGGTTGACCTCGATAATATTGACATCTCAGAGTTCATAATGAAAATATGGTAATCAAAGTGATGAAACTGCTAAGGTGGGGGAGTGACCTGAGCTTGTGGAGGTTTGGCAGCAAGATATCATTGTTAAGGGAAAGTATTAGTGATGAAAATCGGTTGAGTTGGAGCAATGTTTTGAGGAAGAGAAAAAAAGGGCCTATGTCCTCAAGAAGCTGCATGTGAATCCCACATTTGGCGCATCTAGAGTAAGAGGGGGAAATCATGTGTATAATGGAAATATACACTACAATTTGCACAATAATTATTTGTACAAATATCCTTCTTCTGTTTTGGTTGATCGCCATAGTGGTGGGTTGTGGTATTTGGGTGGCTCTTGCGGGGTGCATTTGGTTGAGTACATTGGCGACCCTAGTTACCTTGTGGTTGTTGGTTCTTGTTTCCTTTCCTCTTATTCCTTTTCTTAGAATTGGGGGGATTATTCGTGCTCTTCCGAGAATACACTTGAGCTTGAGTAGGAGGTGGTTGTTGTGGCAGATGTTTAGAAGACGTGGGAGGTGAAGGTGTTGATGACTGAGAGGCTGGAGCACTAGGCAGTGCATAAGGATAACAAGGATATGGGGAAAAATTTGGCTAAATATTTTGAACAATAACTGGCCCTAGCATCAGTTGATGCAGTTGGGAAAAGGCATAAAATGTGCTTTGACCGAGATACAAGTTGCCTGGAGGAGGGGGATGAGTGTTGGAGGAACTAGTCCCCCCATGAGGGTGACCATAACCAATCTGAGGAGGAGCATATGGTGAGGGTTTTGAAATGGATCCAATGATAAAATCGGTAGTGTGAGATGCCCCAGGTTCAATGGCACCACCAAGTCTAGGAAAGTCTGGTAAAACGGTATAACATAACCTGACTGGGCATAAATCAATTCATATTTTAAATTTTTCTGGAGAGTTGCTTCCTCGGTCTGAGGAAAGTGAGATGTGACATATTTACCTATTGGAGATAATAGTGTTCTAATAATCCAATCCATATAGACACAGTCATGGAATGAAGGGCCTCTACACATGCTCTGTATTCTACACCATTCTTGTACATGGTCAGAAAGGTGGGTGGAAAACATTTGACATAATGTAGTCAAAAACTCGGTACTTGTGTCATAATGGAGCGGTAACTAGATATATGATATAAATTATTTAGCAAGAGTTGCAAAAGTGGAATGAGATGTGGCAGGATGGTTAATATACCACCTTGTAGCATCTCCTGTGAGCGTATGTTGGAATAACCAAAGATGTATGGAGTCATTGACGATGGATTTTGATGAAAAACACATTTGAAAGGAATGAATGTGATTGGTGGGGTATTCTCTGCCATTTCCTTCAAATTTAGGAATGTCAGGATGAAGTTTTCTTTGCATAGTGAGGCAACCAACATCATGGATAATGATATCATTTATTGAATGGTTAAAATATGGGATAAGTAGACCAACCATAAAGGGTCAATGGAGTGGCAGGGACCATAGCTGTAACGGTTCCACTAGTGGTAGTGCCTAGGTTGGGACACAAGATACCACCTTGGGGTCCCGCACCTACATTGGTGCCAAACATGGTGGCGATATGAGGATGAGAGGATATGAAATCAGACGAAGAACTCAGTGAGTCAAAATAATATGAGTCATATGAGGGACTCGATGGAGGACAGGGAGGATTATTTTGAACCCAACAGGCTGGAAAAATATGTCCTAACAAAAAATGAGGATGGACAGCTTGGATTCTCTGCGACAAACTCCTTGGGGTCGCAACGATGTCAAGACGCAAATGACACTACAAACTAAAGGATGATATAAATGCAATAGTAAAAAACAACAAGCAAACACCTAGTGCATTGGTTCTAAGTGTAAATGATCTATTCTATGAGCTACTATAATTCAGGAAAGCATGCCCTATCAAAAGAAAAATGACCTCTAGCCTAAGGCTAATCTAAATTCTCAAGGAATCCCAAATTTTATTGTTTTAGATGTCCTTTCATACAAAAAGGTAGGGTATAGAATGAATTTCTTCCCACAACCAGTCCTATAAAGAGTTTTCCTACGATTTTACACTAAGGTTACCTTTATCCCATGGGTGTGGTCGAGTCTTGAGCTTCTTGGTAGATCAGAAAATGCATGAAATTTCTTACCATGGGTTGGGTAGCCTCGAGGAGAATTGTTCGCATGATGCCCTAGCCTGACACCCTTTGAAACGTGTTTATGATGCACTCTGACTTTTACCACGGGATGGTGAAGGAATTTAAGATCACTATTAACTCAAATTTCTATGTCTCAATCAATGTATGTGATTGATGGGTGTTATTGGAACCCTATGCTACTGATCATACAAATAACTACAAATATTGTTTGGCGTTGATTCCCAAGTGGGCTTAATCTACGTGAGTTATATTTATAGTAAGTGGCGTGTTTAATTCTTGTCTTGGCAACTTGAACCAAGCACTCGTTCAATTTAGGTGTGAGTGTGTGAAATTAAGTGTGTATTTTGCATGAGTTAACTAAGCATGTTTTATGATGATTCCAAGGTGTTGCTCAAATAAAATGATGAAAAATGTAAATCAAACTAAAATAAGAAAATTAAAATAAACAGTAAATCAAGCATAAACCCCACCCAAACAATGCTCTCAAATAGTAGAAACATGAGAGGCAAACAAGAAACTGAAAAAACATTAAATGGGTCATAACATCTAATGTCTATGGGTCTTGGATCAAATGAATCTATACTACTCATAATGGTTAAGAAAACAACAAGAAAAGAGAGGGGGGAAAAGCTACAAAATATAGCACATAAACTTTTAGAACCTAGGGAAAACAATGGGACCCTAAGGCGGTAGGAAAAAAAAAGCTCAAGAGGGACTTTTAGATTCTAAAAAAACCTATCTTAAAATTCTGAAAAACCAATGGATCATATCCTGAAATAATGGTTGAAATAACTAAAAATCTCAAACTACCTACTCAGTTGATCTCTTCCTAAAAAGCTGGAAGTGTATTGAAACCCTAGGGTGTTTGATTATATTTGAAACAGAAAAACTGAGCATATCTAGGCCTAATTTGGGATGAAAAATACGTTAAACAAACCAAAACAATGCTCTCGGCAAACCCTGAAAAATTCAGAAAAAAATCCCGAAAAAAAAAATGAATTGAAACAGGAGTATAGCGCAATTTTTGGGCCAAAAAGTGTGATCTGGAGGAGAAAATGGAGGTTTGTGCCTGAAATGTGTGATCTTCCATCCTTGACTCTTGGGAGGAAGGTTCCATCAGATTTTCTATCTCCTATGCCATTGGTACCTCTGACCTGTGGAAAACACCAGAAAAGTCTCAAAATTTGGAATTTTAACTAAATAACGACATAAAAACTGAAAAAACAGTTGAAAAAAAACCCTGATTGCTGAAGCTATTGATCACCTAGGAATATGAATTACCCTAAGGAAGGAAAAAAAAACCCTGATTGCTGAAGCTATCTTACTCGATGGCAAAAATAACATAATAACAATGATGACAATGATAATGGTGATAAATGGAAGGAAAACCCTCTTATGTATAACAAAATATTGGGTTATTCTCGAAAATGGGAAATAGAATATTATTAACCACAATATAGATCTAACCGCTTGGAATATTTTATTATATGTTTTGGAAGGAAAATATATTTAAATTGGTTGAATACTTTTATTTAGAAATAAAAAAGAAACAAATGATTTATTTATTATTTCAAGGAATTGGTTAAGGAATAATAAACAAATAATTATTTTTTTAATCATTTGTAAGTGATTTAGTCAAATTTGACAAAGAATACTAACTAAATAATGAATTCATTAATTATCCCTAGAGAAAAATAAAATAAACAATGATTTATTTAATTATTTCTCATGATTGGGTCAACTATTACAAGGAATATTAACTAAATAGTGATTTAATTAATTATTCCTAGAGGTAAATATAATAAATAATGATATTTAATTATTTCTTCTATTGAAAGAAATTTTACTATGGTAAAATTGGCCTCACATGGTGTATTGCGATTCACTTAGTTTTTATGGCTAAGTGATAATTTTTTGTTGATAACACACACTCCCTCTCCCCCTCAAATGCGTCTCTCTCTCTCTCTCCATATATCACCCCCCCTCTCACTCTCTCTCTCCCTATCCCTATCCTCCCCCCCTTCTCTCTTTCACTCTCTCCCCCTCATCCCTCCCACTTACCCTCCCCCTCCTGCTTTGTCTCCCTCTCTCCTTCCCCCCCGCTCTCCCCGTCTCACTCTCTCTCTCGCCTCCTCCCACTCCCCCTCCCCCTCTCCTTGTCATCTCTCTCTCTCTCTCTCTCTCTCTCTCTACCCCTCCTCCGCTCCCAACGGCTCTCTCCCTCTCTCTCTCTCTGTCTTTCTCTCTTGCTCCTTGCTCTTATCCTATCCCCCTCGCTTACCCCCTCTCCATCTCTCTCCCTCTTCCCATCCTCCTCTACCACCCTCTCTCCCTCTCCATATCCA